>CM074732.1:23939308-24446751 GCA_037367245.1 Phrynocephalus guinanensis | reverse complement strand
TTGAAGGTGGACGGTCTTCACATATCTCTAGACGAAATGGCTTACAAACCCCTTCCCTCTGCAATGAAACATGCAAAGAAACCCCAAGCATCTTAGGTCAGTGGCCAAAAACATTAGTGCCTGCAGGTGTGCATACAGAAATACCTCTGCCTTATCATTGCCAGTGTTCCTGTTGTCAAATATCATCTTCTTCACTCACATAATAACAAGCTAATCTTATGCACTCAGCAGCAGATGACAGTGGCAGGGCCAACATCATCTTTGTTTTTCTTTTTCTCCCCCCCCCATTGTTCCCTCCCCAGTTGGAACACCATTGGCTGGAATCTCCTTTTCCCACTTCACAACATTTATTCAGCTTCTTACCCCATGTTGCAAACGGTGTCATTTATTCTAATTCTTTGCTCACACTCACCCCATTAAGCTCCCATTTTCAATCATCAGCTACTGAAGCACTTCACTGCACCACTAAGCCAGTCCCTGTGGGTTTTTTTTATGCTGCAGCCCTCCCCTTTATCACTTTGCTGATACTCTGGCTGATAAAACTTATTGCTTTCAGAGACAAACGGTAAGAGGGGCTCTTCAGCCTTCTGAAAGGGAGGGAGAATCTTCTGGCTTTGGAGATAGCTTTGTTCCTAGACACGTCAACAACCCTTTAATCTGACACAGAAACCACATCGGCCGGAGAAAGCCAGCTTTAGGACTTAAAGACATGGCGTGTTTTGTATTTATTTGTCATTAACACATCATTCTTGTTAGGGTGTGAGTGAAAATCTGTCAGGCTCATTTTTATTAACCCATATTTCTCAAAATTTCACCAACAGGCACATCTCTGAGTGATCTGCATCAAACACACCAGACTCCCCCCCTCCCCCCCTTCCTGCATGGAAAGAAATGTGTATCTTATGACATGCTTTTTTCTAATACAGTGGACCCTTGTATAACAAATGGTTTGCATAACATAAAATCTGTACAACATAAAAAATCCGGAGACAGGGGAAATTTGCTTAACAGGATCGCCTATGGGGCAAATCCGTACAACGTAAAACGGTTGCAATTAGGGATTAATCCATTTTCAATGCATTCCTATGGGAAATTTGGATAAAGGAAAACTTGCTTAACAGAATTTCATTTGGAACAAATTAATTCTAGAGATGGGCACGACTCAAAAAAATAATTTTTCATTTTTTGTTTTTCGTTGAGGGGTCCGTTTCAGTTTGTTTTCATTTTTCGAGGGTTTTTTGCAAATTTTCCGTTTTCGTTACGAAACGAAACGAAAAAACAAAAACGAAAATGATTTTTTTGTTTCGTTAGCATTCTTTTCAATGCAATGTGTCTGCCGTAACGAAAACGAAAAAACAGCAAAAAATTTTGTTTCGTTTTCGTTGTCATTTTGCTTCTGAAAAAATTTTCGTTTTTGTTTTTGTTGCGAAATGAAACGAAAAAACAAAAACAAAAACGAAAATTTCGATGAGTCGTGCCCATCTCTAATTAATTCCTTTATACAAGGTACCACTGTATTAGCCTCTTTGGGCATTTTTCTTAAAGGCTGAATAATTTTACATATCCTATTCACTTCCGAATGATGTGGGTGCAAATTTATGCACATTTCCACTGTAGACATTTTTAAATAGCCCATTCATTTCAAATAGTTCAGAAAACAAAAACGGGTGGGGGAAATCTCATGTTCACGATTCCCTCCTCATGGCAGGAAGGTGAAAAATTCATACAGTATACTCTCTTTTTTGGGTGCTAGTTCCACTTAATTAAAGCAAAGTACTTGGTCATTCTTATAAAAGGAAGAATGCTTTTTAAAGAAAGCTTGGGAAAATGTTTTAAATTAACTCATGACAAATCTGAAGATATTTAATTCAATGTTGAATGTTAAAAATAAAATTGATTGATTTATTGTAGATTTCTTCTTGTTGTCATTTAAAAAAAAAACATTGTGTGTCTCTCTGTGTTGTGCCATTACAGTCGTAACCAACTCTTCATGACTCCATGTCCATGGAGTTTTCTTGGCAGGAATACTGGAGTGGCTTGCCAGTTCCTACTCCAGGCGCCTACAGCACCTGGTATTCCCTGATGGTCGCCCATCCAAGTACTAACCAGAGCTGACCCTGCTTAGCTTCCGAGATCAGGAGAGATCGGATGTGCTTAGGGCATTAGGGATCATCAAATTCTTCAAACCCCTATGGTTTATAAATATGGGATGTTGAGCTTCTGTATCCTCAGTTCAAAATGCCAGGAAATGGCCTGAGATTGCTGCACAATATTCTGCCCACATTGCCAGTAGGAAAAAGAATACCAAGATTTATATAGCAAAGGGCAGTCTGAATGTTGACAACACCACACCAAGGTGTCTTACAACAATTAAAAGGCAGTATTTAAGATTAATAACAATGAGTGTGTAATACAGTGGTACCTTGTGTAAAGGAATTAATTCGTTCCAAATGAAAATCTGTTAAGCAAATTTTCCTTCATACAAATTCCCATAGGAATGCATTGAAAACGGAGTAATCCCATTTTTATGTTGTACGGATTCTCCCCATAGGCGATTATGTTAAGCAAATTTCCCCTATCTCCAGAATTTTTATGTTGTACAAATTTTGTTATACAAGCTGTTTGTTATACAAGGGTCCACTGTACTAAAATAATCAATGAGCACCATACCAAAAAAAAAACAAAAAAACAACAGTTTGCTTGTGGAAGGACAAGAAAGATGGGCACAGTTTCGCCCCTTTGGGGAGAGACTTCCAGAATCTGGGGGAGAGCAGAGGATCCAGCAGGGTAGCAAATCTGGGGATACAGCTCCATATGCAACCGCTGCCTACCACTACTGGAGTAGTAAATCCACTGGACCAGTTTTTGGATGGATCAGCCAAACCTTCAAAAAATCCTACAATGGTGTCAACCTAAAGTGATTTTAATAAGGCTTTCAAGGCAAGTGAAATATTTTAAAGGGTAATTTTACCAGTGGCACACACCCTCAGTGGGTGTCCGTGGCTGAGCGGGGATTTGAACCCACGCCTCTTGAGTCCATTCGGCCCATTCCACCACACTGGGTTTTCAAAGGAGATCTATTTCTGAGTAAAAGCCTATGGTCAAATATGATGAAGGGAGAATTCTGGGAGTTTTAGGTCAAAAGAAGCCATCGCCCCTAAGCTCTGCCCATCACACCCCATAGTGGGAGACTCTCTTTCACCACAACTTGGGTTCATTCTTTCACACCCAAGGCCATGGCAGGTTTAAAAGTGACAGGCACCCACTCCATGGGCTGACCAGAAACACATTCTGATTGGCCAGAATGCTCTGCTATGAAAATAGGTTCTTCAGAATGCTCAGAAGTTGTCTTTCTGCAAGGGGGTAAAACAGTGTTATTTATTTAATTTTTAAAGAAATCACAGCTCATAAATCTTCTTGCTCAAGCATCCCCAAGTTTAGCAGAGAGCAAGAGCAGCCTTTCTGATAGACCCATGCCAAATCTGGTGCTGATCCAAGGTCTTGTTTCATAGTTATAATGTTAGTAATAAACTAACCTCATGACTGATATGCCCATCAGCAGTTTTGTGCATACTATAAACTTTAGCCCTTAGGAGTAAAACCAGCTAGGCAGCACTTTGATGATAAGTACTACATGTAACAGTAATTCTGGCAGCTTCCATCCAGCAGAAGCTAATAAAACATTGCCCATAATGGACAGTATCTTCACAGATTTCTCCTGAAACAGCAGAGTTTTATTTAATTTCTTCCCAATCAAGACGGTGAGTTTGATGTTCTCGTTTGTATTTCATTTTGGCCGCATATTGATCCATAATCAATTTACTACTGGAAAAAAAGAGTTGAGCTGACCAGTAGCCAGCCATAAAAGATTTTGGAAGAACCATTTATTCATGCCTCATATTTCACATGGCCAGTTTAATCTGTTGTATAGACAGGGCATTAAGTTCTGAGGTAAGTGGGGAGAACCGTGTCTCCTTTGATATCTAGTGGGCATGCTATTTAATCTTCAGCCTTTGCATCCCATCTACAGTAGATTTCTATTACCTGAGGTTGCAATTTTATCCCCTTTTTAAAAATGTGCTATGTGTTTTGGGGGCTTTTGGTTTAAATGTCCCCGTATCAGAAATCAATGCACACACTGCATATGTCTTCATTTTGACAATTTTCATGGGAATACCACTTGGATTGCCTAAGATTAAATATCACAGACTAAGAGGACAGAGTCTTTGCTCTTCTCATTCAACTAACAGCAGGGCTTTTTTGTCATAGCTCCTTGGTATCGGCTCCTGTTGTGGCTGTATATCAAGAGATCCTCTTGACTAAGCAACGTTGAGATCTACCATTCTGCATTCTGGTCACCCTGCTGTGTTCACGTCACTTTTTAATTTCCCACCCTATACAATTGCTATGATTTAAAGGGAGTTGGGGGGAGAGGAGAATCCAACTGGTGTTGTACTGAAAGCTTACCATGCTTTTAAAGTAAGAAATGCCCAAACACCGGGCTGAATTTGATTGCACACGATGCCTAAGGTGCAATGTGTGCACCTCTATCCAGAAAGGAACTATAAAAGTGCTATGTTCTGATCTTCCATGTGTTGAACCCTTCCTCTCCAGCTGGGCACCTGGTACGATCTCCCCCCACCACCACCAAAAAGACTACACTCTGGAGGCAGGAATTGGCCTTCCATTTTCTTCTGCTCTTAGATTTTAGACATACTGAGAAGCTCCAGCTTCCTCCTACCTCCTCCTCCAATACTGTTTCCTCTTTTTATAAAACCAGATTAAAAGACATAAAACAGCCTATTGCATGCCAGAATGGTTCAATACAGACTTCCCCATGACTCCAGTTGTACCTTCTTTTCTTGATGTATTGTGAATTTCTGGCAAATGCACCAAAGATACCATGTTTTGAGGGGCATCCAGGGACTTTATTTGCACTTTATTCTGATCCTGAGTTTGGATCAGTCTCTTTCCATTCTGCAATCCTCCCTCTCTCCCTCTCTCTCTCTCTCTCTCTCTCTCTCCTTCTCCCCACACACAAGAGAAGTATAATTAAACAGTGCAAGGCATTCAAAGGCATTGCGTGTCATCAGACTTCTAAAAAAGGAGAAAGCCTATTTTGCAGCATTAGACGCATGGTTGTTTGTCACTTCAAATGTCAATGAAAGAGAAAGGAGTGCCATTTGCATCAGGTTGTATACACTTCCGTCATGGGTCTAAAGTGCATTAAAACCCCACACATACTGTTCAGCCAAATCACAGAGATCTCCTTTAGACTGTTTAATTTAAGAGCTTAGAAATAACTGGACAGGTGCTAATGGCAGAAGGCGAAAAGCTCCACCAGTATTTTGATACAGGGAATGGCAGACACATGTTAAGAAAGGAACCCAAACCTTTAAGACCAGGCAGACCATAGACAATGATCTGTCAGTTAACTGTGGGTTGGACAACGTCCGGCTCTGCAGGAAATCTTAGACAGCAGCTCCCATCAGCATCGCAAACGAAGAACTCCTACCTTTCATGAAGAATGGTAGGAGTTGCTCCTTCAATCACTTGGAAGCAGCAACATCACTTTAATGACATGAAGGTTGCCGTCTGAAGAGGGGAAAGCCACTATGTCGGTGCAGACTTCCTGACTGAGCCAGAACATGGGGATGGGGGTGAGGCAAACCAGGATCACGTGGAAAGGCATGCATGTGGTTGCATTGAGGCTATCGACATGAACCAGATTCCAATGGTTTCATTTTCTGGTTCAAGGAGGCTAAAGGGAAACAGTGGCTTTCTCTTTTTCAGAATGTTACTCTCTCATGGTCCAAAATGATGCCCAAGGCTAGCATATGAACATTGCCACATGCTCAGCCTTCACACACTGTTCTAGAACAGTGTTGGTGAACCTGTGGCATGGGTGGCAAAGGCGGCACTCGAAGGAGCCCTTTCTGTGGGCCCCCGACATTGCCCCTTCACAGCCACCTGTATTCAGGCTAAATTGCTGTATTGCTTTGCGAGAAATTAGTGGGTGTCGAATCGCAGTTTGAGCACTCGATCTCTAAAAGGTTCGCCATCACTGTTCTAGAGCAACTGAACAGGACCAATATTCTCAGTGGCAACTTCCATGCTCCAGTTTTTTCTTTTGGGGGATGGAGTAGGGGTGTATCTTCAGCAGGTACTCATATGGTGCAAATTCACCATTAAACCTGAATTTCAGTGGCATCCAGCTTTGGGTGGTGTTGGTGAAAAAAATTATTTAAAGCAAGCATTTAATGAAAAGGGTTGCAGTGATTCATCACCAAAATTCAGTGACCCAGTAACAATATGGGGGAATAACACCAAACTTGCTTCTGCTGTTCTGATGCTAAACACATTTATTGGGGGTGGGGGAAATACCATTTTCTTATGGAGAAGAATTATATGCCTGTCGGATATGTAGCACATAAAATTATAGCATCCATAACTGTTTACAGTGATGTGTGAGGAGTTGGTTGTGAGGCGGAGATTCAGTGGCTGTTTCTCAGCGTGTACCTCTCATACGTCCTGCAGAGATGGTACGTTTTGCATTGGATCTCTGGTGCTTTCTGACAACTGCAGAAACATCTGTATAAAAAGGATATGTACAAAATGTGCACATTTTAGCACAATGCAGTGCTTAAGGCTTTAGATAATGGGGAATGCATGTCAGTTAAATGGATATAAATGATTCTTCGCCTTGTTTCTCAGTGCATACCCCTGATGAAGGGAACCCACAAAATTATTCCTCCTACACTAGAGCTACACTAGTGATAGAATGAAGGCCTCTGAATCACATTAGTTAGCAGCCACATCAAAGGGAACACAGAATACACGGTGTGTATCATACATGACTTTGCCCTTCATCATAAGGATACAGAAAGTTCATGAAGACGTCTTGAGAGGCCGTCACCACCTCAGCAACAAGGTGAACTGCTGTGTGAGGCATATACCCTACTCTGCCCAGTGGTAGGGCCAGCTCTGGTTTTGTTCCTCATCTTAATAATAGAGCTGAGGACTACAGTATTATCAAAGCATGCTTTGTCATTTAAAAGAATGCGAGCCAACAAATACAAGGAGAAGAAAAACACTGCACAAATTTTGCATGCATCTTATTGAATCACATGATTCTACCGTAGTTACTTTAGTGTACAATTTTTAACATCTTCCCATTGAAACTATAAAGATCTACAAATTCAATATTTATATCATTGCAGTTTGTTAAAGACTAGACTATATCCATCAGAACAATGAGAATGTGGTAATTCAATATTTTTGTTAGTTCCATTGCTTAAAACAGCCTCTGCTAGTTGGCACAAAATGTTGGAGTTAAGCCATATCCTTGCAGTCTTAGTTACTATTCAGTTTTTCATATTGACTCTGAAAAGTGTGTGTGTGTGTGTGTAAAACCCAATATGAATCTCAATGAGTTACTGTGGAGAGAAGGTTGCAGTGGTTTTTAAGACAATTTCTTTTCAAAGGCAGCTGGGTCAACATCTCAGGCAGAAGCATCAACCCCTATGCCATCTGACACATTAGCAAGCAAGGTATACATTGCCTCCTGGTATGGTACACTGTATTAAATATACCCTCAATAATGTTCAGAGAATATGTTCAACTCAGGCATACGAGCAGCATGGAAAACAGAATCCATGCTGGAGGTTTATGAAGCCCCAGGTTCTCAATGTGCTGCATGGTGTGCAGAGAAATAGGCTGGATTCTCTTCTCAGCTGTCTCGTCATAAAATGGAAGTGGCTCATCTCTCTTCATGATTGCGATTACTGCTATCTGTCCATGAAGACATGATCCGATGGCAGTGATTGTTGGGAAAGTACTGGCATATCTGTCATCATGACGGCTTTGCATTTTCCTCTCAAACCGCTACTGAATGTTGTCACTCATACTTATTCATATTCTAACATGCACATGTATGCCCCTCTGGCCTCCAGAAACAGAGATTTTTCAAACTGCACATCTTTTTAAAAAAATGTGAAATTATTTCAAGTGTATTAATAGCTGAAGCATAAAAGATTTACTTGTATAATGCACATTTTCAGTGATCCACCTCCAGCAAAATATTCCTGTGAACAGAATGAAAGAAGAAGCAACTGGATGGAATTATGGCTTCTGAAACAAAAAATGGAAAGGGGGCAGCTAGATGAAGGGCAACACAAGGCTTAGCTGGTTAACCTCGGTAGGATTTCCTGAATGTTACTGGACCACAGGAGGACTACAAGGGGGCGGGTTCAGCAGAAAGGGTTCCAGGAGAGAAAAGGGAGATGAAGAAGGAAGCAAGGAAACCTGGAGGATAGAGCTAAAGGAGCGTCGTGGTGCAGTGGTTAAACGGCTGTACTGCCGCTATAATGCTGCAGCACAGAGGGGTTCACTCCCAGGTAGATGGCTCATGGATGACTCAGCCTTCCATCCTTTCGAGGTTGGTAAAATGAGTACAGTAGGACCTCGGTATCCGCTGGGGACTGGTTCCAGGCCTTCCCGTGGATAATGAAAACTGTAGATAAGAGAGAATGCCTGCCCACCCACCTCCAAACTGCTGTTTCCTGACAGTAGCTTACTTTATGACTGCTGTTTTGTGACAATAGCTTGCTTTGTGGCTGCTGTTTGTGACAATATCTTGCTTTGTGGCTGCTGAATTATTTTTTTTTCCTCTGCCAACAATGGATAACTGAATCAGTGAATAATGAATCAGTGGATACTGGGGTCCTACTGTACCCAGCTTGTTTGGGGGGAATGTGTAGCCTGTACAATTACATTGCACAGAGAGCGCTTTAAGCGCTATGAGGCAGTACATAAGCAGAACCCTTTGCTTTGCTTTGGTTTAAAGTATGTGTGGAAATTTAGAAGAGATTTAGGCTGCTTCTGGTCTACAATATCCAGCCAAAAGTCACATTGGGCCCACAGCAACCTATGAATGAGTGACCTCCAACCTGTATTTCCATATGAAAGACCCTGGCCTCCTTAATGGAGCTAATCCTTCAGCTGTTTCTAGGACTGTTGTTTTCTCCCCTCAGTCTTGTCTTTCATGATTGCCCAAAGTTCAACCAACTCAGTTTCATCATCTATGCTTCAATAGAGACTTCAGGCAATAATCAGTCCTCAGCTGCATTATCTGGGTATAACCAATGCCATTAGTAAAATGAATAGGATGCCAGAATGTAGAGTCACAAGGGAAAAATAAAATTTACAAAATGATTGGAGTGGTTTTGGGGTCCCCCGAGGCCACCGATCAATGCCCCACACTGTCACAAGCACGACACAAAAAACCCGTTCAAAAAGGATGTCCCCTTCCCGAGATATCAGGGAAAAACATTTCCCAGCTATTCTGGGGTTGGGAAGTGCTGTTACCGGAATCAGAGGCTTGACAGACAGGGGAACCGCTACTTTGGGCGCTTTTACATGACCCCTAAGATCCGCTGGCCACTTAAATTCGGACCAGAGATCTTAGGGGCTTGTCACTCTTCCTGCTTCCCCACCCCTCCGCACTTCCTGGCTGCTGGCTGCATGAGGGGAGGGAGAGAAAAGGAAGAAAAGATCGTGCCTCACCTCCATTCTGGCTCTCCTTCTGGCTCTCGCTCTTGCCGGCAAGATTCCTGTCTCTGTAAAAGTAGCTCTTAAAGGGGCGGGAGCCAAAAAAACAACAAACAGAAGCGAGGAGAGCCCCGCATTCACTATCTTTACACCGCATCAAGGAATTTTCAGGATGGAAGAGCAGGTACTGGAAAGGTGCGCTGGGACGCGCTAAAGTGGGCGTGGTCGCACCTAATTTCCTGTAAACTCTGGAGCTGGTGGGTAAACATTTTTAAGCTCCGGAGCTGGGAGTCATTTGCCCCGGAGTTTAGGGGTCGTGTATAAACGCCCTTTGTTTCAAAAATCACCGATTTCCACTTACGCGGACTTCAAAATAACAAGCAGCATTCCATTACCACAGTGAGTCCATAAAAATAGCAGGAGTGCTAAAAGGATTAACCACCCATGCATATCTGTGTGCCGTCTCCAATCAGGGAGCCCCCATCCATCATTGTCTCGTTAATTACAAGATTGGAAGGGGGCGCTCACAAAAGGAAAAGGCCAATTATGCCCCAGTAGACTGGGACACAATTCCAGAGCCATGATTGTTTAGCCACTCCAGAGTTCCACGAGGCCAGCTAAGCCATGGCAATGGGATCGCTGAAAATTCACCTTTCTGTAGCTGCCTAGGAGTTCCACGAGGGCGGCCGAGTCCCAGAGCTAGGACTGCTACAATCTGCTTCTCTACAGCCGCCTCTGAGTTCCGCACCGGCCAGCCTTTCCCTCGCTAATGCAAAGCTATGGAGGTTGTCCGGCCCGCATTTGAAAACTCAGCGCAGCAGGCCACCTTCCCCATGGAAAGCCCCCAGGAGCTCATCGTCCCACCGAAGGTTTCTTCCATGGCGAGGCCAGGCTTCTGGTAATCCAAACCATTTTAACACTTGCTGTGCTGTGCGACAATAATGCATTTCCAGGACATTTAAAGAGCCATACACACAACTCAGGCTAGCTTTCCTGGGTTGACAGTTCATCTCTACTGTGGCCTCGGGCTCATGGGGTGATAGTCAGGGATGACCATCTCTACACCCCAGGACACCCCTCACACCGAACCCAGTTATAACTCCCTTAACTTTATGGGTCCTCGGGATCCTAGTCCCCCTTGTCTGTCTCTGGGAATTCTTTCTCTTTCTCTAGACTCTTCCCAAACCACTCTCCCTGGGTCTGCTTATACATGTTCCTATACTATGCTGCACCCCCTCTGTCTCTTCTTGGGCCACCATCTTGGGCAAGGGACATGAGGAGAGAAAGAGGAAATGGTGACTCCCTGGAATGGCTGCATCTTCCACAACCAGCTTCACCAGTGGAGAAGATTCCAATAGGCTTCCTATTGTCTCTTTTTCACATCCACCAGGATAACATGTCTGGCTTGGGACTCCTTTGTTGACTCTTTTGCCCCACTATTGACGATAATGATTCGGACTCTCAGACAATGCCATTCCCCTTCCTTCCATTATCTCACCTCTGATAGCCCATTAAAGGACATGGATGGTCCGGCCACACCTGGACGGACAAGTTAAGCCGGTGTCTTGTTTCAGGACATTGTGAACACCTTGAGACCTCCCCTGGGAGGTCCCCTGAATGGTCCCCATTGGTGGCTCCCTGAAGACCACTCCCTCACCTGACCCAGAGGTTGTGCATGCCTTGTGGGAGGGGGAGGGGGTATAAAACATGTGTGCACCATATCTTCAGGGCCAAACACCTGGCACTTCCTTGTTGTGGGTTGTTCGCCTTACTGTCTTTTATTGGACTCAGTAAATCGGTAATTACCCTGGACCTCTCTCATGTTGGAATTCCTGTATTGGTTACCTGGGAATCCAGCAGTGTTCAGCCAGGACTAGCCCAGCTGAAAAGCCCAAACAACATGACTGTTCCCCAAAGCCTAAAATGACTGAGTTCTAATTTTGAATGGCAAGTTCAAGAATGAATTCTATCCTTATTAATCCGAGGAAAAGAGCAAAGACAGAGAAAGACCCAGAATGGAAAGCAAGAAATGGATGCGGCTCTTGGATTGAGATCATATAAGTCCTCACAGAAATCCTAGGTTTTCAGCTATTCCATGGAAATATCCAGGTCACTTCATCGTCCTAGGAAGAAACGTCATGCCTATTAGCCTAACTCGGGAACAATATCAAAGCTGTGTTGTATTTTGCTCTTTGTGCTGCCACATTAGTTCACTGTGAGGCATGGCTCTGCTATCAGTTCACAAGGGGAGGAGTATCAAAGTCCACCACCTCACAAACACAGCTTCCCACAACAAGTTCCCTTCATTTAGAGATGTCACTCACATAGTCTCCTGCTCCCAAAGAGAAACAAACAAGCACACACACACACACACACACTATTAGAGTAACTAGAAATCAGAAGTATTTGACCAAAATATATTAGGTTCTGAAACTCATGGTTTACTTATTTCCTCTTTTTATTTATTTTATTTTATTTTATTTTATTTTATTTTATTTTATTTTATTTTATTATGAGTATTTTTACCCTGCCTTTCTCCTTGGAAAAGGACCCAAGGTGGCTTACAGTAATGAGGGACAACATACAGTTCAGTACAATGATGACATATCCAGGTTTAAGAACATGGAATTGAGGGGGAACTTACGGCATTAGAAGACAACATTAAAGCTAAAAGAGAATGCATGCATACACACACACACACACACACACACACACACACACACACACACACACACACACACACAAACTATACAACAGTTGTCTTGATTGCTTCTATTTAGTCTACAGCTCACATTTTGGTACTCCCCCAAAAGCCAGAGGTCCTGTGCCTCTAACCCTAAACAAATGCTAGCAAGGCGTAAGCACCAAGGAGATGAACAAGGAACTGAATAGTGTTGTCATGAATCTGAATCACTGTGCCTATTAGCCTATCTGTGAAATTTTTAAATCCCCTTTTCCCCCATTGTGCAAAGGCTTCTATCTTTGAACACACTGACATTTCTCCTCTGGTCTGATGATGACTCATTGTACTTAGGTATTCCACATATAATGTGAGCCACCATTCCCCTACCGCAGAGGTCACCGTGAAGAATGGATTGCTGTGAAATTCACCCATGGAAGGTCATTTCATTCAGAACCAGAGAGAGTGGTTGCTGAAGGGTAATCCCATCTCATTTTATCAGTCAGCTGGCTGATGAGTTCCAGCAGTGACATTAAAAAGCTCTGCCATGGGATGCCTGCAATACAGAAGCACTCCAGAAATGCCAATGATTTAAAACACACACAAAGAGAAAGGAACAAAACATTCCAGCTTTCAGACGGTGCTTGCATTTGTATTGGAATTTGTGACTGCATGCGAATAAATGCGAGCATCAGAGTTAATGTGCAATTTGCTTCCTTCTGTTTTATTAGAATGTTGTTTCTGATGTGTGAGGACTCATGGTCTGAAGCAAAGGGAAGTTAGTATAAAAACTCTTAGTTCTTATTGGGGTTGTGGAAAAGCTCACCCACCATTAATGGCAGCCTTCTGACATTAATCAGTCTTCTCTTTGGTCTGCAGATAAAATTAGGCACACATTTCTCTCAAACATTTCAGTATTTCAAAACAACAACAACATGTGGATGGTCAGAGCCATGCAAGTGCACAGGCTGTTTATAATTTCAATGTGTCATACGTGCCACTTTTTCTAGACATATCCTTAGTCATCTGGCAATGGGCAGATTTGGGAACGCAAAGCAGAGCGTATAGATTGGAGACACCACTGAGAGGTAGGGAAGAGAGCTTCTTTCCGTGTTGCCTAAAATCTGGGTCTAACCCGTGTTATGAACACTGAATGGAAACTCATTGTTCCAGTCTCTGTCATTATACTACCACATGTTCCTCCTAATCATAAAGGGGGACAAATTCAAGATGATGGTGATGATGGTGATGAAATGATTATCTGGGAAGAGATATGACTGATATAGGACTGTCGTGAGAGAGCTCTTCTGTTTTTGTGGTACACTATAGGATCCCTTTTTCCAGCATCCATGGCTTCACTTATCTATGGTCTGAAAAGATTAAAGATATTAAAAGAAAAAAACAATCTTCTTCAAATGTCATGTCCTCGTAGAACATTGGCGATTAGTAGCCTGAACTGGTTCCTATATAAAGCTATTCTAAATAGCTCACTGCAGAACATTGGCTTAAATTCCTCGTCTCTGGAATCAACTTCCCTCTGAGATTTTTTTGGCACCTTCCCTCCCATTATTTAAGCAACATCTAAAGACATGGCAATTTAAAAATAGTTGTAGTTCTCCAACCTCCTGCTTCTCCTGAGCATATCCGGACCATTCCCTTGCTTTTTTGGGGGGGGGGGGAATTCCTGTTTTTTCTTTCAGTCTTGTTGGCACCCTCCATATGAATTGTCTTTATGAGGTGTAGCAGTAATACTGGTCTATTTAGGCTTTTTTTTTTAGGCCTACTGAGACGACAAAGGTGAGGTGCTAAAGGGTACTCAAAGCATCCCTCTAACCCTGCAATGCTCTCAAAGTACTTGTCTCAGTAATCCCCACCAAATCCTATAAGGCATGTTGGTGTTTTTATCCCTTGTATCGTGAGAGACCAAAGGGGATCTAGAAGCATATTGGCTTCCCTAAAGCCACTTAAAAGGTTCAGGGGCGATGTGATTTTTCAAACTGCATACTACTCAGCATATTCCCCACAGTGCTTCATTACATCACTTTAAGCTCTTGTCTTCATGTATCTCATCCCCCTTTACCCCCAAATACCCCAAGCATTTTATGGCGGAGACATTGGTCATCTCATATCTGCAATGCTGGAAGGGACCCCATGGATTACTGAGTCCAGCCCCGATCAGGGAGGCACAGTGGGGGGAATCAGACTCCCCACCTCTGACTCTGCAGCTTATCTATCTATCTATCTATCTATCTATCGATCTATCAATCTATCGATCTATCGATCTATCAATCATCTTTGCTGCTCTGTGACAGTAGCTTGCTTTGTGGCTGCTAGATTATTTATTTATTTTTTCCTCTGCCAACCATGGAAAACTGAATCAGTGGATAATGATTCCGTGGATACGGGGACCTACTGTATTAACTTTACTACATTTTCAAACATGTTCCTTCTTCTTCCCTTACTCCCCAAACACGGACTTAATGCAAAGGCGAAGTTCTGAACTAAATCCAGCTAACGTAATGAGCTGAGGAATAGACACAGAGGTTGTTTGTTTCCTTCCTTGCTTGAAATCTGACAAAACTTCATAAAAAGCTTATCTTGACTTCCATATTTCAAAACAGATAGAAATGTTATGCGTATTTTATGCCCTTCTCGAAGATGTGGAAAGACAAAACGACAGGATCTCGACGACGGCATTTTTGAAGGCGAAAAGAATGTCTTTGTTGCCATGAAAACGATGGCATCTGGCAGTGATGGCTTGGCTTGTGGAGTGGCATGATGGCAGTGTCACTGAATGGGAGAAGAGGCCACACAGTAGCAGCAGAAAGATGGAAGCTGTAGTTTGAGCCATTTTCATCCGTGTGGCTCAGGTGACTGAGCAGGGATGGATCTATTATGCACAAATCAGGTTTAAGCTTCAGGGCCCCTTATCCTGGAGGGGTCCCAGAAGCAGCTTTAGCCCACATGGCTTAAACATTTGGGGTCTCTTGTTTGAGAAGGGGGCTCTGAGAAAAGAATGCAAGTTCTTTGGAAAAAACATTAACAGGTGCACAGACTATGCACCATGTACCGGATTGTTGTGGAAGAGCTCCACTGAAGAAGCTAACAGTGGTTATCCTGATATCATTCCGGGTTGCAAAGGGACAGTTCATAACTGTTCATAACTGTTCAAGCTCCAGGGCCTTGAAAATGTAGGCCCACATCTGGCAGGGACGTGTGCAATTACCTGCAGACACCATTTTTGCAGCAGTAATCACTTATCTTCATAGCATGCCTTTCTCCGAAGATGCCTCAGATTTTAAGGAACCATGAAGGACCCTTCAGAATAATTTGGGTGCTACTCAGATCCCCCACCCAACCCCTTCCCAAACTTCCTTAAGTCAAGCCGGATCCTTTGCTTTCCTAGCTTCAGAAAGGCGAGAACATTGTCTTCCCATACGCTGCAGTGGTTTTTGTGTGGGATTTTTTTTAAGTTTTGCTTTTGTGGAAATTGTAAGAATGTGTGGAAGCAGAGGATAAAGGACTGGAAAGATTTAAAGGTTGACTTTCTACTTCTGGGACGGGTATTTACCACTTAGAGGAGGAACTGGGACTCAGAGAAAACAACTTTGTTCTTGAATAAACATTGTTCCGATTCTGTTGTATGGCCCACTCCATATTACGATTTCAAAATCCTTTCTTCTCTCAGGGTCAATCAATATTTCTCAGATTTGCCACCCCGTTCTGAACTGTTTTTTCATTCCTGCTGGTTTCCTTGTGCCACCTTTACAATATGCTTGTGTGCATGTGTACCACTCTGTTTGTGTCCGTTCCCTTTCTAGGCGCTGGATCCTTCGGTTGGCTTTTGTAGTTCAATGGAGCTATGCATGCTTCCCCTATAAAAGCTAGCTCCTTTTGTTAAGTGAGCTCAGCCTGCTAGCTCTCCCATATTCATCTGGTCTTCTTTTTTTTTCTGGTATAAGAGGAAAGTCCTGTTTTTTTCTTTCCCTCTCTTCCACACACATTCTCTTCATCTTCTTCTGTTGGTTTGCTCCAAAGATTGATGTTCTTCAGATTTGTGATGACTCTATTTTATTTTATTTTGACCTTTCTATTTTAGCCTAAGCCATATTTTATCTCCAGGTCCTTTTGTTAGCCTACCATGCCCTTTCTCCCTTGAGTTCTGGTATGTATTATTGTACACATTTGGTGGTTTTTGCACTTAGTAAAAATTTTCTTACTTTTATAAAAACAAGCTGCCCAGTTCTCTTTCCCTTTGGACATGCCTATGCTAGTTGGTGTTTTGCTGCTACATTATTAGTCCTCCAAGCAGCTGTGGAACCGAGTGTCATACCTGGATGTTGTGCATTCTCATGATTTACGAGGCCAAACAAGTTTCAGCATGGAAGATATATCCTTCCTTTTTTTCCTTTTTAGAATTCTTCCAACATTTTCTGCCTCTTAATTCAGGGTGCACACATACAGAAAAGTGGCAGTTGGCCATGGGTTAGGGTCAGGGTCTGGGTTTGACTATATATGTAGTTTGTGTCTTTGGCCCATATATGCATAGTTGGAGTCAATTTCTGTGTCGCAATAAAATGAAGCAACAAATGGACCTTTATTAAAATAAGCTACAAAAGAGAGAGCCTTCTAAGACATGGTGCCCCCTTTTACAGAATACCTATGCAAGGGATTCTATGAAATACTGGTAAGAGAGAGAGAGAGAGAGAGAGAGAGAGAGAGAGAGAGAGAGAGAGAGAGAGAGAGAGAGAGAGAGAGAGAGAGAGAGATATTTTATATACTATAATAATAAATTTATCTTTGCTCATATATGTTGCCAATTTATCACTATGTGTTTAAGAACTTTTAATCCTCATTGTATTTTCTGTTAGTTTTAAGATGTTGCTTATGCCAGCTGCCCTGAGAGATTTTGACTGCAAGGATAGAACATAAAATAAACAGGATAGCTCAGCCCAGCTCCTCACAAAGTAAGAGATCAAAAACCTTCTGAATGCTAAAAACAAAACCCAAGAAAAACACTGCAGAATTCCTAGACAGCTTTCCCTGGTGTGTAATGGGGGCAATGAATCAAGATATGTCTCTTTGCAGAGCTCTGATAATTGGCAAGCAATTATTTTTTCAAAGATACACATGCAAACAGATTCTTCCATCCTAGAGAGGAACAACCAGAGGGATGTGTGTGTTGTTTTATATGTGCTGCAAACAGGCAATGATTTACCCAACTGAATGTGAATATGGCTTGCATTTATAAACATCAGAAGAAAATGTATTCAGACTGGCAACGCTGCTCTCAAGAAGTAGATGGCATAACCAACACAACTATACAGACATTTCTTACAGAGATGGGCTTACCACTTAAATTTGTTTTACAAAGTTGGAGACCCATGCTGTTGTGGGACTGACTATCTCCCACACCACCCTTTTACATCATCTGATTATCTGCTCACAGTGAGATACTGTACATCATTTCCAGCTATAGCCTGAGATAAAAAGCTGATCTATAACAAAGGGGGGAGGGGGAGAAATTGGTTACATTTTCCGTATATTTTGTGGTTTTGCTATGAGAACCTCAAAACACAGCCCCCAAAATATCCTACAGCAGTGCTTTGCCTTCCAGTCAATACTGGCTTACAGTATATGTGGTCTACAAGATGTGTCACCTCTATGCTTTTCCAAAAAGATTTTTTTTTGTCATCCACTTGGTGCTGGTTAAGGATGGGCACCACAAAAAATGAAATGCTGTTTCATCAATTCATTGCAAAATGAAAGAGAAATGAAACGAAACGGGAAGGAGTGTTTTGTTAGTAATGAAATGAACCTTTTTTTTAAAATGAACCAATTCGTTTTGCTGTAAAACGGCTCTCCTGGGTCCTAGAGGCACCAGTGCCTCTAGGATCCAGGGGAGCCATTGTAGAGAGTAATAAATCAGTTTGTTACTGGTTAGTTTCATATGTTTTTTAAAAAAAATCATTTCTAATGAAATGAAACAAATCATGGGGGAACAAAACAAAACACAATTTTTCCGTTTTGTGCCCATCCCTAGTGCTGGTCTCAGCCCTGGGATTCAGAAAGAGCAACAGGCAGTAGTACTCTCTCTCTCTCTCTCTCTCTCTCTCTCTCTCTCTCTCTCTCTCTCTCTCTCTCTCTCTCTCTCTTTGTGTGTATGTGTGTGTGTGCATGCATGCATGCATGTGCATGCACCAAGGAGATGGCACAGAAGCCTCTAGTTCAGGAAAATAGCAGTGAACCTCAGACACGTTTCAGTGAATCCATCCAGACAGCCTGGGCAGGGAGCTGAAAATATGCTGAGGAAGGCATTTTTCTTCCAAAAAGCCAGAAAAGGACTAGGATGGAGGATAGCTTCATGAAAACCACCCCCTAGGAAACCTGATTAAAGGTGGGTGCACCTCAAGTTCTTCCACTTTGTCCAAATCTGTGTGCCCCTTTGCACAGCCCCACAGTTGCCACACATTCTCTCCCCTCACTCACCTCGAGCCAGCTGCCCCACTCACTTTGAGGTACACGTTGCTTGGGTCCTCCTCCTTGGGTAGCTGGCCAATCCAGGTAGGACCTTCCCCATATCCTGTGGTGATTGACCACTCAATAGCTGTGGTCAGGATACACTAGCTGCCCAAGGAGCCCTGGGCCAGTGCACACCAGAAAGTAAGTGGGGGAAGGCACCTGTGGTGCCGCAGATACAAATTTGGACAAAGTGACACAATGTGAAGCATGCCCATCCCTATTCCTAACAGCAAAATGGAGGGGGAAATGAAGTAGCAATGTGATCCGTAAATAAGAACCAGAGTCTTGGGATTCTTAGCATAGCTTTGGGATAAAATGTCACACTCTTTGATCTTGTGCGCAACACAAACTACTTATGTTGCACATACTGTAGGTTTTTATATGATACTCCTGGGTGTAAATCGGTAAAATGACATTTCAGAGATGCAGCTTCCATTTAAAGGCCAAGGAGAAAAGTCACAAAAAGGAGATCTTGCTTTCATTTTTTGGGTTCTTTCATCAGCCCACCCCCTTAAAAAGCACAAAGGATTCATTTAAATGGTGAACACAGAACTTTTCCGTTACCCCAAATCGTCTGGGAAATCTTCCTTGCAGTGCTGCAACCACTGCTCTTCCCTTCCCTCTCTTTGCCCTCTCACCACTACCATACACGTCCTTGGTGTACCCAACCCACCATTTCCCTTCCATCTCCTTGACTCAACACAGCCACTACTGAGTTCTTCAGAGGCTTTTTGGATTACAGAAGGACCTCCGTATCTGCATAATAAATATCCACTGTTTCGATTGCACACAGTCTGAAAATTAAAAGAAATGAATCCCCAAAAATTATTTTCACACATTTTACTAGAACTGGCTTCTAGAGCCAGAGTCTGTGCTATGAATACTTGTTAGTGAAGAAACAGTAGCATGGCCTCTCATAATTAAATGGAGTATGAAGAAGAGCTCAAACACAATGCCATCAACTCAAAATGGGGTCTTCATTCTCTTGGAAGGGATTATTCTTGAGATGAATAATTATTACAGGTACAGGTATTGCTGGGCTCTTAGGAAACAGTGCCACTGAGGAGAAACTACATGGAACTGCATGATGGACTACCTATTACAGTAATGTCCAAACTTCGGCCCTCTAGATGTTTTGGACCACAACTCCCACAAGTCCTTTGCCATTGGAAATACAGGTTTAGAATTCTGGGAGTTGTGATCCAAAACATCAGGAGGGCTGATGTTTGGACATGCCTGACCTATTATATGTCTTTATATGAATCTACCATCCATGGTTACATAGACTTTGTGTTTATAATCACTTATAATGTTGTGTTTGTATCTCCCTTGTGTGATTGCTTTAACACTATGTTTTCATTGTTAGTCTCCATCCCCCATAACTTTTGGATGGTCTGCCGTGCCTGATTACAGTCACACATACCCCGCCATTTCACGGTTCAGGTACTGCGGTCCCACTATATTGTGGGATTGCAGTAACTGCGGGGGGTGGCAGGGAGCTATTGCATCACTCCATGCCACCCCCTGCCCCCTCCGGGAGGCCTCACAGCCATGCAGGGGGTGGTGGGGAACAATCAAATATTCCCCGCCACCCCGCCACCTCAGAGCCGCGCGGGGGGCAGTAGGGAGCGATCAAATAGTTCCCTGCTGCCCCCACCCCCTCCGGGAGGCTTTGGAGCCACACGGGGCAGCGGCGAGGAGTGATCAGATAGTTCCCCACCACCACCACCCCCTCTGGGAGGCCTCAGAGCTGTGGGGGGGGGCAGCGGGGAGCAATCAAATTGCTCCCTGCCACCCTCCCACCCCCTCTGGGAGGCCTCGGAGCTGCGCGGGGGGGGGGGGTGGAGAGCGATCAAATTGCTCCCCACCACCCCCACCTGCCCGTCTGATTGCCCCCCACCCCACCCGACCCGCTTCTGAATATCGCGGATTTTCATGTATCGCGGGGTCAGGTGGGTCTCTAACCCCCACAATAGGCGGGCGGTTACTGTACCTGGAATTTTTGCTCTCTTTTTAACTGTTCGCATTCCCTTGTAGCTCCAATGTTGTCTTTTATTGATGTAAGATTTCCCTCAATTCCCTGTTCTCAATACTTGAATATGTCTTAATTGTCCTGGACTGTATATTGTCCCTCATTACTGTAAGCTGCCTTGGGTCCTTTTCCAATGAGAAAGGCAGGGTAAAAATACTATGAATAAATAAATAAATAAATAAATAAATAAATAAATAAATAAATAAATAAATAAATATGGTGGCTAGGAATAACAGCTTTGCAAGAATCTGAGTCACTCTTAGTTAAAGATTCATTTACCTTCTACATATTTAACACCCACAAATGGGGGGGGGGATGTCATAGTGTGAGCCGAATGGTATTTTCTCACTTTAATGAAACCATAAATGTACTGAGGGTTTCATGTAAGGTAAGGGTTAAGGTTAGGGGTCCCTGTATACTTCTTGGCTGTTAGCCCATTGCTAGTCTCAAGCAGAATACGGCCACTGAGTTACTGGAATTTGTATGTGTAGACTTATCATTCAGCAACTAGAAATATAATACAGTGGACCCTCGTATAAGAAGTAGTTTGTTTAACAGAAAATCCACTTAAAGGGAAAAAAATTCCAGAGACAGGGTGAAGTCACTTAACAGAATCGCCTGGGGGGAATCCATACAACAGAAAAACAGTCACGATTAGGGATTAATCCATTTTCAATGCATTCCTATGGGAAATTTGTACAAAGGAAAATTTGCTTAACAGAATTTCATTTGGAACAAATTAATTCCTTTATATAAGGTATCACTGTAGTGACTTTTATATTTCTCAGCCTAACAGAAAATTCCATGCACTGGCCCAATAATTCCAAGCACGTGCCCATCTCCACTTTATATTGCAGGCACCTTCAATGGTTCAAAAAGCTTTAAAGCTTTGAAAAGAACAAATAGGCTGAAGAGATTTGCCCTCCCACAGTGAAACAAAGAGGCTTGACACAGAAATTGAGTTTATTTATTTATTTATTTATTTATTTATTTATTTATTTATTTATTTATTTATTTATTTTTACACTTTTATACCGTACCATTTCCCAAAGGGACTCTGGGCAGTTTACAATAAAAAACATCAGATAAAACAGCTAATAAGAAGAGCAGCGGGGAGACAACAATAAGGGCACTAGAAGGGGAACCCTCAACAAGAGGCAAGGGGCGCAAAAAAAATTAAGTAGAAAGAAGGTCGCCATAAGCCTCCTTAAAAAGCATAGTTTTTAAAGCCTTTTTGAAGGCGGGCAGGGACAATGCAAGGCACAACTCACTCAGTAGTTGATTCCATAATGAAGGGCCGACCACCGAGAAGGTGCGGCTATGCATAATCGACTTCCGAACCTCCCTAGGGGTGGCTACCCTGAGTGAGCACGCCCGTGACATTTGGATGGCCCTGGCCTCTGCTGATCTCTGAGAGATACGCTCCGCCAGGTAATCAGGTCCCAAGCCATGGAGAGTTTTGAAAACCAAAACCAGGACCTTGAACCTTATCCGGAGAGCCACGGGCAACCAATGCAAGCGGGCCAGAACTGGAGTGATGTGATCATATTTATGAGCACCCACCACCAGTCTGGCCGCCGCATTCTGTACCCGTTGGAGTCTCCGGACAAGGGTCAAGGGCAACCCCACGTAGAGTGTGTTGCAGTAGTCAATCCTCAATATCACTAGGGCCTGCACAACTGTTCTCAGGGAGGACTCATCGAGGTACGGGCGGATCTGGGCGATCCTGCAGAGTTGGAAAAAAGTGGCCCTGGAGACCACCATCACCTGGGCTTCCAGGGAGAGGGCTGAGTCCAGGACCACACCCAGATTCCTGCCCCTGTCCATAGGCTGGAGGGAAACTCCCACCAGACTAGGGAGGGGGCCATTGTACCTGGACGAGGGCACCCCGAAGAACAGAACCTTGGTCTTCTCCGGGTTAAGTTTGAGCCTGTTGGTCCTTGTCCACTCCAAGACCGCCTCCAGGCACAGATCGAGGGAGCGAACTGCCTCCACTGCAGAAGAAGAAAAGGAGAGATAGAGCTGCGTGTCATCAGCATACTGATGACAGCGAACCCTAAATCTCCTGATGACCTCCGCCAGCAGCCTCATATAAACATTGAACAGTATAGGGGAGATTGCCAACCCCTGGGGCACCCCACAAGGGAGCGTCCAAGGAGCCGACAATTCATCCCCCAACACAGACAGCAGTAGTCATCATCATGATCATCCTCACATAGTTGCAGGTACAGAACATCTTTTATACACCCAAGGAAGGACTGAGACACTCAAAGCAGCATATGTGACTGTTATTGTTCAGAACAACATGAAGAAGAAAATACTATTGACTTCTAATAGTTAGTCAATTGTATGGGGGGAAATAACAGAAGGTTTAGCTACACATCTGCTTTATGCTACTCATACCCTGGAGCTGGCATGAGTTCCTTTATTCCTAACTCCATACACTTAAGAGGAGCATTTGAGAGGGAGAAATTAACTTCTCCCTCTCATTTCTTTTTTTTAATTAATTTTTTACAAAGGAAGCAAAACTCAAAAACAGAAACAAGCATACCTTAACATTCTGGGTGCCCCACCATCCTTGGGATTTTTAAAAAATACATTTTCTATTGTTTGTTTTGTATCTTATACTTCATAGACTGTCTCTCTCCAGGAATGTAATGATTTTTGTATTGGGGTACAGTGTAACCCTTTTTAAAAAAACCAACAAAAATACAACTACAAATACATACAGTATGTTAAGAAAGAATTCCGTGTTTCCTTAAGGCAAAGTGTTCTGCTTACATACTGCCCCATAGTGCTCAAAGCACTCTCTGGGAGGTTTAAAATTTGTAGATGCAGGCTACACATTGCCCGCCCCCAGCAAACTGGGTGCTCATTTTACCAACCTTGGAAGGATAGAAGGCTGAGTCAACCATGAGCCAGCTACCTGGGATTGAACCCCAAGTCATGAGTAGAGTTACAGCTGCAATACAGCTGTTTAATCGCTGTGCCACGAGGCTTGTTTCTTTAAAACAATATGTGTCCAATAATTCCTTTCTTTCAATTTATAAGTTAATTTATCATCAACATCCACATTCCACATTTCTTTCTACCACTCTTCAATATTAAATTGATTACTATTTTGTCCAGTTCTTTTGAACATAATAATCAATTCCATCCCCTCCTCTGCTATTGCATGAATATTTCCATTCATATTTAACAATGATCTTGTTGGACAATTTTGTATTTCAATACCCATAGATTTCCTTTATCTCTGAAAATCTCTGTCCACTCTCTCTGTGTCATTTCACATGTCCACCACAAATGCAAATATGTACTTTTTCTTTCTTACATCTCCAACAGGTGGACAATGCTTCTTTCTTCATTGTATCCAATCTCCAACAGGTGGACAATGCTTCTTTGTTCATTGTATCCAGTCTCCAACAGGTGGACAATGCTTCTTTGTTCATTGTACCCAATCTCATTGAAATTCAATACCATCTCCAAATTACCTTGTAACAATTTTACTTAACCCTTACATACATCCTTCTTGCATTCCACAACTTCTTCTATTCATTGTTACTAATTTCTTTCTTTATAGCTCTACTTCACACCACTTTTACAGCTGTGGCATTATAGTCACCTTTAGAGATGGGCACGACTTAGCGGTATTTCCGTTTCCGTTTCCGTTACTCGGTTCCGTTACTCTACGGAAACGGTAACGGGAATTACTCCCCCAGACTTCGAGCTCAAACCGACGAACGAACAATTTTGGACTGATTTGTCGTGCTCGTTCCTTGCATCGCGAGATCGCGCGATGCCACACGCGGCACAGAAAAAAAGTTTTTAAAAGTTAAAAAAACCCGGTTCCCGGCCAAAAAGCAGGCGGGAAAATGCCTGCCGTGCCTTAGGGCACCTACCAGAGGGGTTGTTTCTGGAGGTCCCCGGCCTCCCCCCCATCCCCCGTCCTAGTGGGCTGCTCTGTGGGACTCGCCGCAGGCTCGCAGCCAGCAAAAAGCCCAGTCTCGCCGCCGGCCGCCGCAATTAAAGTGCAAGCAAGCGGCACGGACGGCACAGGAAAAAACTTTTAAACTCTCCCCCCACCCGTTCCCGGGCCAAAAAAGCAGGCGGAAAAATGCCTGCTTGACTAAGGGCGCAGGGCACCTACCGGAGGGGTGGTTTCTGGAGGGGGGGTCCCGCCTCCCCCCCGTCCTGGGCAGCCGGACTCGCGAGTCGCCATCGCCATGCCATGCGGTGCGGGCGGGGGATCCAAAATGGGGCGGCAAACGCAATATTGTTTTTGAAATCGTGGTCCAAAAACACACAAGCACAACAGAAACACGCGGAAATTTATAAACTGCCAGATTTTTCACAGTAGCAGTGGGTTTTTTCTTGCAACAAAATGTCTCTCCTCTCCTCCTCTGTCCTCCATTGATTTTATTTTATTTTATTTTATTTACACCTGCGCAATGATGGGCTGGCCAAGTGGCCAGCCATGTGGGAGTGGACAACCATGCAAATTTCTGGAGCCATCCCACCAGTCGCATGGCCACTTGGCCATGGAGACTTCTGGGATGTGCCAAAAAGCCCCCTAAAACCTGCCCTAGCCCTAACCCTAACCCTTGACTCCGTACCCATATGTCACAGACTGTCTTCTTAGTGGGTCAGAGAGGCACCCAGAGGTGCAACCCACTAGCCCACCGTAACCTTACCCGTCATTAGCCTAACCCTAGCTCTTGCACTAAGCCACCTTAAAGCCAGATCTACTTGCTTGCATTGCACTACACGCAGCAAGTACAATTCCCTTCTGTGTGAGACATGGTGGTGCGGGAGCCTTGTGAAGGGAAGGTATGACCCTATCACTCTCACACTGGTCTCACGTCTGCACATTATGTTATGCAATATCCATATGGCTATTGCATAGCATTTTGCAGCAGCAGCAGGTGAGGAAGGGAGACCCCCATGTAGAGGGGTCTCTTGGAGCCTGCTTCCCCTTCCTAGTGGCAGGAGGCACCCACGGGTGCCTCCAGGAGCCCACTTTCCCTTTATAGCGGGCCAGAGGAGGCACCCACCCCACAGAGGTGCCTCCAGGAGCCCGCTCCCCCCCCAAAAAAAACCAGTACTAACGACAACGAAAAAACAAAAAAACGAACCGACTAATTTTTGCGAATTTTCGCGAAAACCGGAAACGACCCGAAACGGGACTGGCCCGACTAACGACAACTCGAAAAAAATTTTTTTTTCAAGTCGTGCCCATCTCTAGTCACCTTCTGTTAAAACTTGTAAATTGTACTTCATATCCTTTTCTATTTTTATTACTTTAGATTTTTCCCTTTTTCCTATAATTTCTTCAAATTTGGTCATCACTCTACACTCCATTTCCTTCTTTTTCCAGTTCTTAGTCCATTTATTAAGCTGCATTATATTGAACCATGACAATCTTTCTTGTCCTAATGTTTCTTTTGTTTGTTCTTTATTATACCTCTTTATCCAATCTTTTATTTTTATAACACCCTGTTCTATCATGGTGTATGTGTTTATGTTTGTGTTTTCTTCTTCTTCATTTTTTGGGGAAATTCCCCAGTTCCACCACGTGGCTCAATTGTGAAGTCTTTGGACTCAGTATTTTCCTGTAAGTCTATCAACATTGCAGCATATTGCATAGAATGGGGTTATCTATTTTTAACAATACTTTTTATGTTTTCCTTAATATGTTCTCCATACTCTCTTTATTTATTTATTTATTTATTTATTTATTTATTTATTTATTTATTGAGTTTATACCCCACCCATCTTCCCATAGGAACTCTGGGCGGCTTACACAAGGCTGAAGAGTTCAGCAAACAGAACAAATGTGGAACAAACAACAACAAAACAACAATGTTAAAACAACTTTAGCACCCTAGCGTAAGATACTCAAGGCTCAGCAGACAGCCTAGGTGAGCACACCGATGGTGGGAAAGAAAAAGAAAAAACGAAGACTAAACTAAATCGCCAAAGGCCTCGCCAAAGAGCAAAGTTTTTAACACTTGGCGAACGGCCAGCAGGGACTCTGCAGAGCGCACTTCACTTGGAAGGCTGTTCCAAAGAGAAGGGCCAGCCACCGAGAAGGCCCGGTTACGAGTACAAGTTTTCCAGGCCTCTCTTGGGGTGGCAACCCGAAGCGTGTGCGCCGAACTGGACGGGCCGAGGTTGAGCGCTGGATGATCCGCTCTGACAGGTAGTCCGGGCCCAAGCCATGGAGGGTTTTATAAACTAAAACCAAGACCTTGAATCTGATCCGGGATGCAACGGGTAACCAATGCAGGCGAGCCAGGACTGGGGTGATGTGGTCATGACGATGCACACCCGCCACCAGCCTGGCTGCCGCATTTTGCACCCGCTGCAGACGCCGGAGGAGAGTCAAGGGCAACCCCATGTAAAGAGCATTGCAGTAGTCCAACCTCGAGATCATCAGTGCTTGCACCACTGTTCTCAGAGAGTCACCATCTAGATATGGGCAGATCTGGGCAATTTGACGAAGGTGATAAAAGGCAGTTCTGATCACGGCAGCCACCTGGGCCTCCAAGGTAAGCGCCGGATCCAGAACCACCCCCAGATTCCGAACCCTATCCGCCAACTGGAGAGAAACTCCCTCCAGACTGGGGAGAGGGCCTCCATATCCAGATGGGGAGCTCCCGAAGAACATCACCTCCGTCTTCTCGGGGTTGAGCTTGAGCCTGTTGGCCCTGGTCCATGCCAAGACCACGTCCAGGCACTGGTCGAGAGTCCGGACAGCTTCTACTGCAGAGGTGGAAAAGGAGAGATAGAGCTGCGTGTCATCAGCATACTGATGACAGCAGACTCCACAACTCCTAATGACCCCAGCCAGCGGCCTTACATACATGTTAAACAGCATGGGGGAGAGAGACGAGCCCTGCGGAACCCTACAAGGGAGTATCCACGGGGCTGACAACTCTCCACCATGTTGCACATACTGGAGATGGCCCTCCAAGAAGGACCGGAGCCAACTGTGAGCAGTGCCTCCAATTCCCACCTCAGAGAGCCAGTCCAGTAAGATACCATGGTTTACGGTATCAAAGGCCGCTGACAAATCCAGGAGAACCAATAGGGTAGAGTAACCCCTGTCGGCTGCCCGGATTAGGTCATCTTGCAGGGCGACCAAAGCTGTCTCGGTCCCCCGGCCTGGCCTGAACCTGGATTGGCATGGGTCAAGGCACTGCTGTTCCTTCAGAAAAGACTGAATCTGGGTCGCGGCCACCCTCTCGATAACCTTGCCCATAAAAGGGACGTTGGCAATCGGACGATAGTTCGCCAATTGGTCCGATGCCAAGCCAAGTTTTTTTAAGAATGGGCTTTGCCACCTCTCCTTCAGACGGGAGGGAAAAAAACCCTCGCTGAAGGAGGTGGTGGCGATGGCAGATGCCCATTCTGGCATACTCCCTTCGGCAGCTTTTATCAACCAAGCAGGGCAAGGATCGAAGGGGGTGGACGTGGGCCGGCAGTGGGCAATAGCCCTGGAGGCCTCCAAAGAGGAAGCAGGCCCAAGCTTATCCAGACGAGGAGAGCGAGGGGGTGCAGCGACAGGGGATGGTGGGGGAGGGCTAGTACAACCGGAGCCAAAGCCGGCCCGGATGGCCTCTATTTTGGATTGAAAAAAGACTGCGAAATTCTCACTACTGAACTCAGTAGGAGGAGGCCTCACCAGACTAGGATTGGTGAGGTCCCAAACCACCTGGAAGAGCTCCGCCTGGCGGTTTGAGGCCTCACCAATTCTCAGGGAGTAATAGGATGTCTTAGCCTCCCTGATCGCTCGGGAATAGCGCCTAGTCTGGATCACAACTGCAGTCTTTTTAATAGCCGTCCGGCTTCTTCTCCAGATCCTCTCCAGCCTTCTCCGTTCCTGCTTCATCGCTCTCAACTCCGCCGTGAACCACGGCGAAGGCCAAGCTCTGCATCGGAGAAGGCGCTTGGGGGCGATCCGGTCGGCGGCGCGGGCAGCTGTTTCAAACCATTGGTCAGCCGCAGCCTCAGCCGCAGCGTCAGTCAAGCCACCAGGAAGCTCCCCGAAGGCATCCCAGAACCAGGCAGGGTTCAGAAGCCTCTGGGGGTGGGCCAACACAGGAGGTCAAGGGTCCCCGTGGGGAGGGGCAGCAATCGACAGAGAGAAAGACAGCAGATGGTGGTCTGACCATGACACAGGCAGAGAACCGATGTCCCCTACCTCCAGATTAAAATTCCCCGACATGGAGGTAAAAACCAAGTCTAGGGTATGCCCTGATCTGTGAGTGGGGCATAAAACATGCTAGGATTGGCTCATGGAGGTCATGGACTCCATGAATTCCAGAGCTGCACCAGATAGCTCACCGCCAGCCTGCACATTGAACTCCGAGAGCTCTGGAAGGGATTGTGCTGGGTTGCGGGGAGCGCGGTAACCCAGCACAATGCCAAATCTATCCCGCTGTCCCACCAACAGGTGAAGGCATTCTAGCCCCTGACTAACCAATGTCGAGGCCCTGCTGACATGAAGAGAGTCTCTGTAGACGATGGCAACCCCTCCCCCTTCTGACCCTCCAACCTGCCCACTCCCTGAACCAGAAACCCAGGAGGGCACAGCTGGGTGAGTGAAGCCCCCCCTGCACCCACCCAGGTTTTGGTAATACAGGCCAGGTCGGCCCTCCTGTCAATGATGGAATTGTAAATGACGGGGGGTTTATTATGGACCGACCTGGCATTCATAAGGAGAGAGGACAGGTTGGAGGCGCTGGTGGGATGGCTCCAGGACACGTTGCAGTGAGCCGGGTGGGGTGGGGGGTCAGAACGTGGGACAGGCACGAGATGCCTGACCCTAGTTCTTCTAACCTGACTAACCCCTCGGCTTGAAGCATACCATCCACGGTCCGACACAGTTGAAATATGAATCCCTGCCAACATGGTGAGTTAAGAAAAAAATGTGTGTGTATGTGTATATACAGTATAAATATAGAAATATAAATACAACAACAACAACTAAGAATAAAAAACTAATAATCAATAAATACAAATCACATAAAACAATAAAGGATACAAAGTAAATAATACAAAATTATAATAAAATAGTAAAAAAAAAGTATAACATGGGCACTAAACTGGGAAGCAGATGGAATAGATAGGGGGAGAGGGAGGCGGAGAGCTGATAACAAAACCAAAGCAGATGAAAACAGCAATGGGCCATTCGAGTCCGGTGTCTCAGGCAGACCATCATGCCAGTTGGATCATGTCTCTATTATAGATCGAGAATCAAAGAGCTGATCTCAGCACACAGCTCCTCCAGCTCGACCACGGCAAGATCGAAGTATCACTGGGACTGCCACTCAGTTCGAAGAAGGCTGTAGGACTTAGATAGAGTAGAAAGGTCCAAGCACACCTCTCCGGGAAGGAGCAGCTCTTCAGCCCGGGTGTCCGTGCAATGCCAGAGCCAGTGGGGATCGGGGAAGGCGGCTCAGTGGTGGCCCTCAAGCCGGGGTCGGCAGCCTCTTGGCCCGATTGATCCTGGAGTAGGCCCACACTGGGCTGGCAGGAAGCCTGGATCAAGATCTCTAGTCTGCTCTGGCAATCACACGGGGGGGGGGGGGGGGGACGCCAGCGGCCGGCCCGCCGCCTGATCTCCGGACCCAGTCCCCAAGATGCACAAACACCCGCGGACCAGAGGAGAAAGGTGCCGGCAGCCGGTCTGCCGCCTGAGCTCCAAGGTCCATAACGGGATGTGGCATGTTGAAGAGGGGCCGCCAAAGGCGGCAACGAGATGGAATACCCATGCCGGCGGCCGGTCTGCCTCCCGAGCTCCAGAGTCTGTGGTGGGGCGCAGCCGCATGTTGGGGAGAGGGTTGCCAAGGGCCACGGCCTGATGGAAACCCCACACTGGCCTGCCACCCAAATCCAGGGCCTGCAGTGGGTTGCGGCAGCGCACTGGTGGTAAGGCGGCCGAAGATTGCGATCAGATGGAATGGGAGGAACTGGCCGAACTGCTGCCCGAACCCCAAGCCCCCTGGCATGTAAGCCACCCCGCTGGGCGATGACCGACTCCGGCCACATCCATGCAGAACCCCCATACCAGGGGGAAATAGCACCGGCGGTCCTCCGTCCGGCCCCAAATGTGGCACGGGAGGAGATGGAAGATGGCGGCGCCAGCAAGGAGTGGCGAGAAGCGATGCCATCAGCGGTCTCCACGGTCGCCACGGGCTCCAGGATGTCCAAGCCGCTCACAGAGCCACAGAGCAGAAAGGCCACCGCCAAAGAAAGGCGAGTGGAGGAAAGGAGAGGGAGGAGGGGCACCCAGGTTCCAAATATTGTGTCTCGGCGGCTGTCTGGAAGTCTCAGCATCTCGGCGTCGAGATAGGTTCGAGTGAGCCCGCAAAAGACTCACTCCAGACTTGGTGAGCCCCCTTTTAGTCCCCCCTCTGAAGCCCCCAACGTCACCCCGGAGAGCCCATGGGAGAAGTTAAATAAAAAAGAAACAGCAAGGCAGCGCAATAGAAATGAATAAAAAGACGCAAGGGCGCAGTAAAAAACAGGAGCCGCTGCCGCCCGCCATCTTGAATAAAATAAATTTTTTTAAAAAATAAAACATGTTAAAAATTTAAAATAAAATTCCCAATTACCTTTGTCCTATTTTCAATGATTTCTGGAATATGCCTCAAATTATTTGCTATATAATATAATTGGTATACCCAAACCTTATTCTCTTTGAGAACCCAAACCTTCTTCTCTTTGAGAACCCTGTTGGTTCTCCTGGATTTGTCAGCGGCCTTCGATACCGTCGACCACAGTATCCTACTGGACCGGCTCCTGGAGGTGGGGATCGGGGGCACTGTTCTCAGTTGGCTCCGGTCCTTCCTTCAGGGTCGGCCCCAGTATGTGCAGCATGGAGGAGAGTTGTCGGCCCCGTGGACACTCCCTTGTGGGGTTCCGCAGGGCTCATCTCTCTCCCCCATGCTGTTTAACATCTATGTAAGGCCGCTGGCGGGGGTCATCAGGAGATTTGGGCTGCACTGTCATCAGTACGCTGATGACACGCAGCTCTATCTCTGTTTTTCCACCTCTGCAGTGGAAGCTGTCCGGTCCCTCGACCAGTGCCTGGAGGCGGTTATGGCTTGGACCAGGGCCAACAGGCTCAAACTCAACCCTGGGAAGACCGAGGTGATGTTCTTCGGGAGCTCCCCGTCTGGATATGGGGGCCCCCTCCCCAGCTTGGAGGGTGTTTCCCTCCAGCTGGCGGAGAGGGTTCGGAATCTGGGCGTGATCCTGGACCCGGCCTTATCCCTGGATGCTCAGGTGGCAGCCGTGGCCAGGACAGCATTTTTTCACCTTCGCCAGATCGCCCAGATTCGCCCCTATCTAGACGGGGACTCCCTGAGGACAGTGGTCCAGGCGCTGGTGATCTCGAGGCTGGACTACTGTAATGCTCTCTACATGGGGTTGCCCTTGACTCTCCTCCGGCGATTGCAGCGGGTGCAAAATGCAGCGGCCAGACTGGTGGTGGGCGCGCGTCGCTATGACCGCATCACCCCGGTTCTGGCTCGGCTGCATTGGTTACCCGTTGCCTCCCGGATCAGATTCAAGGTCTTGGTTTTAGCTTATAAAGCCCTCCATGGCCTGGGCCCAGAGTACCTGGCAGAGCGGATCGCCCAGCGGTCAACATCGGCCCGACCGGTTCAGCAGTCGCGGGCGCACTCGCTTCAGGTTCCATCTCTCCGAGAAGCCAGGCGGTCCCGTACCCGGAACCGGGCTTTCTCGGTGGCTGCTCCATCTCTATGGAACAGCCTCCCCAGCGAAGTGCGCTCTGCAGAGTCCCTGCTGGCCTTTCGTAAAGCGGTGAAGACCATCCTATTCCGCGAGGCCTTTGGTGACCTAGCTTAGCTTACCTCACTCTTCCCCCTTTCTTCTCCCCCATCCGCCATCGATAATTGATACTTAGGTCATACTTGACATAGCAGCGGTGAGGTTTGTATTGAGGGTGCGCCCCTGCTGCAGTTTTCTTAATATGTTTTTATTAATTCATGTTGTTTATGTGTCCATGTTCCCATTGAGATTTACTGTACCCGATTGTTGTATTCCCTGATCTGTTTTGTTATGTTCGCCGCCCAGAGTTCCCGTTGGGAAGATGGGCGGGATATAAATTCAATAATAAATAAATACATAAATATATAGGGTACCATAATTTTTGTTTATTCTATGTCTTTCATTTCCATTACAAAACATATTAATCGTCTTCTGCAAGTCCTTATATCTATCATTATTGGAAATATCCAGAATATAAAAATTTAACTTGGGGATTACCTTGATTTTTAATACTGCAATTCTTCAACACCATAATTACTTTAACTTTTGGAATTCCCTTATTTGATCCTTAATTTGTTTTTTTCACTTTATCTAGATTCATTTTTTAAAATATTTTGCAAATTCCAAGTGATAATAATCTCTAAATATCTAATATTTATTTTTAATTTAGCCTGAAATTTATCTTTTATATAATATTTAATATTAATATTTAATATTCTTGCTATTATTTCTGTTGGATAATCTCAGTTCTGGGGGTAATTGGTATCTAACTGGTCAATCATGATTAAAAGGTTGATAACATACCGCTCTGTAGCTGAGTCCTTTGGTGGGAAGATTTGGGGTGTCATTTGTGGTTGTTCAATTTAGAATTACAGTTGTATCATTATTTGGTCAAATCCATGTTGGTTTCATTGATGACGCCATCCACAAATCTCATTCTCTGTCATCCCTTTTTCCTTTTGCCTTCAATCTTTCCCAACTAGAGATGGGCACGACTTAGCGGTATTCCCGTTTCCGTTTCCGTTACTCGTATCCGTTACTCTACGGAAACGGTAACGGGAATTACTCCGCCAGAATTCGAGCTCGAACTGACGAACGAACAATTTTGGTCTGATTTGTCGTGCTCGTTACTTGCACGCAGCGATCGCACAATGCCAAGCGGCACAGAAAAAAGGTTTTTAAAAGTTAAAAAAAAAACAATTCCCGGTCCAAAATGGCGACTGCAATATTTTTTTTGAAATCCTTGCCCAAAACCCCACCAAAGCACCACAGAAACATGCGAAAGTTACGTATTTTAAATGCTTGATTTTTTACAGTAGCAGCAGTGGGTTTGTCTTGCCAAAATACGTCTCCGTTGATTTTATTTTATTTTTTTCTTAATTTATTTTTTTACACCTGCGCAACGATGGGCTGGCCATGGGACGGGACCATGCAAATTTTCGGAGCCATTCCACCAATCGCATGGACAGGTTTTGACTGACACTTCTGGATGTGCCAGAGGGCATAAAAAGCCGAGGCAGTTCCAGTCCGTCACAGTCTGGGCTTGGATCTTGTGGAGGGTGGTCAGGGCTGGATTGCTGCACTCAGTCTAGTTTCGATTTCGCGGTCGCGGTCTCAGTCTCGCTAGGCAGGGAGAGAATTGAATTGATTTTAATTCGCAAAACATAATAATTTCTTTTATTCCCTGTGGGGAATAGCAACGCAGTGTTTATTCTTTTTTGTTTTCTGCATTTTTGAGGAAGAGTTCTGTTTTTTATTTGCTTTTATATTTGCTTCAAGGCGGAGGGAAGATTTGAGTGGGAGCGGTAGGGGAGGGGAGGTGCTGCGGATTTATTTTGAAAATATATTATTTTACACTACCATACCATTTCTTTTGTATCCCAATTTCCCACGAAGTTCATTTACTTGGACAAGGTGCTTTTACCCTGCGCCTACAGCTTTTTTGCTGCTGTTGCGATTGGGGTTTTGGAAGGGAATCCAGCAACCCTATCCTACCCTAGTAGCAGCTTATAGTTTTATTCCATAATCCATTTATTTTCTATTCTACAGTTTATTAGCAAGTGGCAAGCAACAGCCAAGGTCCAGTACTAGTTCTTAGAAGGGGAGGTTGGAGGCTGTGGATTAAATTATTTTAAAAATATTATACAGAGTACAGACTGAGTAGGCAGAGTCTCCCTCGCCAACCAGTGCACTCAAATTTCTCAAACACATTTGTTGGCAACAAGGCTAGGGCACCTTCCTCTGTAAAACATTTTACAATTTCATTTTACTTAACACTTATAGATATTCTTTCACTTGTCCAACACCTCATTCATTTTTCTGCAGTCAGGCACTCAAACAAACATTTGTTGAAGGGCAGGCACCCAGCCACCTCTATAGAACTTTTTCTTCAATTACATCTTTGAAGAAGTTACATTCATCTTAGTTACTGTGCATTATTTGTGAAAGTTGGGTGCTGCCAGATTTTGCAAACCCCTTGCTTCAATTAGCTTGGTTTTTGTGCAGTTGTAACTTACATCTCTGAAGAAGTTAAGTTACAGTTCTCCTAACCTAATTATACTTGCCCTGTGCATTGTGAAACTTGTTTGCCAGGATTGGCAAACCCCTTGCTTCTACTAGCTTGGTTTTTGTGCTGTTTTTGTGAGTCAACCTCACTCATTTACTCGCCAGCTTGCCACCAGTCTACATACACAATTACATTTTTGAAGAAGTTACATTTCTCTTTGTTACACGTGCCCTGTGCTGTGCATTGAGAAACTTGTTTGCCAGGATTGGCAAACCCCTTGCTCCTATTTCCTTGTTTGTTGTGCTGCTGTTGTGAGTCCATCTCACTCATTTACTTACAGTCTACATACACAATCCAATTACAACTGTGAAGAAGTTACAGTTCTCCTAATTACAGTTGCCCTGTGCAGGGCATAGAGAGACTTGGGTGAGAGGATTGGCAAACCCCTTGCTCCTATTACCTTGTTTGTTGAGCTGCTGTTGTGAGTCCATCTCACTCATTTACTTACAGTCTACATACACAATCCAATTACAACTGTGAAGAAGTTACAGATCTCTTTGTTACACTTGCCCTGTGTAGGGCATAGAGAGACTTGGGTGCCAGGATTAGCAAAACCCTTGCTCCTATTACCTTGTTTGTTGTGCTGCTGTTGTGAGTCCATCTCACTCATTTACTTGCCACCACAGTCTACATACACAATCCAATTACAACTGTGAAGAAGTTACAGTTTCTCCTAATTACAGTTGCCCTGTGCAGGGCATAGAGAGACTTGGGTGCCAGGATTGGCAAACCCCTTGCTCCTATTACCTTGTTTGTTGAGCTGCTGTTGTGAGCCCATCTCACTCATTTACTTACAGTCTACATACACAATCCAATTACAACTGTGAAGAAGTTACAGTTCTCCTAATTACAGTTGCCCTGTGCAGGGCATAGAGAGACTTGGGTGCCAGGATTGGCAAACCCCTTGCTCCTATTACCTTGTTTGTTGAGCTGCTGTTGTGAGTACATCTCACTCATTTACTTATAGTCTACATACACAATCCAATTACAACTGTGAAGAAGTTACAGTTCTCCTAATTACAGTTGCCCTGTGCAGAGCATTGAGAGACTTGGGTGCCAGGATTGGCAAACCCCTTGCTCCTATTACCTTGTTTGTTGTGCTGCTGTTGTGTGAGTCCATCTCACTCATTTACTTGCCACCACAGTCTACATACACAATCCAATTACAACTGTGAAGAAGTTACAGTTCTCTTTGTTACACTTGCCCTGTGCAGGGCATTGAGAGACTTGGGTGCCAGGATTGCCAAACCCCTTGCTCCTATTACTTTGTTTGTTGTGCTGCTGTTGTGAGTCCATCTCACTCATTTACTTGCCACCACAGTCTACATACACAACCCAATTACAACTGGGAAGAAGTTACAGTTCTCCTAGTTACACTTGCCCTGTGTAGGGGATAGAGAGACTTGGGTGCCAGGATTGGCAAACCCCTTGCTCCTATTACCTTGTTTGTTGTGCTGCTGTTGTGAGTCCATCTCACTCATTTACTTGCCACCACAGTCTACATACACAATCCAATTACAACTGTGAAGAAGTTACAGTTCTCTTTGTTATACTTGCCCTGTGCAAGGCATTGAGAGACTTAGTTGGGTGCCAGGATTGGCAAACCCCTTGCTCCTATTTCCTTGTTTGTTGTGCTGCTGTTGTGAGTCCATCTCACTCATTTACTTGCACAGTTCCTTGGTGCTTTTCTTTACTATCACATTATACATTCCCTGGCCTGAGCCACAAGAAGTGAGAAAAATGAGGAGGGGTCGCACAGCTAGAGGGCAGGGGAGGGGGACCCCTACTAAGATAAATAGGGGCATGTTTCTGAGGGAAGGGACAGGAAGTAGTGCTGAAAGTGATACTGGTGCAACTCCCCCCCGAGTAGCAGTGCCAGTGGCACAAGCAGCACTGTGCCATCGTCTGTCACCGAGGGAAGCATGGATGAGGCGTACCAAATCCCATCTCCGTTACCTGACAGCCCCACCCTTGATCAGCAAGAAGACAAGGGCTCTGATTCTGAAATGGCATCAGAATCAGAATTGGGCTCCTTGTATCTAAACATGCCAGATTCTGAAGACCTGTTGGCAGGGACAGACTTAAGGCAGGCTCCAGGCAGTTACGGAAGGAGCAGCCCTCTTTCCACCCAGAGTACCACCAGTGAGAGCAGTAGTACTACTCTACTTTCCCGGCAGGGCAGAGGCCACACCAGCACCACAGCAGCGGCAGCGGCAGGCAATAACAGAGGGGGCGTTACTTTCTGTAAGCCACGAGGGTGTCTCTGGGAGCATTTTGAGAACAGCCCCCAAGACGCAAGGATGGCGGTGTGCAAGATATGCGGGGTGGTCTTGCGCAGGGGGAATGACCCCAAACACCTCTCCTCAAGTGGGTTGCGCAGCCATCTGATGAGGAAGCACCCTGGGACTCTGCCTGGAACCCTGTCAGGCCCTTGCTCTTCAGGGAGGAAGAGAGGGGAAGAAGGGTTAGAGAAAGAAAAACACAGCTCCGCTAGTGAGAGTGGGAAGAGGCAGGCCACTCTGCAGGAAGTGGGGCTGTTGGGTGGGACTTTTGTCAGCCCGCGAAATAGGGCCAAAGCACAGGAGACCACCACTCGAGTGGTAGGTGAAATGGTGGCCATGAACGGGTTGCCCCTCTCCTTTGTGGAGTCATCAGGCTTCAGGCACCTGATGAAGCACGTGGCACCATGGTACGAGACTCCATCCCGGCGTACCTTCAGAAGGCGGGTGATTCCCTCCCTTTATGAGTCTGTCAGGGACAGGATCCGGGCCCTGATGCAGGCGGCCAGAGGGAGGAAGATCCACTTCCGACCTCTGGACCGGTGGGCATCACGGATACCTCTCACTGACGGCTCATTGGTGGCAACCCAAGGAGGTCCTGGAGCCCCGGTCAGCCCATGAGCAGCTGCAGGGGGAGGCACAAGGCAGCACCCCAAGAGGGTATAGGGTGGTGCTTCTCCAGGCACAAAGCATGGAGGACAATGCCACAGGGATCAACATTGCTGACGTTCTCAAGACAGCAATGTGAGAGTGGGGATTGGGGACAGAGGGACAGGTCAATCGTGGAGTCATGGTTACAGACACGGGCCGTAACATGACCAACGCGGTTCTTGGGGCAGGGTTCCAGGGCATCGTGTGCGCAGCACACAAACTTCATTTAGTGGTGGGCGATGCCATCGGCCTGGGTGCACCAAAGGACTCCTGGAGTGAGGGGACCAGGGAGACCAGGGCCTTGCTGGACAAGTGTCGGAAGATCGTGGGGCACTTTGCTCGCAGCGTCAAGGCAGCCAGGATGATGCGTGAGAGGCAGGCGGAGACGGGCCGACCGGAGCACGTCCTGATCCAGGACGTGACCACCCGGTGGAACTCCACCCATGAAATGGTCAAGCGCCTGGTGGAGCAGAAGAAAGTGGTGGAATACATCATGTCAACCACCCCAGTCCTGCATGAGGGGAGGGAATTGGACCTTGGTGCTACCGAGTGGCTCGCCCTCTCCCAGATGGCGGGTATCCTGCAGCCTTTTGAGGAGACCACCCACGTCCTCAGCAGCTACAACACCAGCCTGGGCCACGTTCTCCCCCTGGTCAATGCCCTTCGCCAACGCCTAGAGACCAGTATCCGGGAAGAAGGCAATCTTCTCCCTAAGAGCAGGGCATTGGCAGACAGGCTGTTGACCGGCGTGGATACCCGCCTTGGCCGACTTAGAAGGGAAAAGGTGTACCAGATGGCCTGCCTGTGCGACCCTCGCGTCAAGGGTTCCCTGGCGGCCAGCACTGCCGAACTGAAATCCTGGAAGACGGAGCTATGCCGTCAAGTCAGGGCTCTCTCCGATGAGGGCCAGGCGTTTCAGAGGGCGCACGGAAGCCAGAGCGATGCTGAGGAGGAGTCCTCGCAAGGATCCACATCCCTCTGTACTCCAGGAGCGTTCACCCAGAGACCAGGTTCCGTTCCAGCAGCCAACTACCTGGCCTCTGCCCTAGCCATGGCAGTTTCCTCCTCAGTGGAGGCAAGGGAGGAAGAAGTAGCAGACCCCGCTCAGACCATGGTGAAGGAGTACATGGCCGAGCCCCTCCAACCCCTCAGCTCGGACCCACTGCACTACTGGGCCAGAAAGGCAGACCTCTGGCCCGCTCTTTCAACTCTGGCGTTGGACCTCTTGTCTATCCCACCCACCAGTGTCCAGAGTGAGCGTGTCTTCTCCCACATGGGAGATGTTCTGAGGCCGCGCCGCTATCGCCTGGACCCGGAGAAGGTGGAAAGGTTGACTTTCATCCGCTTCAACCTTTCCACCTTGGGATTACCCCAACACTCCAAGAACTAAGTTGCTGCCTGTAACCTAACCTCCTGCCTGCAATCCTCCATGCCCGCCTGCAAGCCTGCCTGCCTCCCCTTGGCCCTACGAGCCTGCCTGCCTGCCTGCCTGGCCCTGTGACTACCTGCCGACTCCAGTGCCTAATACCTGCAAAACTGCCTGCTTGACTGCCTGCCTGCCTGCCTGCCTACCTGTATTCTCTCTCACACACAATTGAAGGGTACTATTAGTGGCCCAATTTTTCTAGCCCTGGCCTGTCTCCAAACCAGGCAGGGCCACTCAAAGTGTCATTGGAAAGGGTCTGTCTGTATTGGCCCAATGTTTCCCCTTTTGCCATGGCTGGTCTGAGAGAGACCCTAATACCTGCCTTCCTTGGTGCTTCACACCGTTCCCTGGGGTTTAGGCGCCAATCTGCTAACAAAGTGGTGAGGAAGCACTTTACAACAACCTACCTCAAAGACTGAGTATCAGGGGGCAAGCTACCCTCCTTACAGCCTAAAGAAATAGACCCACCCAGTTCTCCTGCTTCCACTCTGTCTCCTTGCCAAAACCCGGTCTCCTGGGGTGGCGATAGAAACTCTGCCTGCCAAGGCGGAAACAATCCTCCCTACTGGCACTTTGGCTTAGTGCCTTCCCAATCCCTAGCCTTGGAGGATGGTATCCTCTAAGCATGCGCCTAGGCTACACACACATACCTGTAAGCCAGACTAGATGCTTCCCTGCCTGCCCGGCCCTCTGCCAACCTGCCTGCCTGTCAGACTCCACCAGTCCCGGCTTTGAGCATGCCTTCAAGTTGCTTCTCATTCAACCTCCTCCAGTCTGCCCTTCTGGCCTCCCAGTCCCATACTTTGTCGTCTGGGCTGGGCTGTGAACCACTAAGAAGGGCTGTGGAAAGGGAAAGACAGGAGCTCCGCATCTAGTGGGAAGAGGCAGGCCTCTCTGCAGGAAGTGCTGCCGCTGTGTGGGAGTTTTGTCCGCCTCCGCTACTGCTAATTTTCACTCTGAGCTGCAATGCACTGTGAAGGGAGGGACAAGGAAGCCTCCATGTTTGGTTCTTGGTGGATACTCTGACGCACACTGACTGTGTGAGTCTGTAATTCACACAGACCTAGCTCTGTCTCCTCCACCACTCTTTCCACTGGGCTGCCAACTGTGGCTCACAAAGAAGGGAAACGTCCTTTTTGTGTGTGCGTACTCCTGTCCGAAAGTCCCCTGTGTGGATCTTGGTGCTGTGCTGTGTGACTCATTGTGCGCACACTCAGAGCTTAAACATTTTATAATCATTTCTGCCCTACCCCCGGTACAAAGGCTGCCGGACAAGAAAAGTTACTGGTTGCAAATCTAGGTTGTGATTGATGATGATGATTGAGTTATGGGAACACTCTTCAGGAACAGCTGGTGGTGGGCTTAGGGTTAGGGTTAAGGGGGATGTTTAGGCCTCCGCTACTCTGTCCTCTGGGCTGCACCACACTGTGTCTCACTAAGAAGGGCTGGAGTGGAATGTACTTGCGCGTACCACAGTTCTGCATAATAATCGTTTGTTTCTTAGAAATAGAAGAGCCTTTCAGGAGCAAGTTCCAGGCTTGGCTCTTGGAGTTGTGGAACTGCTGTGATTCACTACGAAGGGCATGGAGATGGAATGCCGGCACGGCAGTTAGGAGCAGTCTACCAGCACACAGCTGGGAAAGAAAGTCAGAAAGCTTGGCTTGCTGTCCTTTTGGAAGCCTGTGTGGTCAAAGACTCAGCCTCACTCTAGCTCTGTGTCTTTTCCCTGCCTGCCTGTCAGGCTCCCCCCACTTCCGGCTTAGAGGAGGCCTTCCAGCCGCTTCTCCTTCACCCTAACATCATGGTCCAGTTAGTGCTTCAAGTTCAGCCCTGTCGCCACTGCCCTCAACTTGCCCATGCAGCAACCACGGCTGCGCCCGCCTCTTGGCGGAAAACCACTTGAAGACCAACTGTAACAGTGCATTCACTCATCAACTATTTTGTTTAGAAGAACTGGTGGACTCTGTCATCCCACATTGGGGGGGGGGGTTTCTTCACGCAGTCTAGGTTGGGAAATCCCTTGGCTGAGGGAGGGGCGATTCGGTGGTTCTCCTTCAACCCCCTCTAGTCTGGCCTTCTGGCCTCCCCTACCCTTCACTCTGGGTTGCACACACTGTGCCTCACAGAGAAGGGCATTGTGCTTGTGTGCTAGAAAACAGCCGTGGGGTGGGCCCGTGATTAGGCAGAACTCATGCGAAAGCACCCTTGGACTCTGCCTGGGTCAGTGACAGGACTCTGCAGGAAGGAGTGCCGCAGTGTGGGAGTGTTGTCAGCCTCCGGACCGCCAATTAGTCTTCAGTGGGCTGCCATTGCCATACACTGTGGCTCACAAAGAAGGACAACTTACTGCCGTGCTGGTGGCCCTCTGTCACCGTTACAAATAGGACAGTTTATCAGAAAGTTCAAGGCTTGGCTCTTAGAGTTGTGGGGAATGTGATTCACGACGAAGGGCATGCCACTGGGATGCAATGCACTGACTGAGGCTCTCTGTGAAGGGAGGGAGCAAGGAAGCCTCCAGGCTTGGTTCTTTGTGGGTACTCTGACTCACACAACAGTGAGCCTGTGGTTCTCAGGCCTACTGTCTTCCGTGGACTGCAAAGCTATGTCACTCACTGAGAAGGGAACATGGCTGTGCTGGCCTGCTAGGAGTTTACCGGGAAAGCAGCACACAGCTATGTAGGAAGACCCTCTGGCTTGCAGTCCTTTTTTCAGAGTGGTCTCAGGCCTCAGAGTCAGACACCATGTGGACTCTGCTGTTCCACTGGGCTGCCAACTGTGGCTCACTAAGAAGGGAAGCCTGCGTAGGTGTACATAACAGATTGTCGGAAAGGTGCAGCCTGGCCCTTGTTGGTGGATGGATACTTGGAGTCACTGACTGTGAGTCTGTGAGGGAAGGGCGACTGTGTTCCATTTGCTGCAACCCACTGTGGCTCACGAAGAAGGGCATTTTCCTGGCGTCCTCCTCAGGCCATTCAGCTACGCTGGGGAGCTAGAACTTCCTGGCAATGATCCTCCCCTACGGAGGCCCTGTGGCCTCAGACTCAGGCTATGTGGCCTCCTCCAGCCACTCTTTCCTCTTGGATGCAAAACACTGTGGCTCACTAAGAAGGGAAGAGTAGTTGTGTGCAGCACGCACTCCAGTAGTTTCTCTGACAGTTCCAGGCTTGGAGTTGTGTTGGAGCTGGGATTCACTACGAAGGGCATGGTAGTAGTTTGCGGAGAGTTTCTAATTCACACAGACCTAGCTCTGTCTCCTCCGCCACTCTTTCCACTGGGCTGCCAGCTGTGGCTCATAAAGAAGGGAAAAAATGTACCAGTTGCGTGGTGGTGGCCCCACCATTTATAAATAGAACAGTTTTCCGAAAGTTCCAGGCTTGGCTGTTGGAGTTGTAGGAGCTGGGATTCACAACGAAGGCCATGGTCATGGATTGCTGGCCCAGCATTCAATTACTCCAGCTTGTGGCCTCCACCACTCTTTCCTCTGGGATGCAAGACACTGTGGCTCACTAAGAAGGGAAGAGTAGTTGGGTGCCAGCACTCCAGTAGTTTCTCTGACAGTTCCAGGGTTGGCTTTTGGAGTTGTAGGAGCTGGGATTCACAACGAAGGCCATGGTCATGGATTGCTGGCCCAGCATTCAATTACTCCAGCTTGTGGCCTCCGCCACTCTTTCCTCTGGGATGCAAGACACTGTGCCTCACAAGGAATTGAAGAGGAGTTGGGTGCCAGCACTCCATTAGTTTATTGCAAAGTTGCAGGCTTGGCTCTTGGAGTTGTGTGGGAACCAACTGTGATTCACAAAGAAGGGCATGGTAGTAGACTGCCGGGCCGGCAGTTAGCAAGTCTACCAGCACACAGCTGGGGACTTGGGGAGGAAGAGTCAGACTCAGAATGTGGCTTACTGTCCTTTTTGCAGCCTGTGTGGTGCCAGACCAAACTCAAGGTGATTGGCCTCCTCCTCCAGTCTTTCCTCTGGGCTGCAAGACGCCGTGTTTCACACAGAAGGGGGGTACTGATTTGAACAGCGTTCGTACTACGTACAGCACCACCCAAGAGTTTGTCAGAAAGTGCCATCTGGTGCATCACAGGCAGTGTGGTGCCAGACCAGACTCAAGGTGATTGGCCTCCTTCGCAACTCAGTCCTCTGGGCTGCAAGACACTGTGACCCAAGGCCAGTGGCATTTAAATTCCTGTCATGCCATTCAGCTCCATCCTTTTTATACTGGAGCTGGCAATGAACCTGCCGCTGCCGCACTCTGGCTCTGTGCTGTGGTGCTCTCATACTCTGCCTTGTGGCCTGGCCGGAGTGGCCGCCCTTACTCTGGCCTTATGGACGCACCGACCAGAGATAGTCCTCCTCCTTGTATAGCCTAGTGGGCTGGGCTGTGGGCTGTAAAACTTAAGTCAGAGCAACCCAGAGCCCTATCCCATTCCCATCCCTACCAAAACTATTCCTGGCTGTAGCAGCTACTAGCTAGGTACGTAGCTTAACCACCTCAGGCTCTAACTGCTAATGTTTTTGTTGACCATGACCAAAAGCAGGGTTGCATTGGCTTTGGCTTTATTGCTTGTCCTTTAAGTGTGTGTGACTTTGACTGTGAATGTGAAGTGAAGGCAGAAGGACCTTGGTGATGGGGGGCCAATTTGAGAGGAGTAGAGGAGTAGACCCCTCATCCAGATTTGGGGAGGAACGGAATGTCTGTTTCTCCTGCTGCCTCTGAGAGAGGTGGAGGGGAGATGGGATGGATTCAAAACCAAACAACAAAAAAGTACAACAAACAGGCACGTCAGCCAGACCAAGTAGGGTGGCTGGCTGGTTCAGCATCAGCAGATTCAACACAGCAGACCAAGAGAAAAAAAAGAAATGCAAATTTGTTTCTGCCCCACTTTGTTTGCTTAGGATGCACTAGCCTTGTTGTGCAGCAGCAAGTCCATCACCCAGGCAGGTTTAAACTGTATTTCACCTGCTCATTTGCGGGACCCGCGCCCGCGCGCCCGCGCGCCCGCCCGCGCGCTAGCCACTCCCCCTGCCGCTGCCGCTGCCGCCGCCGCTGCCGCCGCCATCCATGCATGTACCCCCGCGCCACCGCCGCCCGCGCTGCGCCCGCAAGCCGCAAGTCTCGGTCAGACGTCAAAATGCATGAAATCGCAGCAGAAACGGAAACGAAAAAACGAAAAAACGAACCGACTAATTTTTGCGAATTTTCACGAAAAACGGAGACGACCCGAAATGGAACCGGCCCGACTAACGACAACTCGGAAAAAATGTTTTTCAAGTCGTGCCCATCTCTATTCCCAACATCAGGGACTTTTCCAAGGACTCCTCTCTCCACATGAAGTGGCCAAAGTATTGGAACCTCAGCTTCTGTCCTTCCAGTGAACATTTGGGGTTGATTTCTTTCAGGATGGATAGGTTTGATCTCCTTGCAGTCCAGGGGACTCTCAAGAGTCTCCTCTAGCACCATAGCTCAAAAGCATCAATTCTGCGGCAATCAGCCTTCTTCATGGTCCAGCTCTCACTTCCATACATCACTACTGGAAAAACCATAGCTTTGACTATCCGGACCTTTGTCGGCAAAGTTATGTCTCTGCTCATTAAGATGCTGCCTAGGTTTGCCATCACTTTCCTCCCAAGAAGCAGGTGTCTTTTAATTTCATTGCTGCAGTCGCCATCTGCAGTGATCAAGGAGCGCAAGAAAATAAACTCTGTCATTGCCTCCATTTCTTCCCCCTTCTATTTGCCAGGTGGTGATAGGACCGGTGGCCATGATCTTAGTTTTTTTGACATTGAGCTTCAGCCCATTTTTGCTCTACTCTTTCACCCTCATTAGGAGGTTCCTCCTCACTTTCTGCTATCTGGGTAGTATCATCTGCATATCTGATATTGTTGATATTTCTTCCGGCAATCTTAATTCCAGCTTCTGATTCATCCAGTCCTGCCTTTCACATGATGTAATCTGCACTAGGTGACTTGCAGCCCACAAGACCTTTTGCAGTACTGCAATTCCCAGAATGCCCAAGGTTCATGGGAGTTGTAGTTCAACAAGATCTGGACAGTCACCATGTGTCTATTCCTGCAACAGCCCATGTGGGGAATCCCTGCACAGCAGCTCTCTTTAAACACAGTAGCTGTAGACCTGCTGTTGTCTCAAGCAACATTATCCTATTGACCCGGCAGTGTTGATTCTCTGTGCTTCCAAATGAACCATCTATTGGTGTAACCTTCTGTAATGAGCTGTCTTGTTATCTTGGTCAATCTCCTACCAGCCATCAAGATCAAGAGGGTTGCACAGCACGTGCTCTGTGAAAGGCACTTTAATTAAGGACCAGAATCCTGAGCCCTAGCAGCCGTCAGGGCAAACACAAAAATCTTTATTGAAAGTCAGGCGTCGAGTTGAGAACACAAGGTGCGGTGAAGGCCTGGAACAGTTAATTTTCTCTCTGCTATGAATAAAGCTGATATTATGCCTGCTCTATTTTTCAAGGGAACTGATTACCTGGAGACTCTTGCTCTGAAGCCACTGGGTACAGGGGGACATCTGTACATTCTTCAGTATGCCTCGTACAGTGGCTACCATGGAAATCATTGCCTCAAGTACTAAACACTTCTGACGATAGATTTCTCCCCTTGCACTTTGAAGTCGCTGAGAGGGAGAGAATGGTTGTAGCCCAAAATTGTATCTTCGTCATGATTTTATTTTATTTGATTGCCATGAATCTCGAAAATGTGAACGCCGCAAGAGTTTGCCCAAGATGTGGGACTAACCACTTCCATAATATGATATAGGATGGGTCCCAGATGGTTCTGTTGCTTGGAAAAAAAGAAAAGAAAAGATGGCACCCTTTTTGATCCCATTTTCAGAAGCTGACCAGAATATCTATGGCAGTGAGGGTGAACCTTTTAGAGACCGAGTGCCCAAACTGCGATTCAAAACCCACTTATTTTTCACAAAGTGCCAATACAGCAATTTAACCTGAATGCAGTGGTACCCTGGATTACATTTACAAATGCTTCAGGTGCTGCCCATTTGGGAAAGCAAGGATCGAAGAGCAGGCTCTTTTGGAATGCCAAGAGTGTCCTGGCATGCGAGTAAACTGAGGCTGCGAAGGAGACCACAAGCCATTGCCTCCCCTTCGCCCAGCTCTCTGCACGGAGCACAGTGGTGTGCTCCAAGTGGAATGGGAGGTGTCATGGCTCTGAGGGGGTGATGTTATATGCCCACACAAAGGGCTCTATATGCCACCTTTGGCACCCATGCCATAGATTTGGCAACACTGATCTATGGAGTCTGGTATCACCAGTAGTGGGGGGGAAACATTCTCAACCCCATCTCAGCACAGCAGAAAAGCTTAGAATGTGCAGGGGAAGCTCTCTGGCACGCGCGCACACACACATACCACTCTCCTCCAACAAACTGACAGCTTCTGCTGCCCCAGTCTGCCTAATGGCAGGGCTGGTCTAGTGATAAAGATACCTGCAGTCAGGCTTTGAAACAAGGGCTTCCTTTGAAGTGTCTTCAGCAGCTTTAAATGGTACAGGAAACGTAGCTCATTTAATTGTTTAGATGCCGATGTGCATTAGTACCAGTTTTGCAGACTATATTAATCCATATTCGTATTTTGTAGGGATGGGATCAAAATTTGTTTCTCATTTGCACTGACATTATTGATACTTCCTCAACTAACCAAAAGCCAGGACACGATTATCCTTTGTTTTCCCTGCACATCTAAATTTTGCGACGGGGTTCTCTGATTTAAAAAGGTGGGTACAAAAATGAATTCCTTAGGGAAAATAGAATACCAGAAGGTATACATTAGGGAAAATTGCTTACCAAGAAAAGGCAAACTTGGTTGGGGGGGGGGGGGTAAGGTGTATACATTTTTTACTATACCGTATCCAAATACATAACACATTATTCTGGAAATGTTTAGAGAAGACATTTAAAAGGCAATACGGAAAGAAGAAAACATCTGTCAGAAGATGAAAATGTCACAATTTGCTTCCAAAACAAGGCACAGGAGGAATTTGTGCCTTGTTTTACAGCAGAAGCACAATCCCAGAAGTCTCCCTGAAGCACCTTGCTTTAAGAGGAAGCAGCAGTGTTTGCAAGGGGGGGGGGGTCCTGACACAGCCATGGCACCAAAGTTTACAGTAACAAAGTTTACAAAGTTTATAAGCAGCAACAAATTTGATGATGCAGCTGCAGTGACAGGGTGATGCCCTCCTACCTGATTCGTTGGGAGCCCCCAGCCCATTTATACCACTGGGAATGCCCCAGAGATAAAGATAATGTCTCCCTGCTCCAGTTTTCTTCCATTCCAGCTTGAGGCTGGCTCTTTAATTAATTTCTAACAGAGAAGCTGTGTTAGAGTACAACTACACTGCAGGGGGGGGGACACAAATCGATCTCTTCTGAATTTTCAGCTGGGTAGTCAGATTTCTTGAAATGTAATTTAGCCAATCAGAGAGCTGTTGAGAGAGGGGAGGAGGAAATTGCCAATCTGTGTTTTTGTGTGTGTGTGTGTGTGTGTGCACGTGCGCGCGCCCCAACTTAAGAGTAGCTCAAGAGTAGCAATTTGACTTAAGAGCAATTCAACTTAAAAGCGGAAAACTGTTGGTGTTTTAACTGCTGCCTTACAAATTTTAAATATGGTCTGCTCGACTTACAATTTTTTTTTAATTTTTTAAAATATTTAACTTATTTTTTCATTTTTTTAAAGATAGGTACCCTAACTTAAGAGTAGTTCGACTTAAGGGCATGCATTCAGAATGGGTTAAATTCGTAAATTGAGGTACCTCCTCTCTCTCTCTCTCTCTCTCTCTCTCTCTCTCTCTCTCTGTGTGTGTGTGTGTGTGTGTGTGTGTACACACACACACACACACACACACACACACACACACACACACACACATTTATAAAATAATAGTTAGGGGAGGGGAGGTATAGAGATAAACTATGCTGTGGCTGCCACCACATTTCTGATTCTGCATCAGCACAAGGTGTGAGTGCATTCATTGCAAAAAAACAAAAACAAAAAGTGGGAGTGCCAATAGTGGAAGGGGGAAAATGCAAATTGTAGGGGAAAACTGGGGGAGGGGATACCAGACTATGTTGCATTTTATCTGTGCATTGCCTAGCCAACATGAAATAATGTGAATCCGGCCATCCCAACCCATGGAGCAATTCCCATATTATTTGTCAATTTATTCAGTCCCTCAGTCTATTGCAGCAAGAACAAACAGCTTGTGGTATATTAAGTATTAGGTAGTCATATTTGAGATAAGCTGTCACAGATTCACCGTGAGGAACGACTGAATAAATAGGCACAAGACCTTCTGCCAAATAAAACTTGTTAGTCTTTAAGAAGCCTCAAATACTCTGCTCTTTAATTAATTACATTACTTGCACATCGTACGCAGCCAAATCCTGAACATCTCTGCCAGCACATAGCACTTTATTTGCTTCCATTTCGAACAGCTGCTCCGGGGCCGGGGCCATGCAATGCCAAAGACCAATGTTATTATATTGGATTGTGCTGAGTCTTTGGGTGGATGTCATATGTGCTATTCCGGGCTGATGATGGGGCAGAACAAGGAACTTCTGGTTGCCTAACTCTCTGGGTAATGCCCACAGAGTTCCTTCAGGTTCCAGCCAGGGGGTTAAGAAGCTTTTATCCAAAGATAGCCAGTGATATGAATGGAGGAGATGGACTTCAAAAAGTCAGAGTTGCCCGTGGCAAAGGAAAAGAGGAATGACAGCTCAGTGCCCCAGATCTCCCAAGTCCAAGGGGGCAAGAGGGTGGGATGAATCTATCTATCTATCTATCTATCTATCTATCTATCTATCTATCTATCTATCTATCTATCTATCTATCTATCTATCTATCTATCTATTTTAATTTATGTACCACCCATCTAGCCCGAGGGCCACTAAGGTCATGGCACACTCATCTAGGGTCACCACGGCACACTAGAGATGCCTTTGCAGCTGCTCGGCCAGCCATTTTGTGGAGCTGCATGATGAAGAGAAAGATTTGCAAACCAGGATTCAGGTTCTAAAACATTCCTCTTTTTTTTTTTAATATAGCCAAGTTGACGTGCTCCATAGGAGTGAATGTGTGCGTGGACAGATGCCTGTGTTCTCCTTGTATCAGCTTTGTTGAGTGAGGTTTGGATTTGTGCACCAGTGCCTATCTTGCCTCCCTTCTACCCCTGCTGTTTCTTCTTCTTCATGGTTGTTCAAATCCCTCTGCTTCTGGGACTTTCTGCTCTTGCTTGGCCTTTTCCATTGCTCAGCTTCCTGTTGGCTGCTGTGCAATTGCTAGAAGCTTCTCCCCCCCCCACACACACACACACCCCTGAGCAGAAATAAACGCTTCTGATCTCTCACTTTCACAGAATTCATCATGCCATGTCATACCCAATTCAGGTCAAAATCATTTGCATTTCCCCATTCCAGGTGTGGCAGCTCAGAGGGCTAGAGCGCTGAAACGTTTAGCTGTAAAGTCGGCAGCTCGGTGGTAAAAATCCTGGGTGCCACCCAGGGGAGCAAGCTCCCACTGTTCACCCCAGCTCCTGCCAACCTAGCAGTTCGAAAGCATGTAAATGCAGGTAGATAAATAGGTATTTATTTATTTATTTATTTATTTATTTATTTTATTTATTTATTTTATTTTATTTTATTTTATTTTATTTTATTTTATTTTAGAGAATTTTTACCCCATCTTTCTCCTTGGAAAAGGATCCAAGGCGGCTTACAGTAATGAATGATAATATACAGTCCGGTACAATTAAGACATGTTCAAGTATTTGAGAACAGGGAATTGAGGGACATTTTACAGCATTAATAGACAAACCGCCATAAAAGGTACCCGCCGTATAAAGCTCTTGGACTTGCAAACAGAGATGAGCACTGCCCCTAGAGCTGGACACGACTAGCACGCATGTACAGGGGGAACCTTTACATTTTACCTTTATTCAAAGGTATGGATTTGATTCATAGCAATCTGGCTTGGCACGCCTACTGTTCTTAACCCTGACAAGGATTAAATCAGAGTGTTGCCAAAAGCCTATGGACCAGGTTAGACACCTCTCTACGTGCCCTTATTTGGGAGTGGATCAGGTTGGAGGAACACTTCCCATACATACGGGTATAAATAGCAACTGGAAAAGGGAATTTGTAGAAGCTCATTGATGTTGTACAATATTTATCAGCAGCATCTTTGCCTGAGGATATATGCTTCCTAGGCATATAATATTTCTCGTCTGCCTCTCTGCCTGAGGATATATTGTTCCTAGTCAGTCTCTCACACAGGCATAGCTGCTGAGCTTCTCTTTGTGTACCTTCATATATTTCCTGAGGACTACATAGGTTTTCACAACACAAGGATGGATTGGAAATATAACATCAGGGTTCAGAAAAATTTCTTCTGTTCTCCTCCTTCCTCCTCCTGTCTTGTTTGGGGTTGTCGGCTAGCAAACGATTTGCTTTCACAGAAGAAGGAAAGAGCAATTACATATGCAATATTTACACGCTTATTATTGTCTATTTCTCGTTATTATCCATTTGTTTAATAAACTTTATTTTCAACAGCCTTTAATGGCTGCGATTCACAAGCCTCGGAGCTTAATTTTGTCAGTTAAGTAAACCAAAGCCGTACATAAAATGGCATATTATGTGTGAGAGAGGATTTTCTTCTGTTAATTGAAAACAAACTGGAACTAAGCTAAATTACATGAATTTTTAATCTTTCTTTCTTATGCAGGGCTTATTAGGCAACGCTAGTGTATACTTATAGGCAGAAATGGCAAGCTTACTGAGCAAAGGAATTTGGTGTATCTGTGACATAAAGGGGGGGGGAGATAATTTCTCATATCTTGGCAAACTTCATCCAATGTCATTTCAACAGTCCAGATCCTGAAATTTCTTCCACTGGTCAGCATGTTCCAGAAATTGAGTTGCCCTCACAGATGACACCCCTGGATGAGTTGTCTTCCTTCTATAGTCCCTCTTGGCCTCCTAAAATATGTCCCAGGGATTCAAAAGTGGCTCGCGGAAGAGGGAAGAGGGAAACAGTACATGTTGTGTGATTCTGGAACCCACGAGTTCTTCCTCAGGAACTTGCCTTTGTCCATGAGGGAAACAGAGGCAATGATTTGCACACACACACACACACACACACACACACACCAGGCCCCAGAAAGAAACAGGCAAGAAAACTTCAGGTTTGGGGAAATTGGGCCACAACTTTATTGATAACATATTAACTTCTTTTCAACTAACATTTCTGAAACCTCTTAAGGGGACCTGCCACCGTAATGCAAGCAGGTCATGGGCGTGCATAATTCCTTATTTGCCCTTTCTGTATTCAGGGAGATTCACCAATGGGAAGATGCTGCCCACCTGTTCAGCATCGTACCAGCTTGGTTGAACCTGCCAGCCCACCACAGCCCTCAATTCGGCCTAATATTCACTTTGTTTAACTCCTGGCCTACCGATGGTTGTGGACATTATTCGAGAGCTGTCTAGCACCATAAGGGCAATTTACTTGAGCCTACCTGAATATCATTACCTCTTGCACTACCTGCCTACATGTTTTGTGACAATTAGGGAAGAAAGGAATACCTAACCCACGCGTGACCGCTCTAGTGCCAATTGGAGTGGCCAAAAAAATTCCCATCTGGCCTCATGGCGACCAGCTAATCTCATTCTCTTTTTGTTAGGGTGGGAGGGTGGGTCTGGCGATCTCGCCTGAGGAGGGCCTCGGGCAGGGTGGGAGCTGCTTTATGAAGGCTCCGAGACCCAGGCAAATTCCCTGGATGGGCATGAAGCCTTCACGCCAAATGTCTGGGGGGTGAGCGGGCAAAGACACCCCGCCCCCAACGGTGTCGGCTCCAGAGCAGACTTTTTTGCCAAGAATTATGTTGAGTCAGCACATGCTGTTACATGATGCTTACAGGAAGGACAAAAGGAGACTTTCATCTTCATTCTCTATTGGGTTCTGGTTTCACATAGCAGTTGTATGTCTTTTTAAGAAATATGAGTGATCCTATAAAAATAACCACACACATCTAAAATACAGCTGGGCAGAAACTGGGCACTTCAGACAACCTGCGGTAATTTTGTGATGGCAGGTTGTCTGAAAGCAGGCATGAAACCATTTGTTTCACACATCCTGCTTCATTGTGAACCCTTGCATTAAAGCAGGAGGCCATGGAGCAGTTCCAAATCCACCAGACAGCCAGTGGTGGAAGGCTTCTCAATTGACCCTTAAATGGGTAAAGCGTGCCAGACACACTCCTTCCATTAAGCATAAGCACCCCCACCCCACCTCATTTGGAGCTTAATATCTCTGTTCCCAGAAACCCTAACTTTTCCAAATTTCAAGGGACCCCCTAAAATCACTTGGGAAAGAGAAAAGTAAGGGTTGCTGGGGGAAGAAATATTAAGCTTCAAAGGAAAGTGGGGTGCTAAATGGAAGGAGTCCATGTCTTCTGCATACTTTACCATTATAGGGTTAATTGACAGCTTCCCTGCAACCCCTTTGGAGATCCATAACTTGGCTCCCTGTACCCCAAAACTCTCCAAATTGGGGGTGCATCAAGGGAAGAGCTTGAGGAAGCTCCACTGTAATTTCCATGCTGCTAGCTGCCTGGGCTCACTATTTTCAAGCACATAACATTGCAATTCAAAATGTTTTTTTTTCCAGGGCACCCCCTTTGATGTTGAATAACTCGGCCTCCCGGGGGAGAGTCCAAGGAAGCTACTCACTAAATTTGGTCCATCTAAGATCCAGGGGACCCATTTTATAGAGCAGCAAATTGGTTGGTTACTGGTTCGTTTCGTATTTTTTTTATTAAAAAAAATCATTTCTAACAAAACGAATCACGGGGGAACCAAATGAAATGAAACTGATCTCAATTTTTCCATTTTGTGCCCATTCCTATTGCTGATCATGTAGTCCTTTTAAATTGGTTATATGCTTTAGCACAGTGGACTCATTATTTATGGATACCTTTGACAGCGACATGACAAGCCACACTGGAAGGGTGGTAATGAGGAAAGATAATATGTTTTTAGTCAAGAATGGACAGTGAAATAAGGTACATAGGGCTTGTATTATATTTGGAAAGAACTGATAACCCAGCAATCCACGATCTATACACACACACACACACACACACACACACACACACACACACACACACACACACACACACACACACACACACACACACACAAACTGTTACCATCTCCCCAAAGGAGATTTTTTAAATGGATTGTTGTGCCTTACTACTTTGGACGTATTTATAGTATTGCTTTTGTTTTGCTGGGTTTTTTTTTTTGGAACAATACATGTTTGATCCTGTTTCATATTTGTCTACTAATTGTTTTTAGCTTTAAATGTTGCATTTTAATTATTTAAACCACTGTGGTTCCTTTTTAAGGAGAAAGTTGGGGTAAAATATTTTAAATAAAGAAACAAAGCATTCAGAAGCTATCATTCTGCTGCTACCATTCTTAGGGACATCACCCGATTTTCTCTGAGGGGAAATGCTCCCACGTTTCAAAGTACCCCCAAATCTCTTCTGATTGAGAGACAAGAAGTATCCCCCCCCCCTTGAGCTCTCAAAACAATGTCCAAAATGGCGGGAAAGACTTGATACAGAATACTTTATTTCACTTCATGCTCTGCCTGAGGAAATTCTCCCAATGACTTGTTGGAAGATGTCATGTAAGTCCATAAGGTTATATGGAGAGCCCTGCTGGACAAAGAGAACATGGCCAAATTAGTCCGGCCTTTCATTTTCACAATGGCTGACCAAATGCCGAAGGAAATTCTGTAAGCAGAGAGGCAGAAGAGAAGCAGAGAGTGGGGGGAATAACTTGGACACTCTCGGTCAGGGACTGGAGAGCAGTGCATCTTCCTTCATGGTAGCAGCAGGATCTTGCTAAATTATGTAAAAAAAATCTCCCCTTCCCAGTAAAACAAATATGAAATAAATAACTCTGGAAATTTCCTCAGATAAAATTCAGTTATTGTGATATATCTGCATTCCATGAGGCAGGGCTATGGCTGAGGGTAGACATGGGCACGACTCGGCGAAATTGTCCTTTCCGTTTTCGGTTATCATTTCCGTTACGTAACGGAAACGGTAACGATAATTAAGCCGTCAGAACTCGAACTCGAACTGAAAAAAGAAAAATTTGGTCGGGTTTTTCATTTTCGTTTGTGGCATCACGGCGATTGCGCAATGCGAAGCACAGAAAAAGTTTCTAAAAGTTTTTTTTAAAAAAAACTGACTCCCGGCCAAAGAAGCAGGCGAAAATATGCCTGTCTGAGGCTTTGCCACCTAACCAGAGGGGTGGTTTCTGGGGGGTCCCCGGCCTTCCCCCCCTCTTCTCCTGTCCTGGGCTGCTTGCACCAGGCTGGGGGGGGAGTCATCCTTGTCGTCTGTCTCGCTGCATGCCATGCGGTGTGGGGGGGGATCCAAAATGGCGACTGCAATTTTTCTTTTGAAATTGTGGTAAAAAAACACACCAAATCACCACAGAAACATGTGAAATTTATTTATTTTAAATGCCTGAATTTTAATAGTAGCAGCAGTGGTTTTTTATAGCAATAAAATGTCGTATTGATTTTATTTTATTTTATTTTTTTTATTATTTTAGACCTGCCCATTTGGGCTGGGCATGGGATGGGACCATGCATTTTTTTGAACCATTCCACCAATGGCATCGCCAGGTTTTTGACTGATACTTCTGGATGTCTCGGAGGGCATAAAAAGCCGAGGCACCTTCCAGAAATCGCAGTCGGGTGTATGGATGTGGTTGAGGGAGGAGGGCTGGCTGCTGGTGCTGGTGTGATCCAATCGAGATTGAGGAGGGAGGCTGGAGGCTTTAGGATTTGAGTTAGGCAGGCAGGGAGGGAACTGAATTTAGAAAATAATTTCTTTGATTCCCTGCAGCTTTGTCTGCTGAAGGGAATAGCAGTTTATTCTTTATTTCTTCTCTGGCAGTTTGTGAGGATTTTTTTCTGATATTGGATAAAGGGGGAGGTTCGACTGGGAGTGGGAGGTGTGGATTTATTTTAAAAATATATTATATACTACCATTTATTTTCTATTTTCCCATCTTCAATTTGCTTGCACACACACACATTTGGGGTGCAAGCCAAGAACAGAACCTCTATCCTAAGTGATATCCTAACTGCCCACTCGCCCGCCCGCCCGCGCTGCCACCCGCCTGTGGCCCGCGCCACCGCCCGCCCACTCACCCCCCCGCCCCGCCCGCCGCCTAGGGCGCAAAAATACCTAGCGCCAGCCCTGATTGCGGTACGCCCCTATGCTCTGGGAAGTCAAATCGCGCTAAATCGCGGTGGAAACGACAAAAGACAAACGTCAAATGGAAATGACAAATTTTTGAAAAATTTCACGAGAAACGGAAACGACCTGAAACGGATCCGTTCCGACAAACGAAAACTCGAAACGTCATTTTTTCTGGTCGTGCCCATGTCTAGCTGAGAGTTATTTTGCCAGCTCTTCCGTATCAACCTGCTGTGCTTATCCTCGTGTTATTGCAGTGAATTAGAGCACTGTATGACAACTCTATAAAGTTGTCTTTTTAAAATATTTCCACACCAAAAATAGAAGCTATTTTGAAGGCCTGTTTGGACAAGAAGGAATTACGAAATTGACAGTCATTTAATTTGGTCCTGACCGGCAGTGTCAAAGGTCTAGAATTTCCTTTCTGGCCCTCAGAATTGTGAAATTGTTTATTTTTAGACCATTTGAGCTGATTATAAAGTTAGAAAATGGGATTTTTTTCCGCCTTTCTCAGATTCTGTTAAACACACTACACACACACACACACACACACACACACACACACACACACACACACACACACACACACACACACACACACACACACCACACCACCCAAGTTTGGTTTGGTTTCCTTACAGATTGGGGGGGGGGTGTCAGCCAAACCATTCTCTTTCAAGATAAAAATATTGGTCTTTTCAATGTATTGGATCTGTTTTAATTCTGTACACAGGAAAGTTCTCCTGCATGGGGAATAAAACAGTTTTGCTTTTACAAAATCACAGCATGTAGAGTAGACTATTTGTCCAAACACACATTTGGCATAGAGCAAGAGCAGACTGTCTGTGACATCTGTGCCAAATTTGGTCCAGTTTCCAATTTATGAGCTTTTGTTTCGGACACCTTGATTGTTGAGTTACCTTATAGAAAGCTGATTTGCTCTGTTGCACAATGTCTATTGAATAGGGCACTACAGATCAAAGCATCTCTGGACCCTCAAGGGAAATGCACATGTGTTGTAGCAGTATATACTATGCAATTTTGCTCCTCCTTTTCTTCAGATGCCCTTTTCCACGGGTCTTTTCACATGCCATCACACAGCTGAACAAGAAGGCGGACTAGTACTGTATATGCATTTTTCCATCTGCTATATTATAAATCAAGCACATTGCTGAGTGTGAGGGGATTTGGAGCTCACAGAGGAAATTATTGGGACCCATAACACTTCTGATCAGTGACATGATGGGGTCTGGTTGTTTAACTTAAAGTCCTTTAAGATAAATCGAGCTACTTCTAATTTAGGTTGGAGTACCTCTGTCCCCCCCCCCAAGTCAATCTGAGCATGACCCAGAGAGAGGAGTTGGGCTCATTCCTATTTGCTATCCTGCCAGCTGCCTAGAAGCCCTGAGCACATCCAATATTGCCTGCTTTCTGAAGCTAAGCAGGGTCGGCCCTGGATGGGTGACCACCAGGGAATACCAGGTGCTGTAGGCGCCTGGAGTAGGATCTGGCAAGCCACTCCAGTATTCCTGCCAAGAAAACTCCATGGACAAGGGGTCATGTAGAGTCAGTCACGACTGTAATGACGCAATACACACACAGGCAGATAAATAAGCAGAGAAAGGCAGGAACTGATTTGTGCTGTGACTTCCCTCCTCACATCCTCTGAACACACTTGCCTGGATGCCCAGTGCCTACTCTGGACAGGAGCAGGTCAGGAATTCCTTCTTCACAGCCTTTGAGTGGGCACCCCCTTTGAAGATGGGGAAGGGTATTCCCTGCTCTTGTACAGAATGGGCCTCCCATCCCAGGAAGAGAACCCAGCAGTCACACAGAAGCTTGTGAGTGGGGCAGCTGACCAGGAGGGAATGTGTGCAACCTATGGTGCCATGCTAACAACTTTGTACCCAGTAGCACAGTTCTATCCATGTCCTTCTCCATAAATAAGTAAATAAATAGGCAGTGGCAGAGATTTATTTATTTATTTGTTTGTTTGTTTGTTTGTTTTTTTGTTTGTTTATATACCACCAGATTTTCCCAGACAGGAACTCAGGGCAGTTAACAAGGAATAGGATACAACAAAATACAAAGAAAAATAATAATCGGTTCCACAATATGACATTAAAAAAACAACAACAACAATCAGTAGAACCAAAATTTAAATAGCTAAAATTACAAAACATTACTAAAGCAAGATGGCAAAAAATGGGTAGACAAACAAACTCATAACACATACTTATAAAATAAATCAACCTCCTTGATCACTGAACGCGGCTGTATAAAGCCAAGTTTTTAACAGCTTCTTAAATATATTGTATACGCACTTCCTAAGCAGAAGATGCACTGCAAATTTCCAATGGGCCTTGCAAATACAGTACAGCGCTGATAGAGATATATATGGTAAAACAGCCCGGGAACTGTAAAGTGAGCACATATATATGTAGTGGAATTATAAATGTCAGGGAGAGAAAGAGCAGATTATTGCTTTCTTCTTCTCCAAAGGTTCTTGGTGACCAAGGTAAATGTCTGGATAAAGTTGATTTAAAATAGAACAGTTGACACCTTTGGCCTTTGTATGAATAATGAACACTTTCTCCAGTGCATTCCACAGTGTCAGAACAAATATCAGTTCACAAGCAGCAAGGCAGTCGCCCATTATCCAGAAAATGGTTTGCTTTCCAAATAGCTACAGATGAGCCGTCCCCCTAAAACAACCATCCTAAAGAGATGCTGCATTGTTGTGCAGGTAATTACCAAAGCAACCTCTGCCCCCCCTCAAAAAGCATCCATTATAATAATGCCAGGGAAATCTGTATGCAGGAGAGAGGGACAGATGTATCCTGACTTGCTCACTGCAAACACTGATTTACTGGAGTTGTCATATGTGATCACTGTCCCCTGTAAAAAATAATAAAAAAGAAGAACACTGATGCAGAGGATGAAACATTGTAGCTACTCCACAACCAGCAAGTAGCTTGGGAATGATATTGATATTCCGCAAAGTCTGCAGATCTAAGATTTATTAGAAAATATATTACTCAAGTACGATCATGTCTAGCAAGATAATGAAACACTATCTGATATATGCGATGGCGCCGTATGTAGAAAGCTCAACGAAGAGAAAGCCAGATCAACAGAGAGGAGCTTTTCTTATCATAACATTTCATGGTTATGAGGCTCCTGTATTTGTATTTTCCAACACAGCGCCTGCCTAGTATAAAATAATAACAACCTCTCCCTCCCATCATTCTCACAGGACGCGGCTGGTTTTCTGACATTTCGTTTCATGTGACTAGCCGCTGGTACAGAAATGGCAGCAAAACAGTATGAAACGGAGATGTGTAAGCAGAAATAAAAAAGGGGGGGTATGGCTATATATGGCATGACTGGCACAGAGGATCTCACACACACACACACACACACACACACAGAGAGAGAGAGAGAGAGAGGGGGGGGGAGAGAAAGAGAAAGACAGTTTACAAGGTCGCCAAGCCTCATGAGACTAAAATTCCTTTCCCAGAGTGTATGTGTACACCAAATCCTGGTGAACAAGTGAAGAAAACAAAACCCTGTCAAGATGTGAAATTTCATGGACCTGGCGTGTTAAAGCGACATAGGGGGGTGCAGAAAAAGCAGCCCAGCACATGTTACTTTTGAAATGAGGTTTGCACAACAGTTTATTAAGAGTGGCCACAAAACAAACAGCCAAGCCCGGAAGCCAAGTCATTGTCCACCCAGCCCAGAAATAAAGAGGCGAGACACGTTTGTGGGATTAAAATTGGGCCACAATTCATTGATATGAATTTACTCAGTTCAACTGTTAAATGTCCCTTAAACAAGGGGGCCTGGCTGTAGTGCAAGCAGAACAGTTAATGATTCTTGATATTATTAGAAGGGCACTGCCCATCTGTTCAGCGCCCTCCCAAAACCTGCAGTCTGGGCAGCCCTCATTCCTAATCTTTGAACTATTTATACCTAGCACTTAATGTTCTTTAATTTACTAATCTATTTCCTAATTCATATTGAGGGCTACCCACTCAATAAGGGTCTATTAGTAAAAAACTTTCACCTGACTTAAATTTACAGCTTGCACTACCCGCCAATTGTGACCAGTTATAAACCTCCCTTTAGCCTTAAAGAGAATGGGATGGGTAAAAACACACTGCAACTCTGATCTAATCTGAGTGGAAGCCAGATAATTCTCATCCGGCCCTTACATGACCAGCTAATCTCATTCTCTTATTAGGGAGGGAGGGAAGGAAGATGGCTGTATTGAAAAAGAGGCCTCTCTTATCTGACCTACCTTCCCTGCAAGTGGCCCCATAGGCTGCACACACGTGATGCCAACCGGTCGGTTAGACAAAGAGGCCCCTCCCAGCACTATGACTGATAGAAGCCACCATTGTACAAAATAATTTTGCCCCACGGCTGACAGTTGAATATATTTATGTTGCAATGCGTTGTTAATTCGACTGGACATAAAGTTTGCAAGTCGTATATCCTGTGCTTTCTGTAGCTACTCTGCTCTACTTTTACATACCTGGGTGATAAATCATTTATTTTACAAGCCATTGTTCCTCCAGGTTTTATGAATCTTAGACATGTACACTTACCATCATAGTGACAGTCTTCCTGACCCTGGGTTACAAAACCCTTGTATTTATAGAAGGAGAAAAAACAAAAGCAATTACTATTATAGGAACTCCTCTATAACTAGCAGACCCTGGAAAAGAGAGTGTTTAGTTCAAAGAACAAGTGTAAACATATGAAAGAACTATGAATTTAGGGAGAGATATTGTTTACACAAGAAAACAACACAACAAAGCCACCATACACACAATCATGGTGCATTAGCAGCAGTAGCAGCAGCAGTGGAGGACAATATGGAATTTCCTGTGTAAACTCAAATGGCTGTGGCTGGGTAAGCACTTAGAGTAATTTTCTATGTGTGTTGCTAATATTCTTAGAGGCTAAGAAAGTCATTTTCTTTAATATATTTTTTATTCTTAACAACGGTGGTATTTTGGAGTTGCATTCACTCCCTTTCCAATGTACCTTTTTAAGCTATAAGATCCTGCATTGTTAGAATGTAGATGAAACAGCTCATAGTTTATGTTTATTCTTTAAATATATTTCTATTGTATTTTAGATTGAACTCCCATGGGAGGGAGTTCCGGAGTCTGGGAGTCGCAATAGCAAAGGCTCTGTCCCATCCTCACTGAATGCACCTGTGGAGGGGCCAATAGAAAGGCATCCCTTGATTACCTTAAACTGGTTCATAAAGAGAGATGTGGTCCTTAACATAGCTGGGACCGAGGCTGTCTAGTGCTTTGTAAGTGGAAGCCAACGCTTTGAATTGTGCCTGGAAAAAATATTGGTAACTGGGGAGTTATAGGTTCCTGGAACCAGCTTCATATAACAATTGGGACACAAGGTTTTTTTTGGACCCACTGACATTTCTGAACACTTTCTGAAGGCATTCCCGCTTAGGGCATGCATAGGAGCCTTGGGGCACAGTGGTTAAAATGGCTGCACTGCAGCTCTAACTGTGTTCATGGTTTGGGGTTCAAGCCCAGGTAGTTGGCTCAAGGATGACTAAGCCTTCCACAGTTGGTAAATTGAGTACTCAGCTCACTGGGGGCAGGGGGTGCAATCTATACCCTGTAGGATGAACTTGCCAGCTGCCCAGAGAGTGCTTTAAATGCTACGGGGGCGTATATATGCAGCATCATTTGCTTTTGCTTTACTGCAATCCAGTACAGTAACGCTGCTGTGACTGAAATCAAGAGAGAAGGGAAAGGAACACCCCTTTTAGAGTCTTGTCACGGCTAGTTCTGGGTCCTGTCATTTTACTTGAAGGGCAACACAATCAATCTCAGATTAATTTGAGAAATGGCTTCAGAAACTGATTATCCATGATAGCTGCAGCTCCTTTTGAGGAGTAATCACCACACAATTAAGTCAAAGGTTTCTCTTCTCTTGTTTCTTTGAGTTCCCTTGATGTTGATCCACTATGGCACCTCTGGCTTTCAACTCAGTGATGTCACTTCAGGCCCCTCAGGGCGATCTTTCCCGACCAAAGGATGCCTCCGTGTCTAGGGCTCTAGGCTGGAGGCTGCAGAGTATTAGTCGTAATGCTTCATGGCAGCTGGCAAGCCCTCTTGTGTTTTTTTCCCTAGCCACACACTCAATTGCTTGAGATGATTTATTGCTCGTACTAAAAGAGGTAGAGACACACACAGTATACTTTTCCGTCAACCAACCGTACTGGGTAAAACTTGAAAATAACTGATAAGCTTTGCTATCGACACAGAAGGATACTTAGTATATTACATTTTGTGGTCTTTGGCATGTGTAGGAGTCCTCCCTGTGCCGCCGTGAGTAATGCAATATGTCAATGGCAGTTCCAATGATTTTCAGAGCAAATTTTCATAGAATCATAGAGTTTGACCTGCCCAAGTAAAGAAGTGGAAGGGAAAGTCCTGCATCTTTTCCAGACATGGACATCCCAGGGCAGAGCATGACCTGCCAAGATCATCAGCTTTTCCTCCTCCATGAGACAACCCTGGTGGAAGTTTCTGGCACCAGCCTCCATGGGTTAACATACCTGCTGCAACCAGTCACTGGAGTGAATTTGCAAGCAGCACACAAACATGCAAGCCGCCATGTTTCATCTCTGACTTGTCCTTCCACCTGCAAGGACCAGTGCTCTCATTTTGTGCTCCATGTCACCACCCATCTGAGGTTGGCAGTTGGTACAAGGCTCTTATCACTCCATTCCTCAGTGCACAAATATATATCTTGTAGAGATGGGCATGAAATGAATTTTTCATTTGTTTTGTTATTCATTATTCATTTCGTTAGCTAATGAAAAAAATAAAACCCAGATGCAGGGAAGCTAGTGCCTCAAAAAGCCCCCGGCATCAAGGAAATAATAAAAAATATTAAAAAGAGCTCGGCCTCCAGAGGTGGTGAGGCCACCTGCTGCCAGGCACAGCTGCTGCTGGGCCTCTGGAGGTGGGGGTGGGGCAGTCCACCACTGCCTGGCAGGGCCACAGTCAGGGCTCTGGAGGCAGCGGTGAGGCCTCTTGCTGCCCAATGAGGCCTCCCACTGTCCTGCACGGCCACTGCCAGGTCCTTCCAGGATGCCGCCACCACCGGGATTGCCGCCGCCGCCACCGCCAATGCCATCCAGGTAAGCGGAACCAGATCATCTCGGTTCGGGTTTGTATGATTTTTTATTTTAAAAATTCATTCAAACCAAACCAAACTAAACCGAGGGTGGCTCCGAAACAGAACGACCCAAACCATTGGTTTTCTGTTTCGTGCCCACCTCTAATATTTTGTGAGCCCAGAGTTTTCCCTTAGGACCTGTTTTCATGACAGAAATCAGTCCTATGGCACGGGTGGGAACAGGCAACCCTAGAATACAGCAGAGTGTGAAGGAAGGAAGGAAGGAAGGAAGGAAGGAAGGAAGGAAGGAAGGAAGGAAGGAAGGCTTTATTCTGGTCAATGACCAGTACCCAAAATGGATGTACCCAAATAATATCAAATAAAACAAAGCAAAAAAGAACAGGGGAGGGAGGATACCAGAAAACTTGAACCATACTAAACTATAGCTGTTTGAACATTTGTTAAGGCACTTTTTGCACAAATTATAATTGCCACCGCACAAAATTTAGCTACAATGGACAGCTTATTTCAAGGTACAGTGGAACCTTGACTTACATTCCACTTGACCTGTGTCATATTTGACTTGCGTCCACTAGGGGGCCGTTTGACTTGCGTTTGAGTTACGTCTCGGAGCCTCAGTGCAAGGCCCTGGAATTGGGCAGCAGCTAGGACCCAGCATCCTGGATGCCACCTCCAGACTGCTCCTGCCTTCTTTCTTTCTTCCTCTGGCGGAGGCTTCGGGGCGTGGAGGGGGACAGACGAGGCGCCACTTCTTTTGTTTGTCTGCTTGCATGTAGCTTTACAGGTGCTGAACTTTCTACTTGGATTGTGGCTCTTTCTCTCTCCCCCCCCCCTCCCCCTGACCTCCTCCACGCCGTGATACCACACATTAGTTGTTGTTTTTTTAATCCCCCCTCCGCCCGCTTCCTGGTTCAGGCGCTGTTGTGTTTGCTGGATCATCACTGCCAAGGTGTGTCACAGCAAAGCCGAGATATGGACTGCCAGAACATACAATGCTTGCAAAACCTCTCTCTCCTCTCTCTCTCTCTCTCTCTCTCTCTCTCTCTCCCTCCCTCCCTCCCCCCCCTCTCTGTGTGTGTGTGTGTGTGTGTGTCTCTCTGTGTGTGTGTGTGTGTGTGTGTGTGTGTGTGTGTGTGTGTGTGTGTGTGTGTGTGTTGTGGGTGGGGTGGGGGAAATTGGGGATCTTTGTATGAAGGGATCTGGGACCTTTTCAGGCACCCATTCCTCCTTCCCCTTCCTGTTTCGCCTCTTGTTTTAAGGAAGGCTGCAGGGAAAAGTCAGCCGAGGGTTCCCTAACTCGTGTGTGTGTGTGTGTGTGTGTGTGTGTGTGTGTGTGTGTGGGTGTGGGGTGTGTGTGTGTGTGTGTGTTTTAAGGTGTGTGAAGTCAGTGTGTGTGTGTGTGTGTGTGTGTTGTGTGTGTGGGGGGCATATCCTGTAGGTCTGGGCTTGGGCTGCTGTGGGGCTCCCTGCTCCTCCATCCCCACAACCCCTCTTGCTTGAGTGTCTGGGATGGGGGTGGTCGCGAACCCAGCACGCGTGAAGGAAGTCCTGGGCTCCAACCTCAGCATCCCGGGGGGGGGAGAGGGAAGGGGAGGAGGAGGAAGAGAAAGACAGACACATTTGTCTGTCTGTCTCTGTACCTGTTCCTCCCCCCCCTTCTCCCCCCCCCCTTTGCAGCATGTATGAAGAGGAGAAGCTGAGGTTTTACCTTGTCTGGGGGGTGTTGGGACCCTGGATGCTGTCCTTGCTGTGTGCAGGGCCAGGCTAGATGACTCGCTGGATCTCATTCTTCGACCAGGAAGAAGGCAGCCTTGCGGGTGGGTGGGGAGGTAGGGAGGCTCCTTTCTTTTCCAAGAGCTGAGCATCTTCCTTTAATCCAATGGTTTTCAATCCATGGGTCCCTAGATATTCCTGGATTGCAACTCTCAGCTTCATCACTAGCTGAGCTGGCCAGGATTCATGGGAGTTGCAGTCCAATCCATGTTTTCGGGGGTCTTTTTCATCATCTAGAACAGATTAATCCACTTTCCCATTACTTTCTATGGGAAAAGTTCATTTGACTTAAGTCATGTTTGACTTATGTCGAGAACTCCAGAATGGATTAATGACGTAAGTCAAGGTTCCACTTACATATTTTGCCCTGACAGCAGAAGGCAGGTGTTAAATGCCTCTGGATGTCCAGGGAATTGTTTTAAGTATGGAACAATAATTTTTCCCTAATTCCCTGATATAAGTGGCAGTGCAGAAATACATATGCCAATGTTTCAGTTATATCCAACCCACAGAGGCACTTACACTGAGAGCAAGGGATCTTTTGAAGATTTCCCTCTTGTATTGGTGATGGCAGAGCATTCAGAGGAGCAAGTGTGATGGCTCTGCATTGTTCCTTTGTTAAACAAGCAAATAAATAGTGAGCAGGTTTAAAGGGGATCAGCGCTGGATAAATTGATAAAGCAGAGCGTGAACTGTAGTTGCACAAAATAGCAGCATATATTTAGTTAGTTATTTAATTTACATTTACTTTTGTTTCACTTTTATTTTGAAAGCAAAAACAAAGCATACTGTTTGTAAACTTCCCCACAGCACTTAAAGCACTCTCTGAGTAGTTTACAAGTAATTATGCAGGCTACACATTGCCCCCCCCCTGCGAGCTGGGTACTCATTTTACCCACCTCAGAAGGATGAAGGGTTGAGTGAACTTTGAGCCTGCTACCTGGGACTGAACCCAGGTCATGAGCACAGTTTTAGCTGCAATACAGCGGTTTTAACCACTGGGTCATGAGGTTCTGAGAAGAAGAATCACTTTAGGGAATTTTATCTGCCATGCTCTTAAATAGCTGGTCTATTAAATGTCTTGATGTTTGTTGCAGGGATGTCATTTCACGCTCCACCTCAGGCAGCAAAATGTCTTGAGATGGCTTGGGGAAAACCCTCTGTGGCTCTCCAGGTATTGTGGGGCTTCAACTTTTGTCACCTCTTCCATGGCTTGGGCTCATGATATTTGCCACCTAACAACACCTTGATGTTGGTCCATACATAACCAAAAGCCAAAATGTTTTTCCTTTATTTTATTCATTTTATTTTGAATATTTTACCCCACCTTTCTCCTTGGAAAAAAACCAAGGCACCTTACAATACTGATGGACAATATACAGACCAGAATATTTAATATATATTCAAGTTTAAGAACAGGGAATTTGAAGAGGCATTGTGCAACATTAAAAAGCAACATTAAAGCTAAAAAGAGCACAAAAACAATTAAAAGAAAAAAATCCATTATGAGGGGTGGAAAGTAACATGGAAAACACTGGTGATCTTATGAAATCAGTCAATGCAATCATGCATGGTAATCCATATAAAATCCATATAAAAGTCACTTCGCAGGTAGTCCATTATTCAGGGAAAGCTTGCCTGAAAAGGAAGGTCTTTGCCTGTTTCTGGAAAGACAGCAGAGATGGGGCTGTTCTGGCCCCCAGTGGGAGGGAGTTCCAGAGTCTTGGCACAGCAACCCAGAAGGCCCTTTCATGTGTTCTTATGAGCCACACCTGTGAGAGTGGCGGGATGGAGAAAAAGGCCTCTCCTGATGACCTTAGGTCCTGAGCCGGTTCATACTGCGAGATTCATACTACGAGATTTTACTTCCAATAAAGTACACAAACCCCACATCTGGAAATAGGTGATTTCAGATAAAGATGGATCTCATCATGCTTCCAGTAGACCCACTGAAATGAATGAGAATTTATTTAGTCACAAATAACTCTCCACTAAGCATGGCCAAGTTTCCGAATCCAGCTCATAGTACTTCAAGAAAAGCTCTTGGAGGCTTCTACATGAGTTCTGTCCCTTATGTCAATGTCACAAGTAAAGATCTCACATGCCTCCTTTGGGCTGGATATACATGTTCCTGTGGTTTTAACAGCCCTCACCCATCAAGCAGGTTGAAAATATTCCACAGAAGACATTTTCACCCTCACTTTGTCACAGTCAAACAAATGCAGTACAGAATCAGACATAATAAAACGGCAAGCATGATTTAAGTTATCAGTGCAGAGTGTGCTTTAGTTGCCTAGTAAAATGTAATTGCTTGATAAAAATAATATAACCGGCATAAGTAGTGGCTTCACATTCAGTGGGCTGTTTGGAGCACCTGCCATTCCTGTGTGTTGCTTTAGAATGATATAATCCTTCATCTCCACCCAGAGGAAGCAAAATAAATAAAAAAAACCTCTTGCACTGAATTGCAAGTGACATTGACCTACAATAAGTTCCATATTCATTAGTTCAGTGCAGGATCTCTGCTAATTTTTAGGCCGCGTCATGGGACTGAGACGGCTCTGGTCACTCTGCACGATGATCTGTTGAGGAGGGCTGACAGGGGTTGCTCTACCCTGCTGGTCCTTCTCGACCTGTCAGCGGCTTTCGATACCGTCGACCACAGTATCCTCCTGGGGCGGCTCTCGAAGGTGGGGATTGGGGGCTTGGCCTTTGGCTGGCTCCGTTCCTTCCTTGAGGGCCGCACCCAGCGAGTGAATGTGGGGGGTGAGTTGTCGGCTCCCTGGACACTCTCTTGTGGGGTGCCTCAGGGGTCGGCCATCTCCCCAATGCTCTTTAACATCTACATGAAGCCACTGGCTGAGATCATCTGGAGTTTTGGAGCTTGCTGTCATCAGTACGCTGATGACACGCAGCTCTATCTCTCCTTTTCCACCTGTGCAGTGGAGGCCATCCAGATCCTTGATAGTTGCCTGGCCGCAGTTCTGGATTGGACCAGGGCCCACAAACTCAGGCTCAACCCTGGAAGGACCGAGGTTCTGTTCTTTGGGGGTGGCCCGGATGGGTACAGTGGCCGTCTTCCCAGTCTGGGTGGGTCCGCCCTCCAGCTGGCGCAAAGAATGAGGAGTCTGGGCGTCATCCTGGATCCGGATCTTTCCCTGGAGTCCCAGGTGGCAGCTGTGACCAGGTCGGCCTTTTGACATCTTAGGCTCATCACCCAGATTCGCCCGTAGCTTGATGGGGACTCCCTGAGGACAGTGGTACAGGCGCTGGTCATATCGAGGTTGGATTACTGGAATGCTCTCTACATGGGGCTCCCCTTGAACCTTGTTCAGCAACTGCAGCAGGTCCAGAATGCGGCGGCCAGGTTGGTGGGTGGTGCGCGTAGGTATGACCGCATCACCCCCATCCTGGCCCGCCTGCACTGGTTGCCCGTTGCCTCCCGAATAAGGTTCAAGGTGCTGGTTTTGGTTTACAAAACCCTCCATGGCTTGGCCCCTGCCTATCTGACAGAGCGTATATCCCAACAATTAGATCTGGCCCGACCCACCCAATCCTCCTTGGCCCTCTCGCTCCGGACCGTCACTCCAAGGGAGGCCCGTAAAGCGAGTACTCGCAAACGGGCCTTCTCGGTTGCCGGTCCCACCATCTGGAACTCCTTGCCGAGCGAGTTACGGCAGGCTCCTTCGCTGGCATCGTTTAAAAAAGCCCTTAAGACCAGGCTATTTAGCGATGCCTTTGGCAACGGCTAGGGATGCACCTTTTTTTTTAAATTCCCCTCTGCCCCTCGCCAAGACTTGTTTGCCTGCTCGGATGTACTGTTATTGTTATAGCTTTTAACTTTTAACAACTTTTGTGTAAACCGCCCAGAGTTCTCGTCAGGAAATGGGTGCGGTATAAAAGTCTGAAAATAAATAAATAAATAAATAAATAAATAAATAAATAAATAAATAAATAAATAAATAAATAAATAAATGTGAGCCTGGTTTTCTGGGCATAGTTCTACAATGGGTGTATAAAGAATTTTCATGTCCAAACCAACATTTTTGTCTGTGCTTCTTCAATATCAGATTTGGAGGGATTTTGTTGTTGTTGTTTTTGCTGTTGTTACTTTCTCTCTTCCATAACTTGGCTTCTCTGTAGGGCTTTCTTTTGTGGAAAGACAAGTTATCTTGTGCTCCCAGAGAGAAATAACCAGGCGAGGCAGCATTATTGAGTATAAACAAGGGTCACACTTTATTAACTTCTTTGAAACTGCCTCATGCCAACCGTAACTTCATAAGGGGCCTGCCCTGTACAGATTTGACGTCGGAACCCCTGGGTCTCCCGGGATCCCTCTGAGTCACAACCCCCAGGAGCCCTGTACTCAGCACAGGGCCACAAGGGCCAGCAAATTCCCTCCCCCCTGCCCGGCCCCCCGGGCCTCCCTTTTTTTTTTTGAAGCCCATAGCCCAGGCAAGGCCTCTGAGTGCATCCTCCCACCCCCACCCCAATGCTGTAATCTCTGGATCCGCAGTGTGCGAAGGTTGGATGGGACCGCAGGGGTTCTTAGAATTTGACTCACCAGCTCTTACTTCTCTGCACGACCACCCATGTGACCAAGTGTGTAACTCTCTAACCAAACTAGGGGGGAAACCACCCTGAGCACTAGTGTGGGATAGACACACAAAAACCCCATTCCTGTTAGGCCAATTTTGGAGCGGATCAAAAATTCCTATCCAACCCCTGAAGCAACCAGTTAGACTCACACTAGTACTGTAAAACGTGGTGGGTGGGTGGGGGACGAATGCCAGCGAAAGAGGCTTGGGCCCAGCAGGGGTCCCTGTTTTATGCAGGTTTAAACCCTCTCATGCCTCCACTTTTCACATCCCCCTCTCATGTTAGTTCACACAGGGAGGGCAAAGAGGCTCTGCGTTCGGAGCCATCTCCCCGGATCCGCCCTTCACTTAGGCACAGACTTTTTCTGAGATAACTATATGACCACCATCTTTCTCCATTCACAGCCTAACCTCATTACGAGAGGAGTGATCCCTTTGTTCATATCTATTTTCCTCTGTGCCTCAACTTCTTTGGCTTCCATCATCAAACTGCTTCTCTCTTCTTCTTTTTACTTTTCAGACAGCGGTATTCAAAGAACATCTTTCTTGCAGGAAGGATCTTTATTGATACTTCAGCAAGTTATGATTGGCTGTTATGTAATCCTTTTTATCCCGTGCTTACGGGATGTAAAATTGATCACTTTCAGAACCATAGTCACCATCCATTTTATCTCTTGTAGCAACCAGCTTATCTTTTATTTCCATCCATCCCAAAGGCGGCAGGAGGGGGGGAGGGGGGGAGACATTGTTTGTTCACTGGAGTTCTGTTGCTAAGGGTAGCAGGAGTTTCACAGCCTCCTCTTTAACTGATGTTTCATCTGAACACTTGTCAGCTCAGTCAATGAGAACAAAGCAAAAGGATTTTTTTTAAAAAAAGAAGAAAAAAGAAAACCCACCCTAGCATCACCTGAAGCTTTTCAAGGATATAAACACCAAGGATTCTGTTCTCTTGTCAGTAATGCCCTCTGCCTGTCTGCTTTCCCCAGCAGGTAAATGAAATATAATACCACTTTCTCAGGGAAATTATGCACAGTGGGTTGTTTTTATGAGACTACACTTGATTGCTGAAAAGGCAAGGCATTTCCCACAGTCTCTGTTGAGGAATGGTTAGCTGACGCCCTGTCTGCATGGAAACCAGTCCCTAGAGCAGGCATGTCCAAACTTCGGCCCTCCTGATGTTTTGGACCACAACTCCCAGAATTCTAAGCTTAGATTGCCAATTCCAAAGGACTGTGGGAGTTGTGGTCCAAAACATCTGGAGGGCCGAAGTTTGGACATGCCTGTCCTAGAGCTATCTTCTGGTTGGCTGGTGATGCTTGTTTGTTTTTTAAATCGAGCCCTGAAGAGTTGTGGTCCATGAGTTAATGGGCTCCTGGGTTCTAATACCCAAATAAATAAATACATATTGATTGATTGTATTCCTATACCACCTTATTCATGCAAAAACATAATTGTGGGAGGTGTTTAACAAATACAATTCAAGGACAATTAAAAACACACAGAGAGAGTAAAAAAATACCAATGGCACAAAAACAGTTTGCATTGTAGCACGATAGTAGACTGGGGGTGATGAAAATAAGAAAAATAAAGCAAAATAAAATAAACCTATCAACCTGGATCAGTATGGAAGGCCTTCCTGAAAAGAGAAGTCTTGGTTTTTCTTCTGAATGTGAAAAGGTTGGGAGCCAGGCTTAGCTCTTCTGGAACCTGATTCCATAAAGGTGGGGCCACTACAAAGAAAATCCTGACTCTAATAGAGGACTTTTTGGTCTACCTCAGGGTGGTCATCCAGAGGAGCTTGATCTGGGAAGATCTGATGGGTTGGGTGGAGGGCACTGGGGCAGAGGCTGTGACATGCAATGTGGTCCTAAATAAAATTTTGAATTGCATTTATAATTCTTTCTTCAAATATGAGGACCCTCCTGTCTTTGTGTATGTTCTTCTGTACGCTGTTTTCGTTAATGTCTTCCACCCCACTTCCACAAAGAGGAACACAGTCCTCTCTCTCTCTCTAATGGCTTTTCTTGCTTCCTCCTTCAGCAACAACGATTCTGGTTCTAGATCTTTTCTCTTCATAATTCTCATTAACAAGAATATGTGTCGAGTTCTGCAGTTATTCAGAACAAGGGAAGGGCACAAAACGCCAAAATGGCATTTCATTTCGTTCTTCATTTTCCCCCTCCCATTTCATTTCAATTATTACAAAATGAATATTTTAAAACAAAAAATATTTCGTATAGTTTGTTTTGCTTTGCTTTTTTTCTCTCACGCCAACCGGGGGGGGGCAGTTGGCACATTTTTAAAATTTATTTTTTCCTTATTTCGCACTGACCAGCTGGCCCGTGGGCCTGGCTGGTGCGTTTTTCTTATAATTATTATTATTTCCTTATCTCACACTGACCAGCAGGCCTGCAGGCCCGATCGGCACTTTTTTTAAAAAAAACCGTGAAGGCCAGCATTTTACAGTGGAAACAAAATTGTTTGTTTTAATGGAAAAAATAACCATTTCATTTTGTCTGTAATGAAACGCTGCTTCGTTTCATTTCATTTTGTTTCATTTCGTTTGTTTAATTTCATTTTGTTATGGAACGAAACGAAACGACGAAACAGCGTTTTTTTGTTTTTTTGTGCCCATCCCTATTCAGAACCCAAAGCAAAGCAAGCAGTTTCTAAATTGATTCAAAAGTGAGAAATCCCAGAGTGATGCTCCAGTTGGACTTCCTGACGCACCAAGTATCATTTCAGAGCTTCAGGTTTGAGAGAGAGAGATTGAGAGAGAACACTGCCAACTTGGAAAATGTAAGCAATAATTTAAAATGACCAGAATATCCAAAGCAAAAAGAGTTACCTTCAAGCTCTCCTGGGAGGCCCAATTATAGAACCCCAATTTAGGTGTTACTCGCTATGTCAAACAGAGTGTACAAATACAAATATGGAAAATACAGCAATGGCCCAAAGACTGGCAAAGCTCAATATACACTCCAATCCCCAAGAAAGGAGACACTGAGTGCAGTCACTATGGGACTGTTGCTTTAAATTCTCATGCAAGCAAAGTGGCACTCAAGAAGTCGCAACAAAGCCTTTTACCATATATTATTATTCTTCAAGTTCCATGTCCTCATTGAACGTTGGTGATCAGTAGCCTGAGCTGGTTTCTATCTAAAGCTATTCTAAACAGAGCAGCTGTGCTCACTGCAGCCCATTGGCTGAAATTCTTAAGCCAGAATGTTCTTCTACGCCCCGGGCCATGCTTCCCATCTGTTTTTCCTTGAAGGGTAAGCTACAGCAAATGGTATTTCTCACTGCACATTATGTGTCCGAAATATTGCAATTTTCTTCTCTTTGTGGTATTGAGGATTTCTATCTTTTTATTCATGCGCTGTAATACAGCCCACATTAGTGACCCTGGGTGTCCAAGGTATCTTCAGAATTCATTCGTGCATCCACGTTTCAAATGCTTCCAGCTTCCAGCATAACGTGTCTGTAAGGGTCCAAGTTTCAAGACCATAGAGAAGTATACAGAATACATAGGATCGAAGTATTTGACTATAAAGTCCAATAGATAAGTCCTGGTTGGTCAAGACTTTCCTCACTTTCTGGAAGGAATTTCGACTTTGTTCAATTCTACAAGGAATTTCACATGAAGGATCCCATTTATCCTTGACATAGCACCCCAAGTATTTATAAGATGATATTATCTCAACTATATCACTGCCAATCTTTAGGAAGTTTTGTGAACCATTTTTTGTTTTTTACTGATAACCGTCCATTTTGTCTTCTTCACATTAAGTCTCAATCCCATGGCACTGCTTTCTGCACCAACTGAATCCAATCATTCTTGCAAATCTGCCAAACTAATTGCAAAACAGGACAGCGTCATCAGTGTATCTTATGTTACTAACAAGAACTCCATTCACCTTTACACCTTGGTTCTTTCCTTCAAGAGCATCCCAGAAAATTCTTATATGGAGTGAGAAATTGAGCTGAAATGGAAGAAGCACTTGAGGTCTTTGGGCTTTTTCACACGACCCCTATGATCCGCTGGCCACTTAAATTTGGACCGGGGATCTTGGGGGTTTGTTGCTCTTCCTGCGTCCCCACCCCTCCGCACTTCCTTGATCCTGTCTGCGTGGGGGGAGGGAGGAAGAAAGAGAGGAAAAAATGCAGGCTCACCTCCGAAGCTGCCCGGAGCCCCGTCGTTGTCCTGATTCCTTCTCTTCTGTTTGTTTGGGGTTTTTTTGCCTCCCGCCCCTTCTCTTAAAGGGGCGGGAGGCAAAAAATAACAAACAGAAGCGAGGAGAGCCCCGCACTCACCAGATTAAATCCGGACCTGGGGATTTTCACCCTTCTAAAGCAGGTACAAGAAAAGTGCGCTGGGACGCACTTAGGTGGGCGTGGTCGCACTTAATTTCCTGCAAACTCCGGAGCTGGTGGGGGGAACAATTGTAAGCTCCGGAGCTGGCAGCCATTTGCTGCGGAGTTTAGGGGTCGTGTACAAAGGGCCCTAGTGCCCTGTCTATTAGGAAGCACCAAAGAATTTCAGAAGATGTTCAGACTATGCTTTCTATATTACAGTAAAACATTTGATTGGGACCCAGGAAGGGAAGCTTTGGTGCTGGATGAAGAGAAACGAAAAGTCAACAATGAAAAGGTTTGGCACTTTTATTTCATAGAAGGGTGGTTCCCCAAACCACCCACAAAATGAAGCACAAACCAGCCCACTTTGTGGAATTTGTCTTGGTTCCTGGTTCATTTCCTACCCATCTCTAGCCACTAGCATTTCAGAGGACTAGGAGGCCAAATGGGAAGGGAACACTGTGAATACTTTCTCTCTGATTAATTGTGTGAAACAAGGAATCCATTTGGAAGCCATCTATTATCTTTTTTGCCCATGCTTTAAGTGTGAAATCTTTTTTATCAATGTGTTTCCATGGCTTTGGTCTGAACCCTATTTTGTTCTCTTCTGAGCAATATAAGCTTATGAGTTCTTTTGTAAATCTGAAATTAAATAAACCTTTCCTTGGACTGTAAACAGACTTACATGTGCTTCTTTACATGGAATTATATGCTATTTAGACAGCACCATTTTTCCATTCTGTTTCCTGCAAAATAAATCCTCTTTATTCACCTGATTCAATGGGACCTGAATAAAGGTCGTTTAAACAGACTTCTTCTCCCTCATTGCCCATCTCCTCTGTGTTTATTCTCTAATTCTGTCTCACATTGTGCAAGAGAGACAGAGAGCAGCCATCTTCCTAACCTTTTTTTCCCCGCTTGCAGAGAAATCATAACCTTTTATTAAGCAACTCCACACCAGATCTCCTCTAAATCCTTATTATCCCTAAAAATTCCCTCCGGAGTTTAGGGGAAACAACTAATTAAATAAATGGTGTGGATAAAAAAATAGTTCAGCACGTCTCACAGCTAACTGTACCCAACAAATGTTATTTTCCAAAAACAGGAAGTCAGTGACTTTTTTACCTCAAGGTTATTATTCATAATAAGCTTGCTTTGCTGAAAAATAGAAAACAAACCAATACTGCTTGGGATGCTTGTTATAGATGGAGGAGTCAACCATTCAAAATTTTAACCACTGTCCAACAAAGGATGTGCTGAATTTTATCTGCTTCTAACCTTCCTTTACAAAATTAACTCCTTTGCAGGCATTTGTTTCCTCACGTTGTAGGACTGTGTGTGTGCACAGGGTTGTGCTCTTGAGAATTGACTTTGTCCTCATCATCCACAACTCAGTTAAATCTTGACATGTTGGTTGCAAAGATCTGAAGACTAAACTGTTAAGTCCATTGTAATAGCACAGTTATAGAGCTTCCACGATTAGCAGCTCAGGTCAAGTAGGGTTCTCAGTCACAGGAGCTCTGTAAACAAGCTTGGTCTGTTATTCTTCTAGCGTTTGTTCAATCCTTTGTGCTTAACCTGTAGGTTTTTCACCCTTAGGATGGGGATGCTTCCACAGCTATAGTCGTTCAAGTTCCAGACAGCTCCTAGTCTGGCATTAGTTTGTGATGGTAGCAGGTGAATTCAAAACAACCCCTTCCATGGTTGAGACAGCATGCAGAAACTCTGGACAATCTAACTACATGTCTGCTGCCCACTTTATGATGGTCTCTTGTGGTTCTACTTCAATAGGTATGAGAGGACATTTCCCAAGCCTTGACTGCCACCCCTGCATGGAGGTATTTATGAGAGGGATGTGTGTGTGTTGTGTCGTTACAGTCGTGACCGACTCCCCTTGTTCACCTGAAGGAGCTATGGGTCTATGTTGGCCAAAACTTGGAAGTAACTCAGTAAAAGTAACTCCTTAAAAAAAAGAAATTCTATTTCATAAGACATGACTAAGAAATATTTCAGCATATTCAGACATTTATATATATATATATATATATATATTATTGATTTTTTTTCAAAGACAATAAAAATAGCACATTAGTAACATGTTATTAAAGGATAACATGATATACCCGGCCAGAATCCTGTTGGTGATTTAAGTTTGAATGGTGTAACTCATTGTAACAAATTGTTGCTAATTGATGAGTTCTATTGCTAGATGTGTCCCTGTTCTCTGACAGAGCACAAGACTCAGAACATGGCCAATGCCCCACTAGTTAGCAGCAATTGACCACAGTGAGTCACCTAAGTGTGCTGACTCTACAGACAGAACTCTCTTGGTAGACCCAGCCAGCATAGTCCTATTGAATAGGTGGGATTACGTACTCCCCATTTGACATTTTATTCCATGAGCCTACTGTGCTTGAGATGAGCAATGTGATTTGGGCTTAAATGTTTCCAAGTGGTTTTTCTGAGGTCTGAATGGTTGGCACATGCATTGGGTCCCTTTGCATGTTTGCCGAATACGTAGCCGGCATTGTTGTTGCCAGCTGGCACAATGATGTTCTCTCTGACAGGCACATGACTGAGGATAGCTCATGATTGGGACAAGGGTGCCCTGTGTATGACCTTACACATCAATTCACTTTGTGCAGGAGACTGTTTCAAAAGACAATGGCAGAATGCGGAAGACAATTGCAGAATGCGGAAAGACTGTCTTCCATAAGTCAACAGGGGGCCATCTCACAGTTCCGCTACAGAAAAAGTCAAATAAAAAATAACTGTAAATATGTTTCTGTCGCTGGCACAATTGCTGGAATTATATATCAGCCTTTTGATGGGCAGTTTTCTGTTTGTTTGGCTTTTTATTTGTTTGATTGATTTTACTGTTCCCCCATCATCTTGAGCGAAAAAGGAACTGCTGATAATAAAAAGTGCAAGGGTTGTGAGGAACACCTGCTTGCTATAACACTTACCTCTAGTTCAGAGATAAATAATTATTTAGGCAGGCGCAGAATCAATAGCATTTGATTGCTCCATAACTGAAAGCCTGTACTGTGCAAATACAACGTGGTTGAATTAATCCCCCCCCAACCGCCCCGGGGTGAGTTCTCAGGATTGCTTTGAACACACCAAAAAGCTTCTGTCATTTCAGACCAACATAGTTTAAAAAATAAACATAAAAAGTACTCTTGAGGAATGTCCTTATAGCTAAAATAATCACCCAAGTGTTGGAAAGCAGCATTGCATTCAAAGTTCTTTCCATAAATGCCTTTTTTCTCACAGAATCTCTGGCATCTTGGCACAATGTCACCATTCCATGACCATCTGCCAGTTATGGACGTTGGCCATGGCCATCCAATGCTTTGATCATTACAGATATTTCACACATACCCCACCAGAAGAACCGTAAACTCAATGAGCCCATTATCCTTCTGACTAGGGGTGGGGAGTAGAGACTCTCTTTGTCACGGAACATTATTTGTGATTGATCGAAGCTGCCATTTAAAAAGCATAATGGAAGGTGACATCGTTTGCATAAAGGCCCTTTGTAGTTACATTAAACCTATGATCTTAAGGTTTTTAAATTAATTGTAATCCTTTTTACCCCCCTGAAGATTGATCGGCTAATCCAAAGGCCTATTGTGCCAGCACAAAAGAGCTTTGAATGAGGTAAATCAATAGGTATATTAGAGCAGTGTCACAAATCTAGCATTGTTCAAATACTGTACAAAACACCAAGTTGTCTAGCATCACAGACAAATATCCCTGTAAAAGGCTTTGAGACTTAAAAACCTAAATGTGACAGTTCAAATGCCATTGAATTTAGAGATCCGTGAATTAGTTTACTTCTGCATGAATTCACCCTTATATCTGCCCTGTTCTGTTTTCACAATATTCTCTAGGTGTGAGGGGAATTGCTGCTAGTGCCCCTCACAAGCCATCTGGCCTCTCCCCAAACACCCCTGGAGGGCCCATTGAAAGGTGCAAGCTATGGACCTCAGGTGGGCACAGATGTGGGTCAACTAGCCTGGGAGAAAGAAAGGAGCAGATGAAGGATAGGACCCAGCTAGATGAACAGGTGAAGCTGCTGAAGGGCAGCTGCAGGAGGAATCAAGGAGGGGAACCAGATAGGAATGGAGGCAGATCTCATATTCTGCTAGGCTGGTGTTGCTGATTGACTATGCCTATATTACAGCCCCCTGGACAGACATTATGGTGCAGGTGCACCTTCCTGAAAAAATGGAGGGAGGGTGAGGGGCCCTCAGCTTGACCACACCAAAGCTATTCCTGCAACCCACTTGTCAGTAGAGACCTCGGTGTCCACTAAGGCACCCATCCTGACATAGAGTAGGCATTGGAGACTAGGGATGGGCTATTTGTTTTGGAAGCTACTGGTTCCAAAATGACACGTGCGAGCCCAGCTGGTGTTCGAAAGCCTCCAAAACCCAATCAGCCAATCCCTTACCTTGCTCTGTGCCTTTATGGAGCTGAGGTCCCACAAAGAAGAAGCCTCTGACATCATCATTCCTTCTCCCTGGTCCTGGCCAATCAGACAGAGAGGAGGGATGATGCATTTCCCTGCACAGCTCTTATTGGCCAGCACCAGGGAGAGGGAAAGATGACACAGTGGAGGCTTCTTCCTCATTGGAGCTCAGCGCCGCGCTGGCACAGAGCATAATAAGGGATTGGCTGATTGTGTTTCGAAGGCTTCGGAACACCAGCTGGGCTCCTGCGTGTCATTTCAGAACCAGTAGCTTCCAAAACTAATAACCCATTCCTATTGGAGACACAAAAATAGATGGAGCAGCAGGGACATTTTCAATGAAAGGGACCCACAGATGACTCAGGAGCCAGCACCAAGTCTTTTGGAGGCTTTGACACAAGAAGAAGGCAAGGGAAAGCTGCACACTTGGCTGAAGGGCTTCCCTCAGTGGTTCAACCAGAAGTGATAAGGAAGGCTCAGATACGATGATTGCAGACTAGATCGACTCCTGAAGCTTCTAGTATGCCAAACATTTGGCAGAGCTGGAGGCCAAAATGGAAGATCTGTGCAACTGTTCAGATTGCCTCTCTGCATTCTGTAATTTCCTTCTCTTTCCAACTCATCTTCGTTTCTTGAACATTCCAGCAATATTGTGATTCTCTTGCAGCAACTGTAGGGCAAACTGAAAACCTTGTACTGCTGCTTCTGTCTTCTCTCTCTCTCTCTCTCTCTCTCTCTCTCTCTCTCTCTCTCTCTCTCTCTCTCTCTCTCCCCCCTCGCTCAACTAAGTTTATTAAACTTTACTGAACCTTTATTTTTCGCCTCCTGCACCCACTATGCCAGCCACTTTGAAGCTGAAGGACAAAGCGAAAGATTCTTGTACTTTTTCTCTCTTTTGGGCCGCAGTCTCACCAGCGTTTTCTGCGCATCTTTTGCTGCGGCAAACTGCGCAGTAAAAGATCGCATCCTAACCATGAAGGGAAGTAATTTGTTGCCCCGACCGACCACGCCCCTGGAAGCGCACTTTCACCAAAGTGTTTTAAACCACCACTAGGGGTTAGTTTAAAAAACTTCCCTTAAAAATGCACAGTTCTTTGCTACTCTAGCGATGTGTGACCCGAGAAAATACACAGTAATTAGCTTCGTATCCCTTTTCCTGCCACAGAAAAATGACCCAGGAAAAAGGGGAAAAGATGCACAATAAGCAAGTAGAGATGAGCACAGAGCAGTAAAATACTACTCTGTCAACAGGACGCCAACTGCGCATCAAACACAAAAAACTATGCATAAAATATGCGCAGAAAAGTTTAGTGAGACCACGGCCTTAGTTTCAGAGGTTGTAAAACTTTACTGAAACGCTCTTAGGATGCAGAATGGGTGACTGTGAAGGCCAGTTGCTCCCAGGGGCTTTGCTTGGATAGATCACTTAGTTACGGCATTAGAGTCTGTCTTTCCTCTGCCCACTGCCATGGCCCATTCTCTTTTTTCACCTTTTCTTACACTGCTGCAGGTACATGCCTTTCCCCAGGTCAAAGCCATGTCTGGTTCCCTTCCCATTCACAACTTTGTTTTCTTTGCCATGCCTCAATTCGCATTGCTTTGCTTTGATGGTGAATTGAAAACAGAAAAAGAGTATAAGGCACTTTGGACAGTGTGGGTCAGAATGTCTTTCAAAGGGCACATGGCAGGCTGGTTTTGACCAGTATACCCAATATTCAGAAACGTGGAGGTAAGAAATTACCACAGTTTTAGAATATCTCCTGAACAGACCCACCATTTGTTGTTGGCTCACCTCTCCCATCACTCCTACCAGGAAGGATGGTGGGAGTTATACTCAGTCTGGAGAGACACATATTTCCACCATAAAGGTAAAGGTTTCCCCTGCACATGCATGGTAGTCGTGTCCAACTCTAGGGGTGGTGCTCATCTCCGTATTCAAGCCGAAGAGCCAGTGTTGTGCAAGCCCATGGCTTTTTACAGCGGTACCTATTTATATGCTTGCATTTACATGCTTTTGAACTGCTAGGTTGGCAGAAGCTGGGGTTATCAGTGGGATCTCACTCTGCTGCGCGGCACCTGGGATTCGAACCGTCGAGCTACCGACTTTGCAGCCAACAATTTCAAAATGTTTCTCTCTTGGGTATATGAACAGCTGGTATACGTGAACAACTGGTTCGTAGTGATCCACAGGTTGTGTGGGTGTGCATTTCAATTCTTGTGGCTGGATCCAATCATGGAGGCGTATCTTGCATGCTCACTGCCATTTGAAACTTATATAAAAAAACTGGAATTCAAAGAAACATGTTTAAAAGTTTTTCATTGGGAGCACAAAAAAGACTTGGCATTAAAAAAGCATTACTCTGATCTGGTTTCTCTTGCACTTCACCCAACACCTACACATAACAGTCTAATACTGCAGGGAAATATATACTCTCTCTCTCTCTCTCTCTCTCTCTCTCTCTCTCTCTCTCTCTCTCTCTCTCTCTCTCTCTCTCTCTCTCTGTGTGTGTGTGTGTGTGTGTGTGTGTGTGTGTGTGTGTGTGTGTGTGTGTGTAAAACACCACATTGTCAGCTCCAGACATACAAAACCATGAGTCAAATCCACCCACAGAAGGGCACGTTTCTTAAAAGTTATCCTAATTTATTTCACTTGTTATTTTCGCACAATCCTACCTTTAACAGCCTCACCCCCTCACCTTACACATCTGTTTCTCTTATAATTTCTAACTTGCTTGCCATCTTCCTGTCTCGGCACAGATAGGCTTTCACATAATTGTGTGTGCCTGCGTTCTCTGTTGAATCACAATTCAGGCTCCGCCAGAGTCTTTCCGTTTTCCAAGTCACAACTATATCTATTCAAGAATGAAGTAATCAGATTTTCTGGAGAACTGGGGAGTAGGGATGTGAAGAAACTTCGGCATTCTGAGATTTTAGGCAAGACCATGTATTCTGTCCTCAATCCTCTGGAGAGGTCTCACCACAATCCCCCCCCCATCATGATCCCTTTATTTGCAAGAAAATATGCTGTACGCAAGGCATACACATGTGCACATACCCACCCCATGCCCCAGGATTTGGCCCCCGTTGCTGGATGGGTGCAATGTGGGGGGGAGTGGAAGGAAGGGTGCGAAACTGAACTTTGTCCCCAGGCACTCCAAATCCTGGCTACACCTCTATCGTGGTTTGGCTTCCAATTTCAATAGACTCAAGATTTTTTTTCCTAGGAGCACCCCCTTTGGAGCTTCATATCTCAGCCCCCTGAGCCCCAAACCTTTCCAAATTTGGGGGGGGGGCTTTCAGATAAGAACTTGAACTCCCCTGCCATTGATCCTTCTAGGATGAATCATTTCATTCTGGAGGTGGGGAAATGGTGTTTCATGACAAAACAAAATGAAATGTGTCCTACTAATGAAGTGATGAAGTAATTTGTTGCCTAATGAAACAACATTTGCATTTTTGCCCATCTCTAACAGCTATCTTTTAGGGAATACACATAGTTCAAAATTTAGAAAAGTCTCTGGGTGTGAAGAAGTCTAGATTGAGTTTGTCATTTGTCTCCCACCTATGCTTTGTTACTTCCAGTTAAAATTTAATGGATCGATCACAGCCACTATAGCAGTCCTCGAATCACCCCATTAAATAGAGATCTTAAAATCATTTCACAAAGAAACATTCTTGGTAGCAATTGCATTTAAGCTGAAAAGAGTGATATTCCTAATATTCCAACCCTATGCACCTCTACTTAGAGCAAATTGAGTTCAATGCGGGTAAGCTGAGAGAAAGTAAAGAACTGTATCGCCTATGAATAAACCTGCACATACTGTATGCAGAAAGAATCAATAGAACAATGAAGGGGAAGCTTCAGCTATGAGTCCTATGATTCAACGAATACAATCTAGGCATTTAGAATCCAGGTAAAGTCATTTTAACCATGGCACAACACGACACAGTGGTCAAAACTACAGTACCACAGTGAAGACCTTCCTCACATACAAAGTTTGATCCTGAAGGGCTCAGGTAGCTGGGCTTAGACAGCCTGAAAGGGTATTGTAGGCTTTCCTCAGAAAAATCACCTTCTACATAGAGAGAGGAATGGAAATTAGTGAGGAGATGGTGGAACTTTACTCCATATAGATTCCTACCTTCTTATGTTGACTCTAATCTAGGGATGGGCACAAAATGAAAAACGAAATGCTGTTTCATCATTTCGTTACATAACAAAACAAAACAAAATAAAACGACAAAGCAGCATTTTGTTACAGACGAAATGAAATGGTATTTTTCTGTTAAAATGAAATGTTTCATTTCCTCTGTAAAACGCCACTGGCCCACCACAAGTAAAGAAAAAAAATGCCAACCCGGCCCGCGGGTCAGCTGGTCGTCATGAGAAAAGGTAAAATTAAAAAGTTAAAAAATTAAAAACCATGCCAACCCAGCCCATCGGCCAGCTGGTTGGCATGAGAAGAAATAAAATAAATAATATAAATAAACTACACTGTCCCAGCCTGTGGGCCAGCTGGTCGGCGCAAGAAAAAAGAAAAAGAAAACAAACGAAATATGATTTTTTTAAAAAAAATCATTTCATAATACAAACGAAATGAAATGGGAGGGGGAGAAATGAAGAACAATTTATTTTGGCGTTTCGTGCCCATCCCTACCCTAATCTAATGCTTAGATCACATTACAGAATAACAACAAAGGGGCACTGGAGGGAGAGGAATATGCTAAGTCCTTCTAATTTAGAAGAAGTTCTTATTATTTGGTGTACTGAAGGGGTAGTTTACTGTACCAGGGAACTTTGAGTTATGGGAAGCATTAGAAAACACGACACCATCCACTTACTAGAGATAGTTCTTCATGCTAGAGGAAGCCATTCACAATCCCCTTCTCAAAGGTGTATCTCTCAGTGCATATCATTTTGTCCTGAGAGGCAGCAGAGACATTATTCAACATTTTGGCACCCAGGGCAAATGATACTCTTACCTGACCCTGGATGAGACCCCACTACCAAGAAATAAGAAGCTGGACTAACTAGGAAGGAAGGAAGGAAGGAAGGAAGGAAGGAAGGAAGGAAGGAAGGCCCAGCTCCGGGGAATCTGTAAGGGCGCAGAGCTGCTTTGTCCCCACCCGGCGAAGTAACGTGAGACACGGGAGTCTCACGTTGGTTGGGAGGGGGGCAGAGTTAATAAGAGGCTCCCACCCTGTTCCCCCTCACTTCATCTCCGGCAATCGCACCCCACCCACCCACCGCAGATTGCAAGTACTAGTGTGAGTTTGTCTGGTTGCCAATTTGGGGCCAGATAGGAATTTTTGACCCTCCTCCATGATTGGCTGTTGGGTGTGGGGATTTTTCGCCTATCCCACACTGGGTGGTTGGGTTTTAATAGGGAGCCCTGCTTAGGCCACATGGGCGGTAGTGCGGATTAAGGTAAGGCACTCGGTGAGAGAAATTCTAATATGCTCCATTGGCCATCCAACCTCCGGACTCTACGGATCATGAGATTATAGCATCAGGGGAAAGATCTGCTTGGAAGCCTCCTTGGGGCCTAAGCCACAAACGGTAGGGCTGGTGGACCTGTGAGGGGTAATGGAATTTTCCGGCCCAGCTTGCCCTGTCTACAGGACAGGGTAGGCAGGGGGGAAGCAACTCGCCCAAAAGTGCCAGCTGGAGGGGTCCCTGGGATTCCAGCTTTGAATCTGCACTCATGCAGGCCCCTGTTGGAGTTAACAAGCAGTTTACATGTTGATGAAGTTTTTAATAAAGGCCATAAAGCCAACACTGTTGTCTCGCCCATTTATTTCATCGTGGGAGGGCAAGGGTAAATGAGGGAAGAAGAACTGATATATATTTTTCTTAACACACTACAGTGGCTTTGTCTCTAGATTTTGGCACTGTCCAAATGTTGGTGCCCTGGGAAAAAGCCCTGGTTGTTAAGCCCTAGTCACAACCCTGTCCAACGAACTAAAGGACAGCCCTTGCTGGCTTGTTCCTTTTCCTCTCCCTGAAGCACCCTAGAAGCTCCCTGACAGGAAACAATTGTGTGTGTCATTTCTGCTACAGAGAGTGGTTACAAGGTAATGGGCTTGTGAATTGAGAATGGCATTGTCAACACACCAGTAATAATCAAGGCAGATTGCTATGTAATCTGGACTTTGATTACAGAAGCTGATAATTACTGGTGTTAACAAAGCCATTGTCATTTTGAAGGCCCATTATGAATGTGATTGTCACCCATCCTCCCCCACCTCATTTGGGGCCTGTCCTTGTACTGTGTTAGAAACCTGTGACCTAGCTAATGTACAACACATCTCTCAGAAAGTGGATTGTCCACTTCTGTTTGGGTGCTCCCGCTGAAATAAATCTATTAGGGTTGCTACACAGCACAGGGTTTTGTTTTGTTTTTATTAGATGGATGGATGAATTGACCATTATGCATAAAGAACAAGATTGACACAACAGTGTTTCTGAAAACAGATTGCCTTCAGCACAGTTTGCTAATGATTCCTCAATGTCAGCTGAGGTGTTCTGGAAGTAGAGCAGACACAGATCTCAGCAACAACTTGGCAGTATCTTTGCTTTGATTAGAAGAAGAAGAAGAAGAAGAAGAAGAAGAAGAAGAAGAAGAAGAAGAAGAAGAAGAAGAAGAAGAAGAAGAAGAAGAAGAAGAAGAAATGTATTTGATAAAAGAAATGCACACAGTTGCAGTTGGAAAACTGATATTGTGTGAAACTGAGAATTATTGGAAATTTGATCTGGAATTGGTGGCTGTGAGAAAAGAACTCTAATTCAGAAGGCCAACTTGGATTTTAAAGATGTAACAGAGATGTGCATGCATGTTTATTTACACATGAATAGTCCCACTTGGTTCAATACCTCTTATTTCCAAGTAAGTGTCTTTAGGGCTTCAGCCTCAGTGAATCAGGTAGGACCCGTCTTACTGACACACTCACTTCATAAATAATAACTTCCTGCCTCTCAGGAATAAAAAAGGTACAATGTCATAATAAGCAAACTAGAAACGCTGTGTATTAATTAATGACCTCACAATCTGCAACCATGACAGATGGTCCAGGATTTGGTGACGGATGACTATCTGGGTGAATGCACCTTACTTCTGGGCTGAGTGCATCCTTCATTCCTCCTTTCCCACAGCCACACCGTTTGAGGTATTAGAAGAAGCCTTTATGGCTCTTTCTTCCCATCAGGATCCACTGCTTGAAATAAGCCCAGGCCAAAGATGTAGTGGCAGACCTGTGAATCCTAAATGTTCCAAGAACATAATTATGAATGGCATGCGGATATGTTTTGATCTGCTTTGTATCCAAATAACTGCCTTTAAAAATGCGGCTGGTCCACCCCAGAGTCTTTCGGACATGACATGAAAGTCTCTGTTCTGAAATGTTGACAGGTAATTGTACTGTATTTCTGTGTTCCCAAATCAGGAGGGAACAAAAGCTAAAAGAGTGCGCTCTCAGTTTTGGTCGGCAGTCTGTTTATAGGTAAAGCTCCTGTCAGCTCCCTTCCTTCCACTCTGGTGCCATGAATGTGCCTCCTGACTCAACTTTTCCTGAGGAAATGTTGTTCAGAAAAATAACACACATTCCCTTTTTAAAAAAAGCATTCAAAGGGGATGGTGCCGGGAAGAAAATAAAAAATAATGAGGTAATAACAGCAGGTTGAGATGTTAGGAAACTTTCCCTGTAGGCTCAGCTTCCTCATTGTGTAGATTATATATGGCTTCATTATGAACATTTTTTTAACTGTAGAGCTGTTTTCTAGAAGGCCATTTTATGCATCATATACCTTGCTGACAGTTTACAACCATTTTTAACCTGTATAGAATTAATTATATTTATAGGTGACACCCAAATGAACCTCAGCATGTGGAAGAGTCTGTCACACACTGCGAGAATGTTCTGGAATAGATGCGGAAAGCAGCTATAGACAGCAGGGCAATGGACGCTGTCTTACATCTCTGGAATCTCTCCAACACGTGGCTGGTTGCCACTTCCATATAAAAGTGGACAGCTCTGGATTCAAATAGATCTCTTAATTTGTGTCCAGAAGATGTAGCCAGCCTGTTCTGTCCTAGGTGTGGAGTGGCACGTGCACAAGCCAAATAGAAATGCATTCCCGACATGGGCAGATGGTTTTCTACATGAGTGACTCCATCTGACGAGGGCAGGGCGGTTGGAGTTCGGTGCTTCTGTCTTCCCATTGCAATGCCAGGCAACCTGTTTGGTTGTCAATCTTCTCCGGCTGCAGTCCTATCGACATCTTGCCGTAATGTGCCTTGCACTCAATGGGACAGTGCTGCAAAAGTGCACTCATGGTAGAAATGCTCTGTGACAGTGTAGCCCTGTTGAGTTCTATGGGGCTATTGGCTTACTTCAATATCCATTGATATATAATTTGAGAAATACACAACATTTCACAATAGGAGTTTTTTTTAAAAAAATATTCACCATTCTATAACAGAAACATGAGCAATTGTAATGTCAACAAACACAGTGTCATAGTTTATGCAGCCAAGTCTTTGACGGGTGCACCAATAACAAAAGTTGCAACGTTCTAGAGTTCTCTTCTCGATGTGTGGGGTTTAACTGGACAGGTCTTCAGTGGTACACAGGTAGACTGTAAAATGGATCTTGAGGATATCTGTTAAGGAGGCTGCTCTAGTTGACCTTAAGGATAAAAAAGGTCTATAAGGAAGAAGTTGACTCCTCAAGTATCCTGGAACATGAGATGTTTAAGGTTTTATGAACCCTAATCTTCCTTGCAAGAGAATTCCCTGCTTTTTTAATGCTACAGGCATCCAGGGCCTGACTATCAGTAAAGCAGCCATCAGAAGAGACTATAGGTTAGTGCGGATATTTTAGAGGGCAAAACTGTTATGTATCATCCAGCTGTCTGTGTCCCTGAAAGCAGCCTCTTGCCCTTTGGAGATGTGGAGGAGGCCATTTGATCACTACAGCTGAAGTAATATTCACTGACTAGTACAGGTACCATTTGCATGTGGAAAGGAAAGTGATGTCTGCACTAAGGAACATCGTGGCACAGTGGTTAAACTGCTGTACTGCAGCCACAATCTGCTCACGACATGTGGTTCAGTTCCAAGTAGAGATGGGCACGACTTAGCGGTATTCCCGTTTCCATTTCCGTTACTCGTATCCGTTACTCTACGGAAACGGAAACAGGAATTACTCCACCAGAATTCGAGCTCGAACCGACGAATGAACAATTTGGTCTGATTTGTCGTGCTCGTTACTTGCATCGTGGCGATCGCGCAATGCCAAGTGGCACAGAAAAAAAGTTTTTAAAAGTTAAAAAAAAAACCGATTCCCGGCCCTAAAAGTAGGCGAAAACTGTCTGAGGGCACCTACCAGGCCAGAAGGGTGTTTTATTTTGGGGGGGGTTCCCCGCCCCCCTCTCCTTGGCTATTGCTACTGCTGCGCTGCTGGTACCAGGCTGGGAGGGCACATCCATTTGCCATGCGGTGGGGGGGATCCAAAATGGCGACCGCAATATTTTTTTTGAAATCGTTGCCCAAAACCCCACCAAAGCACCACAGAAACATGCGAAAATTAGCTATTTTAAATGCTTGAATTTTTACAGTAGCAGCAGTGGGTTTTTCTTGCAAAAAAAAAGTCTCCGTTGATTTTATTTTATTTTATTTTATTTTATTTTTTATTTTTTTACACCTGCACATTTGCAATGATGGGCTCGCCCATGGGAGTAGACCATGCAAATTTTCCACCAATCGCATGGCCACTTGGCCAGGTTGACCACAGAGACTTCTGGGATGTGCCAATCGGGCATAAACAGCCCACTAATCGTAGCCCAAACCCGAACCCTAAGCCTAAGCCTAACCCATACGCCAGTACACTGTCCTTCTAAGTGGGTCAGAGAGGCACCCAGAGGTGCACCCCAATACTCACCCTAACCTCACCCGTAACTAGCCTAACCCTAGCCCTTGCGCTAACCCATCTTAACCCTAAGCCAGATCTACTTGCATTGCACTACATGCAAGTACGTGAGACACAGCGAGTGCAAAGAGTCTGCCAGTCCGTCACTTGTGGCTCTGGCTGACTCCTGCAGCTCCCTCCAGGAGCCCGCTACCCCCTCCCCAAACCAGTACTTACGACAACGAAAAAACGAAAAAACAAACCGACTAATTTTGCGAATTTTCGCGAAAAACAGAAACGAGCCAAAACGGAACCGGCCCGACTAACGACAACTCGAAAAAAAAATTTTTCAAGTCGTGCCCATCTCTAGTTCTAAGTAGCTGGTTCAAGGTTGACTCAGCCTTCCATCCTTCTGAGGTTGGACAAATAAGTACCCAGCTTGCTTAGGGTGAGATGGAGGGGATGTGTACTCAATGGGAGCGGATCTCCCAGAGAGTAACCTTGTCCCGACCTACCAGAGCCTCGTTTTCCCTTTCACTCCGGGTGGCCACTCCCAGAGAGGCCCGAAGGGCTTCCACCCGGAACCGGGGCTTTCGGTGGTGGCCCCAGCTTACTGGAATAAACTGCCAACTGAGATCAGGCTGGCAGATTTTCTGTCAGCCTTTAGAAGGGCTTTAAAAACCTGGCTCTTCAGGCAATGCTTTGGGAACCTCTGGGCACTTTGTGATTGCTAGCACCAGCCTTTCTTGCCGGATGTTATCCTCCTTATGGTTATTTGCCATTCTATCTCTATCCTATTTGTATTTTTAATACCCTCATATTAGTAATATTGTATTTAGTCGTATTATACTATTTCTTTTCTCATTATTTGTATTGGGTTTGGGTATGTTACGGCAGTTGCTGTTTTTGTGTAATGTGCTGTACACCGCCCAGAGTTCCCATGGGAAAATTGGGCAGTCAATAAGCATAAAAATAAATAAATAAATAATTTACTTGCAAACTGCCCAGATAGTGCTTAAAGCACTAGAGGGCAGTATATAAGCAGCCTGATTTTGCTTTGCTATTTTGTCTTAGATCTTAGGCTGCAAAATGTCTTGAGGCATACATGAGGGGACACTTTCAAGGATTAAGCAGCACTCCTCTTTCATCTTCTGATTCTCCTTATCCACTACTGTTCCATCCCTCACCTTTGCATTATTAGGAGCATAAAGGGTTATGGAAACTAGAGTTGTGGGTAGCCATTTTGGCACCCAGAGAGAGAAACTTTTCCTCCTACCAACTCTGTCATGCAACAGAGGTACTAATCCACCAAGAAAAAGAGGAGGAGAACATGGTATCTGTTAAGACATTCAGCAGAGTATAGCATCAGCACCAACCGCGAAACTTACTTCCGTTGTCCTGAATTTACAGACAGCACACACAAAGAATCCAGACTTTCACATGGAAGTCTTTGTGCTGTAGTCTATTTACAGAGTAAATAGTACTGAACAGTCTGACAGAGTGACTAGCCTTATGACAATCGTGACAGAGACAGAGAAAGAAACATCATACAGAACACAAGACTGACATACATACAATCACATTTGATTACACAGGTGTTCAGATCTGTCAAGTCATACTGACTCGGTTATGTCTAGCTCATTACAGGACAAATAAACCCTTCATACACCAACAGTACCCCCTCAAAGAAAGAAGGGGCTTATACAGTAGGATCTCCATATCCACTGTTTTATTAACCACTGATTCAGTTATCCATGGTTGGCAGAGGAAAAATTAAAGAAATAATTCAGCAGCCTCAAAGCAAGCGAGTATCACAAATGGCAGCTGTAAAGCAAGCTACTGTCACAAAACAGCAGTTTGTGGGATGTGTGTGTGGGCATTGTCTCTTATCCACAATTTTCATTATCCACGGGGAGGCCTGGAACCAATTCCCAGCAGATACCAGGGTCCTATTGTACTTTCAGGGGGAAATTGTAGTGAATATGGCTATTAAGTGTTGTTATTTATTTTCCTAACACTAACTAGTAAGTTCACTAGATATAAGAGTCTTTTAAAGCCCTAATTGCCCTGTCCTAATTACAGCTCTGATTGGAAACCAAAGTTTCCCCAGCAACATAATATATAGCCGAGCTCTGACAAAAAGATACCCATGACCAAATTCAAGCAGCATTTGGAGTCACTGCTGCAATTTATTTTATTTCATTTTTCAAATTTACTGTCTTCGTTGACAAAAGAAACATATCTACTGGAATCTTCCTGCTGTCCCAGGTGACCTTCCTATAAAGTTTATATTGATGGGGTAGACCGAGACAATATATGCCAAAAAGGGCATAATAATTCATGATAATGCAATGGCTTTCCAAAATAGGGAAATAATCTTCCTAGGATATTAAAGCAATCTATTTGGTTATAACACATCATCAGAGCAAAGTATATCAAAAATCCCTGAGCCGTGCCCCGCTTAAGAGCAAATGAAAGATAAGCTTCGCTGAGGAAAACTGCAATATGTTTTCCTATTGTGTTTTTCCTTAATCCCCCCCCAAAAAATTAGCCTGAATGTTCTGCCACCTTTCTTTACGAAAGACTGGAGTTGGCAAGGGCAGGATGGTTTGCCTGCACATTCAGTAAACACCATCTCCTAGGTCAGTGGTGGCAGACTGTCAGCACTCTAGATGTTTTGGACCTCAACTCCCACTGTCCTTTGACATTGGCAATCTAGCTTCGGAATTCTGGGAGTTGTGGTCCAAAACATTTGGAGTGCCAAAGATTCTCCACAACTGTCCTAGGTCAATGTATTCCCATTGTGGGACAGGTAGTTGTTGGGTGGTGGAGTTTTTATTGTTGTTTTTGTTCCACTAAAACCAATGAGTTGTTGCAGATGATGTGTTAGATTTTACAAGTGGAACCTGCAACTAATGGCTGCAGTGTGGAGTGTTCCTTTTCAGGGTTCCAGGTGGACATTTGTGCCCATTTTCAAATATTTTATTTTATGCTTTCCCTCTCCTCCCTCATTTTCCACCATGCTTCTCTGCTTTTCCCAACTTCACTCCACGACTTATTCAGCCTTCTAAGTGGGTCTCAAGCCTATGTTTTGCTTTCAATGTTGGTTTGTTTCCTAAATATGTTTTTTACAGATGGGCAAAAAAACAAAAAATGAAATGCTTTTTTTGTCATTTCGTTACACAACAAATTACTTTGTAACTACAGGTCGTGTTTTAACACGAAACAAAACAAAATGCATTTTTTCCTCTAGAAACAAAATGGTGCATCCTGGTGGAATCAATGGCAGGGGAGTATAAGCTCTTCCGTGTAAGCCTCCAAGATTTGGAAAGGCTTAGGGGTCAGGGGATGAGTTATTAAGCTCCAAAGAGGGTGCCCCAAGGAAAAAAAATCATTCTAATTGAATCTGAATACCACAATAGCCACCCCTTGCAGGCAAGTGATTAGCGCTGCCACAACTTGGCTTCCGAATCCTAATTCAATCAATCAGAAAGATGTTTTTCCTAGGGGAACCCCCCATGGAGATTAATAACTCAGCTCCCTGACCCCCAAAACCTTTCCAAATTGGGGGGGCTTACAGGGAAGAGCTTGAGGAAGCTCCCTAGTGGTTTTGGTGCCGATACATGGCTGTGATCCTTATGTTTGAGTACATAAACATTACAAAATATTATGTACTTGAAAATATGGATTGCAGCCATGTTTGGGAATGCAAATTGCAGGGTAGCTTCCTCAAGTGATTCTAGGTAAGCATCTGAAATTTGGAAAGGTTTGGGAGTCGGGGGACAAATTATTAAGCTCCAAAGGGGGTCCTGGTAGTTGTGTGTAGAACATGTGCCAGCAATTTAGGGGTTATCTCTAAATTGGTCGCCCATGCCAGGGGAGAAACATCACTCAGGAGTGTTGAGTTGAGGCCTCCCCTTCCAGAACGTGAACCACTATTGGCAAAATATTGGAACATATTGAAGTGGGCCACTGATGCCACTTGGGCTTCCACAGTGAGCGCCGGGTCCAATATTACAACCAGATTGTGCACCTCATCCTGCGCAGAGGGGTCAGAAATAGATGTTAGAGATACTCTATGACTGAAAGAGGTATATTCTAAACCATCATGGCCAAAGCTTCTCTTCATTTAAGGATTATATGAACTAGCCTGATGTTTGAGTTGATTTATCTCCAGGATTTAGGTATGGGACTCTGTTAAAATCTGATTTGACAAACCACAACAGCCTAAGCCGCAATCCTGACAGTATTAATGAGCTTTCAGCTCTAATAATGAAACCTTTCTAGCATCTTCTTTGCTTCAAATTTCCTTGCTTTATTTTTTGCTTTGGGTTTCTTAAAAAACTTCCAACCAAACTTTTATGCCAACTCATTCCCCTTCCGTACTTTTCACTGCTTGCAGACAATGAAGTTCTGTGGAGGACCACCTGACTAAAATTTAAATTGCAACCATTTCTCTCCAGTTGTGCCATGGCAACTGACTGATTCTGTGATTTAATGCATATCAGAGAGGGAATTCAGGAGTCTGAGACGTTATCTGTGAATGTGAAGAAACCATTTGATGTGTACGATAAGAATTCTAACAGGTCCCTTTTGATGCCAAATATAAAAGAATAAAATAATTTCGTTAAATGGCACATCAAAAGTATGAAAATGCAGCCATTAATCTATATTTCATGATATCCTCCTAACAATGCCTGAAAGAACTGCACTCTGTATTGCAGAAAAAGACATGTGAGAATCTTCTTCATCTGGCTTTAAACCTTAAAGAATAGGAGCTTATGTTACTCATGTTGCATTCAGAAGTTCTCTATGATAAATTAAGCATCTGGTCATAATAAATATTAAGAGACCACCTAACTCTTGCCAAACTGCAGCAAAAAAAGTTACGTCGAAAAGTTTGGAACACTCTCTTAGAAAGTTTTGTTACTGCTGTTAATGGGAAAACGGGGTGTTGATTTTCAAAAACAAATAGTTGAATATTAAGCAGAGCCAAAACTGTTCACACCAGTTTAGAACACATCTCCAGAATCACATCTGCAAAGGAAAATTCAGCCTAACTTTTTTTTAAAAGTGCCCATGTGATAGCATCATCTATAATACAGTGGTCCCCGCCCATTCGCAGTTCTTATACTGCGGTTCCGCTATATCGCAGAACCACAGTATATGAAAAAAGACCCCCTGGGGTAAGGGGGAAAGGCCTGGGGTAAGGAGGGAGGGGCTGTCAGAGGCCTCTGAAATGACTTCTGATTCGCAGGGAGGCCCTTTTGGGCCTCCAAAAGACCTGGAAAGGTCCTTGCAGGCCCGTTCGGGGCAGCGCCAGGCTGGGGTTACAAGAGCCCCCAACTAGGCACCCCAGGTCCAACCCAACCTGCATCTGCATATCACGGATTTTCAATTATTGCGGGTCAGGTTGGGTCCCTAACCCCCGTGATAGGCAGGGGGTCACTGTAATACAAAAATATGTCTGTCAGACCCATAGCTGTGAATGGAAGCTTAGACACCGGAGACCTCCTATTCATTCAGAAAGGATTCTGAGACATCATCTCAAGGTTATTTCGCTAGAGAAACTTAATGTTCTTTCATTAACGGCTGGATAGCCTAATGGTTGAAGGTCAGCCAGAGGTCAGGAGTTCGATTCCCCACTGTGCCTCCTAGACATGGGCTGGACTCATTTATCCATAGCGTCCCTTCCATCTCTGCAGTTCCAAGATGTTTGATTAATTTATCACCATGTTTATCTTAAGAGCTTGGAGCATCTGTTTCAGTCACTATATGGCCATGTGGTTGATACACTTTGAAATGGAAAGCAATCTGAACCACCTGATTACCTGCTGTAATCTAGCCCCCATTCTCCATTTGCATGGCGGGGTCAAAGCCTTCCCCCTCCATATGATGTACATTGCACCATGACAGGGTGCCTTTCAAGAGAAAAGCAAGAACTCAGACATGTGTACATCCTTAGTTACAAGGAAAGTCATCAAAATCTCCTATCTCTGTACAACATTCATTGAAAGGAAAGGAGAATCAGTATCTTTCTCCCATCTTATCATGCAAAATAGCTTCTTCTATGGGCCTGAAGTGTGCGAACCGCAGCAGAAAAACCCAATATGGTAGCCACTGGTAGGTTGCAGGGTGGGTCGGAGTTCACCTGCTCTCATTTCATTAGGAAGTCCTGGCAAATCAATTGTTCAGCTTAGCACCAGTCTTGGGTTCAGGGAACAGAGAATTCAGACCTTCAGTTTCAATTGTAGAAATGATGGAAAGGAAAAGGATGGTGCTCACTAGCTCTGGTCCCTTTTGCCAAATTCCATGGGTCAGAAGAGGAACATTGGAATAAAAAGGCAGCATGATATGGAGAAGGTTCCTACCTGATTTGGAACCATGTATAATTCACGTTATGTCTGTGAAGATTCTCAGTCATCCAGGTGAGTTTATCTGGAAGCTGAGTCAGGGCTACTGGACTTCTTTTTCTTAAAAGTATACTTTATAGGTTTCAGCACTTTAGGCCATTGTTCACCTTAAAGCTATGGATACTGTTGTCTACCTAACAAGCTTATTCAGGTCATTGTTCATCTTATGAGCCTATTTCAGACCAGGGTGACAAGAGGTCATCACTGACTATAAGATGGAGGACTCGCACTAGCTGTATTCAGACTGATGAAGCTGTTTGGATGAGCAGTGAAATGTTTCTGTCTCTCAAGAAAAAGAAGTCCAGTAGCCATGACTCAACTTCCAGATATAATTCATGTTCTAAAACCTGTGGGATGTTTGTATGTGTGGAATAACCTCCACTTATGGTGGAAGGGGTAGCCCACTGGATCCCATGGCATGCATAAAACAAGATGGATACCCGTTATGAGTAGAGATGGGCACGACTTGAAAAAAAATTTTTTCGAGTTGTCGTTAGTCGGGCCGGTCCCGTTTCGGCTCGTTTACGGTTTTCGCAAAAATTCGCAAAAATTAGTTGGTTCGTTTTTTCGTTTTTTCGTTGTCGTTAGTACTGGTTTTGGGGGGGGAGCGGGCTCCTGGAGGCACCTCTCTGGGGTGGGTGCCTCCTCTGGCCCGCTATAAAGGGAAAGTGGGCTCCTGGAGGCACCCGTGGGTGCCTCCTATCGAAGCAGGCTCCAAGAGACCCCTCTACATGGGGGTCTCCCCTCCTCACCTGCTGCTGCTGCAAAATGCTATGCAATAGCCATATGGATATTGCATAACAGAATGTGCAGACAGTGAGACCAGTGAGAATGATAGCGTCATGCCCGCCCTTCACAAGGCTCTCGCACCACCATGTCTCACACAGAAGGGAATTGTACTTGCTGCGTGTAGTGCAATGCAAGCAAGTAGATCTGGCTTTAAGGTGGCTTAGTGCAATGGCTAGGGTTAGGCTAATGACGGGTAAGGTTACGGTGGGCTAGTGGGTTGCACCTCTGGGTGCCTCTCTGACCCACTAAGAAGACAGTCTGTGACGTATGGGTACGGAGTCAAGGGTTAGGGTTAGGGCTAGGGCAGGTTTTAGGGGGCTTTTTGGCACATCCCAGAAGTCTCCATGGCCAAGTGGCCATGCGACTGGTGGGATGGCTCCAAAAATTTGCATGGTTGTCCACTCCAACATGGCTGGCCACTCGGCCAGCCCATCATTGCGCAGGTGTAAAAAAAATAAAATAAAATAAAATCAATGGAGGACAGAGGAGGAGAGGAGAGACATTTTGTTGCAAGAAAAAACCCACTGCTACTGTGAAAAATCTGGCAGTTTATAAATTTTCGCGTGTTTCTGTTGTGCTTGTGTGTTTTTGGACCACGATTTCAAAAACAATATTGCGTTTGCCGCCCCATTTTGGATCCCCCGCCCGCACCGCATGGCATGGCGAAATGGCAACTCGAGTCCGGCTGCCCAGGACGGGGGGGAGGCGGGACCCCCCCTCCAGAAACCACCCCTCCGGTAGGTGCCCTGCGCCCTTAGTCAAGCAGGCATTTTTCCGCCTGCTTTTTTGGCCCGGGAATGGGTGGGGGGAGAGTTTAAAAGTTTTTTCCTGTGCCGTCCGTGCCGCTTGCTTGCGCTTTAATTGCAGCGGCCGGCGGCGAGACTGGGCTTTTTGCTGGCTGCGAGCCTGCGGCGAGTCCCACCAGAGCAGCCCAGGACGGGGGATGAGGGGGGAGGCCGGGGACCTCCAGAAACAACCCCTCTGGTAGGTGCCCTGAGGCACGGCAGGCATTTTTCCGCCTGCTTTTTGGCCGGGAACCGGGTTTTTTTAACTTTTAAAAACTTTTTTTCTGTGCCGCGTGGCATCGCGCAATCGCGCGATGCAAGGAACGAGCACGACAAATCAGACCAAAATTGTTCATTCGTCGGTTCGAGCTCGAAGTCTGGCGGAGTAATTCCCGTTACCGTTTCCGTAGAGTAACGGAACCGAGTAACGGAAACGGAAACGGGAATACCGCTAAGTCGTGCCCATCTCTAGTTGTGAGTGCCGTGAAATTTTCACTGCATAGTACCATTTGACCTTCAGCTTCTTACAGTTCTGGTCACTCGAGGAATATGGGTGGACCACTGGAGGCTGTCTCTAATAGTCATTATTTGGGATGCACATGGCCTTGGGACAAATTTGTACATGGGCTGAATCAGAGGCATGGAGACTGTATATTTTCAGGGCAACCATGATGTGAAGCAAAGCACCTTGGGAGGTATTAATGGGGCAGAGCAGCACCCCACGGATCCCCCATGTCTTTAAAAGAGGATTAAATTTTAAAAAAAGAAAAGAAAAGCCCAAGGTAGATATTGATTTGATAGCAACAGAAGAGCTAAAGAACTTTTTCTTGGTCACAGAAATGAACTTTCCTCGCTTTTGCGGCCACAAAGGAATTAATTAAACCTTCAGTGTCTGTACTGTGGCAACAGCATGATTCATTGCTAATCCAGGCAAAAGGAGAAGACAGAAAGGGCAATAAATGTAGCAAAGTGCTGTTTTCTCCGTTGCCCTTTTAAGAAGGATTCAGAGACCCATTGCCTTTTGAAGTCACTCACTTCCTCCCTTCCCTGCAATGGCCTTAGGAAGGCACCCCCCCACGGGTGAGATAAAACTTTCTCCTAGTGGTTGAGAGAGAAAAAGGACAAACATAAAAAGAGTCCAGGTCTCCTTTCTGCCCTGTCTGCATCATTTATTCTACAAGTTGGCCCTGCTGTTTCTAGGTCTGTCTTCACAGGCTTTTCATGGAGAACGAGAAATAGACTACAGTCACAGAGCCAGATCTGATTGGCAGGTCTTCAGAAAGACACCACATAGACAGGGCACCAATCTGTGTGCCCTTATTTGGGCATGGGCTGGGCAATGCACATCCTTAAGTCATGTTGATTCAATGATGGTTTCGCAATTCTCTTGGCATCAGTAGACAACAATAAGCAAGAAACACAGTGGAAAGGAGGGTGCTCTGGAACCCTGAGAAACTGAAGAAGTATGATCTATGTATATAACATTTCTATCAATACTGTGTGTGATCTACAGATGTGTATGATATAGCATTACAGGACATCACCATATACCAGTGGAAACCTATAGTCTAGCTAGCACAATACTGATCAACCCAACCTCTTGTCAATGGCCTAGCATGACAGAAAATTTGCTCAAAAGCATCTGATGGACTCAGGCTAGCCACGATTGGCAAGACTGTCAGAGGCTTTCCAGCATTTCAGACAGAGATAATATTCAGCTCTATATAGAGATATAAGAGGTCAAATCTTGGTTGCTTTCATCCAGAGCAGATGCTCTGCTGTTGCGCGATGGGCCTTTACCTATGAACTTTTCTTTTGTTTCAAACTATAGCCCTTACTTCCAGCAATCATAAATGTTACAATTAGAGATGGGCACGAACCGGAAAAAACAGTGTTTCATTTCATTCCGTTTTGTTCCTGCCCACATTTCATTTCATTCCATTTTGTACAAATTTTGGGAAAGAATTGTACGAAATGAAAAAATAACAAAATGTTTTGTTCCTCTGGGGGCTTTTACTCACCCCCTCCACCTCCTCCTTCTGGGCTCTGGCAGGGCTCCTCACACTAGCATCGCGAGGAGCCCCGCGACTGGTTTCCTCAGCAGCGACAGTGGGTGCTGGATGGCCTCCCCAAGGCCTCAGAAGGCCTCGTCGTGGGAGCTCGCTGGCCACAGCAGTGCCGGCAGTGCTAGAGGTCTCCCAGTGGGGGCTCGTTGGCAGCTGCAGCGGTGGCAAGCGCCAGAAGGCCTCCCTGCAGCCTCAGAATGCCTCCCAACAGGGGCTCGGTGGTGGCAGCGGTGGCGGCGGGTACCGGGAGGCCTCTGGTAGGGACCTCTTTTGCAGATGCACCCGATTGGGGAAACAAAAAATGAAAGGAAAACCAAAAGTTTCCAGTTCGCTTTGTTTCATTTTTCTTTAAAAATCAATTTGCTTTTCATTTCATTCTGAAACAAATGAAAAATGAAAAATGAAACAAAAAGTCATTTTGTGCCCATCTCTAGTTACAATGCCCACTTTTTCCTAAGTTCTACATCCCCTTCGCCTCATTTTGTCAGTAGAGATGGGCACAAAATGAATTATGAACCAGAACCCTAGACAAAATGGGCTGGTTTGTGGTTTGTTTCACAACATAGCTTGGGAATCTTATTCTGCCAAGGCAAATCCTTTGGTATTTTGCCTCAGTAAAAGGGGATGGCCACCCACCCACCCCCTTCCCTCTGCCCTGACACCCCAATCTACCTGCTCCCACTGCCTCCACCTCTGTCTCCTTTCCTGCTGCTCTGGGTTCCATCCACAGAGGCAGCAGGTCCAGCCTCTACCTTTCAGCATGTGCCCACCACCCAGCTAAAAGATGGGTGCGTGCTCAGAGACAGCAACCGGCTTCCCTGCCAGGAGTCCACCCCTCTCTCTGAGCACACATCTGCATTCTGCACATGTAGAAGTGGCAGGGTTGGGTAGGGAGCACACATCCCCAGGCATGAACCCTGAAAACAAATCACAAGCCAGTTTGCTTTTCCAAGGGTTTGTGGTGGTTCGTGGTTTGTGGTTCAAGGTTCGTAGTTAGCCCTTAGCCACGAACCACGAACCATCACAAACTCCTGGTTTTCTGGTCTGTGGCCACCTTTAATTGATAGCTGTATGTTAAATATTTCTGACATGCACCTTCATTTAGACATTGGTTCAGGGGGAATATACACAATAACAATCAATATTAAGAACAATAAAGAAGAAAGTTAACCAAGAGTTACCTAAAACACTTCAGTAAATATAATTTTTTTGGAAGCTGAGAATACTTTCACTTGGTACCAAGGATAATTCAGCATCAGTCTTTGCTCTCTTCAGAAGGTTTTCAAAACTTAAGGGAGCCAGTACACAAAAGACCCTTTCCCCTGAAGATTTATCACCTACCTTTCATGGAGGTGGAACTCAGAGAATTGTCTTCTTTTGTTAGCTTAAGTGTTTTCACAATGTTGCTTTCTCCCTGCTGACAGTTCTAAGGTGTTATTCTAGGTTCACTCTCAAACACAGGCCCCATTCTTTCATTCTTTTGCAGATTGCTACTGTACAGGGCACGTGCCAACTCAGAGGGCAGGAGAGGGGTAACAGCTGACTCTGTTCATCAGAGGCAGTCATTACTGGGCACCCACTCTGGCTGGTGTTCTTTGCAAAATGTCTCTCTTCCTTGAACCTCCTGATCTGAAGCAGGAGGTTCAAGGAAGAACCTCCTGCATCAGCTATTTTTTTCAGGCTATTTCCAAGCATATTTCTTTTTTAAGTATTTCAAAGTGTGAAACAAACCTTCTCCCTTCAAAGCTGGAACGATCCATTCGAATTTAATATCCCTGCCAATTAACATTTGTTTAATTCTTAGAATCTCTTTGACTGCCACCACATTTCACAAAGCCCTCCAACAAACCTACTTCCTCCCCATTGCCCCCTCCCATCTTCTGAAGGTCAAAGGTTTAATTTGTATGCTCATCTCTCTCGCTCTTTCACTTTCCAACCTACCCTTAATTGAAATCTGACACATATACCCATTAGACAAATTTATTCTTTTTCCATGCTTCATTAACAATGCTCTTTGCTATACCACAATGATAATGCTCTTCATAAAATGCTCTTCTGTGTAATGCCGGCTACTAGGACTGGTGATTGATGGCATCCGAATAGCACAGGAGAAGGTAACATTTTACTTGCTAAAATGGCAAGCCACGGCATGAATTCTCAACAGTTTTATTGACCGGATCAGATCTCAGCTCTACTGGACGCAGAGCGAGCCAATCCTCTTCGTACTCGTTGAGCTCCTGTTGATGTTAAACTGGTTTATCTGCATGCAACAGCTCATTATATGTTTCACTTGCAGTGACCGGAACCGGCCACAGGTGCCTGAGCATCCACACAAACTAGATCCTATTTTGTGCTGCAAAACGCAATGTGCAGCCAGGGGCCTATAAAGTTGAAAATGAAAGTCAGACCCATAAATGCAAATGGGCTTCCTTCTTGTGAAATAGTAATTTCCCATTCAGATGCACTCTAGCACTTGGCCGTGAAGTTTTCTCTCTTTGGAACATGACATTTCCTCCTGCTGTGGTGAAGTTTCCCTGGGTTGCCATGGGAACCAGACCACAGGCTTTTCTTCACCTGGGGGGCGGGGAATGGTTGCCATTTACATACCATTTATAATGCAGGTTTAACTTTGTTCAGAACATGGTAATGATAATGAAACAAAATAGTATAGAGCAGAGATTTGGGATGGGTGGAAGGGGAAGATGGGGCATTGTATATATGGGGTGTGTACACACACACACACACACACACACACATCTGCTTTCAATGATCTTCGCCTGGCATATATTGGAAAACAGAAACTTTTCTATTTCTTTTTATTCAGCAGATACAACAATGAAAGTCTGTTCTCATTTTGGAAGCTGTCAGACAGTCTGGTGCCTTCAGCTAGAAGTCAAAGACAGTCAATTTGTTGAAAATTAGGCCTATGCCCACGCCCCTGACCCCGTTCATACCCTAATATGTGCACACAGAATAATGTTCCATCTCTCCTGTGCCCTTTTGCTGCCCTTCTGACCCAGTCTTGGCCCAGGTCCATGGCAGTATTTGTGTACTTCTGGCTATAAAAACAAATAAGTCAATAGATACTTTTTTAAAAAAAAGTCTTGCAAATTTGGGAAAATGCAGATGAGAAGATCTGGTGACTGAATGAATGGAGCAGGCAGGATAGAAAATGTTCTGCCCTGAGCTCTGACAGTGAGCAAAGCTGAGTGGTCTGATATTAGAATATATAATGATATTAGAAGCTATAAAGGAGGCTTCAGTAGGCTTGAAATTGGGGCTAATTCAACAAAATATATGTATTTAGAATATCTTGGAGCCCACAAAGAAATTATTAAACTCAGGCGTAAGATGTATTATGCATAATGCAGCCGTAATGCATATGATTTGGACCTGTACGATAATACAGTTATTTTGGTTTGATGTTCTAGTATGTATTAATGCAACACTGGAGAAATCTTTGATATTTCTGGACACTCATATTTAAATTGTATTCCCATCATCTGGGGTTTAACAAAGGGTCAAAGAAAGTGGACATTAAGAGCTCCTAGGGTGGTGAAAAGACTCATATTAAAAGAATGGAAAGGCAGTCGCTCTCCATCTCCTACACAGTGATCCGAAGAATTGTGTTATTGAGGTTTGATGATTTGGTCAATGACTCAGCAGGAGGAGGTACAAGGAAGGTTCAGTGGCAGATTTCCTGCAAGTGACCAGTATGGGTGCTGCCGCCACTTTACCAGTCTCTCTGAGCTCCAGAATCACCCTGAAAATGTGTACATTCTTGATTTGATTCTTGTTTCCCTATTTGTAAGCAAATGGGAACAATGGGGCATCTGTCTATTCAAAGCCATCATGTGGCTCCAACACCTGGAAGGGCCCTCTTTCAGACTATATAGCTTGGACCTCTGGGCCCCAATCTTAACAAAACTTGCAGGGCTTGTATTTTGATGGTGCTAATGGGGTCTTATTATATTAGTTGTTTGTTTATATTTATTTGATATATATCTTGTGTAAGTCTGCTGTAGGCCTCCCAGAGTGGCCTGATGGCCAAATGGATGGGGTATAAATTCAGTAAGTATACAAATAAATAAATAAATAAATAAATGTTGTATGGCAGTGGTGTCCTAATTGCTGGGTTTTAGACCATAAATGAATAGAATACAGTACATGGGGCAGGTTTGCCATATTTTAACTTGGTGCTTGAACACACATTGCCTTGGTTGAATCCTGACCAGTCAATCTGTTCACACAACAGACTACTGTGGAAGCAAGTTTGACCTTTCCTCCCTTCATTCTGCACCCCTTATTCTAAAAAATCTCTCTCTCTCTCTCTCTCTCTCTCTCTCTCTCTCTCTCTCTCTCTCTCTCTCTCTCTCTCTCTCTCTCTCTGCAGGTACAATACCAAACATGGAGAGCTTGCTGCAGCAGCAGCAGCACACTAGAAGAACTGTCCATTCTGCTGGTGCTAAAGAGGATCCTAGCTAGAGGTGGAGTCTCTAGGCATGGGTCTTTCATTTTAGAATGGGTCCGGTTCCAAAAACGAAGCACAGCAGTACAGGTGCTGTTCAGAACTTGGACCCACCCTCCAAAATTAAATCACCCATTGACTTACCTTGTTTTACCTTGCACGGGGCGCACCTCCAACCAAGAAGTAGGCTCCGACGCAATATCATTTCTTCTCCCTGGAAGAAGGAATGTGCCAGGACATGCATCATCCCGCCTCCCTGTCTGATTGGCCAGTGCCAGGAAAAAGGAATGATGATGTATCAGAGGCTAATTCTTCGTTAGAGGTAACCCCGCACAAGGTAAGACAAGGTAAGTCAATGGGTGATTTCATTTCAGAGGATGGATCCAAGTTCCAAACAGCACCTGTGCTGCTGGGCTTCATTTCTGAACTGAACCCATTATGGAAAAAAAGGCCCATGCCTAGCTCTTACAGCATTTTGACAGTTCAGTATGGTTGGGGGCCCATAGGTATTGTGTGGGTACCCCACATTCTGCACCCGGCCTCCTTCCATGTGTACCCACTCAGAGAAGGAGGCAGGGCAGGGACACCCACAGCACTGCTTCTGATGGGGTGGTCCATGGGAGGGGGTGGGTTGCAGAATCTAGGGCATTTATGCAACACCTGTGGGCCTGATCCTCTGAAATATACAGAGCCAATGAACCATGTTTTAAGTGCCCATTTTAATCCCTGTCTTTATTACATAAAGAGACAGTGACTATATGACCATTACATTCAGAACCTAAAATTACAGAATTGGAGGAAAGGTAGAAATTGTAGGTTTGGATGTTCCCCTAAATTAAAGTCCAAGGAGTTAGAAAATTGACATTTCAGAAAGAAGAGTATATTAGTATACTAGTTTTCACTTACTTTGGTGCACATATATTTGTTATTGCCTAAGTTCTCGCCATTCAGCTCCCAGGCAACAGCAGTGTCATTCTTGGATAGAAATAGAATTAGATGAATTGAGTCACATAGAACCTGGACCTCAACAACATTCTCTTCTATACTTGGCAAGGCCGAGGTGGTGGTGGGTCTATAGCAGAAGAAAGAGACTGTTATGCCTCACTTTGCTGAATTGACTTCAGAGTGGGGAAAACTAGAGAGGAAGAGACATTAGGTGGGTCAGTAATCAGCATTGCTCCAGAGACCTTAATAAGCAACACAGTCAACAGAATATTTCAGAGGTTGAAAGCAGGGCTGTAGATGCCAGGCCCATCTGTCACAGGGAAATCTGCAAGTTGAAAAGATTAGAACAAAAGCACAGCAAGCATCTCAAGTCTTTCTGACAGCTAAATGGAAATACAGTGGCACCCCGACTTATGAGGGCCCCGACCTACGAGAACCCCAACTTACGAGTGCTCTTCAGCGCTCCCCCCCCCCGGCTGCTTACGAGCAAGATCAGGGATTCCCCGCCTTGTGAGCAGTGCGTGGGGGGGTGTCGGGATTTGAATTGCCTTCCAGTCACCGAGGTAAACACTGCCTTGATGACTGGGAGGCAATTCAATAGTGGCATGCTGCATTTCTCTCCCCCTGCAAGGGCATGGGAGAAGCGGTGCACCACTTTTGAAATCCCCTCCAGCCACGGAGGCAGGACCTGCCTCTGTGACTGGAAGGCATTTTTAAAAGGTAACATGGCTTCTCCCGAGCCCCCAAGGGGCTCGGGAGAAGCAGCACACCACATTTAAACCACCCGCCACTTCTCTCCCAGCTCCCAGTGGTGCGGGGAGAGAAGCAGCAGGTGGTTTAAAGGGTCTTTAGCCACCGAGGCAACCGCTTGCCTCAGTGGCTAAAGACACTTTAAACCACCCACCACTTCTCTCCCCAACATGCCCAGTAGTGGTGGGGGAAGCCATGGGGTTTCCCATAGGAATGCATTGAAATCCGTTCGTCTGGAATGGATTAATTGACTTTCTATGCAGTCCTATGGGAAATTGATCCCCGTCTTACGAGATAACTGACTTATGAGTGATGGCTCGGAACGGATTAATCTCATAAGACGGGGGTATCACTGTACCAGGGAGAGATGGCTGAGAGTTAGAAATTCTGGGTCTCCTCCCAGCAGAGTTTTGTGGGAGATCACATGGAAATACACCTATTTCCTGATCTCTGTGCTGCCTGTCCAGATTCCCAAAGCCTTGGATGAACACACTCCTGATGCTCTTGGATCAGCCAGCCTTCCTGTTGTGAAAGGGACTGATTTATTCCTACTGGACTTACAGCTTCAGCCACAGCCTCTGCTAGTCTCCTGAAAATAGAAATGGCTTGGATAAGACTGCTCTAGTACTTGGTGCCTATCATCAGTCAGAAGCACAAGACACCGGAGCCTACATAGCCTACTGTGATACAAAGCTCCGTTATCAAGGTAGTACTACCAAAAAGCAATGTGCCATATGCTCACCATGGTAACCTCTAGGCTTGTGGGACAACCAAAGGATCTTGGCTGAAGATCTCAAATTCATTTCATTCAGGATGAAGCAGACTTTTCACAGAGAGAGTTCGGCTAATAGATGTTGATTTATAGATTTTCAGGCCACTCTCCGAATATGCTTCTTGGGCCAATACCAAACTCAGCACCTATGTTTTCACACTTCCTGATAGATATGGAGAAATACGCAAGTTGCAAACAGAGAGAGATTGGTGATGAACAATTGCCCGCCCTTCAAATCTGGAAGATGTCCCATAATTACAAGTGTACATACTTGTAGTAACATGTGCTTCAACAGAAACCCTTTTAGAAATCCATGTTTTGTAAGAAAATACTTATGGATAATCATCCAGTTTTTTAAAAAATATGGAAGTGGGACAGAATGGTGAGTGAACATGTGTTCTGGGTTAATTAACAAGATGAATGGCTCACTCTTTCTTCTGTAACGTATTTTCAATTTTCCCCCTTATGAACTGAATGACTCCAAATTTGAAAATAAAAGGCTGTTCTCTATTTCCTCTCATTCTCCAGTTTTTGATCCAATCTTATGTTGATTTCATCCCACTTCTTATCAATGTGTGTTTTTTTCTTTATATCAGCACACACACAAAAATGAGGAACCTTTTCATTTTACTCAAAATACGCATATGTTTGCATGTAGTGGTGCTCAATTCTTGCTGTCTATCTCCCTTAGTAGAATGAATTTTGATATCTGCAAACAGTAATATATGAAATTTCAATGCATATGCATGTTTTATTGGAAAATTGTATTGCAAAATTTAGGGGGGGGGAGCAAATATAAATATATAACTGCCTCTTGGCTTGCTTGTTAGGTAACTTCTCATTAAAATGCCATCCAGTGATTTTGGTCTTCCATAGCATTAAGGGCAAAATAAAGCAGTAAAGATCATTAGCATTAACATATTTGGAAACCCTAAGACAATAACAAACTACAAAAGCCACAAATCTGTCTTTTGACATGGAAAACTTCAGGGGGAAAATCCTTTAAAAATCAGACACAGAGGTGTATGTGAGAGGGAGAGAGGGGGAGAGAGGGGTGGGTGGAAAGAAATTTGAAACAAGACCAATTAAAACTTTCCAGAACATTAGAGTAGCTAGCATACTAAGCTGCCCAAAAAATGTGTCAAGAAAATAGTCTTGAAAAGGGACATTGTTTACAACTTCATACTTAAGTGTTACTGCACTAAGAGTGATAATCACTCATTCTTTGGCTTCCTCTTGTTTACATGATGAACTGCCACACAGTCATTATTCCACACTGAAATCACCATTCTCCCCCTCAAAGCAATTAGTGGACAAATAGCCATAAACGAACAAGGGAAAGACTTTAGGTTGTCAAAAACAAAGTACAACTTGAATTGGTAACACTACGAGTTGCTCCAAGGGAAAGCTGTTGGAAGCTGAGCTGAAATTGTAACTGGACATTTCCACTCAAAGGAGATATAGATAATCTCCAGATAATCATCTGCACTTCAGAAGAAAAGACAAGTGAATGATTCCTCATAGTCATTCCTCATTCATCTGAACACCTACACTTCATAGTGTGCCTTAATCAAGACTCTTTGTCTAGTGCTGGGTTTTGGCCATGATTCTTTCCAAAAACCTATTATGTCCCCAACTTGCTTTAAACTCAAGTCCCATTTTGTGTGACAGGTGGGGACACATTGAGTTTTAAAGTGTTTTGCCCTTCAGCACTTAATAACTCTTGAATTCAGCCCAAACCCTTCAGTGTGATGTTTCACTTTCCACCACGGATTTCTTTAAATTCCTTAGCAATGTTTCAGTTTAACTCAGGGAAATGGTTCTGTACTAGCGCACACTTAGCATGACCTAATGCTATATTTTGAGATGAGAGAGAGGCAATGTCTAACTTAGACTTTGTGGAGGAATCATCCTGCACTTCTGTTTGGAAAAACTCCCACCTGGTACATGTCCCATCTGTTGCCTTTGAAAATGTCAGGTACTTTTTAAAGGTCATTCTTCTGCTGAAAGCATCAGTGGGCCCAGACTTGTTTCAATGATGTGCAAACATTTTCTAAGGGAATAAAATATGTTGGATTCTCACTGTAAAAATTAGACATAGCATCATGCAGATGGTGGACTGTAAAAGAGATGAGTGCCAGTACAAAATGTCCGTCTGCATGAGGCAAAGGAGAAAACAGTCTCCACAATTCCACTTATGGTATCTGGCAGCTGAATTCAGTGGAAGTGCTGGCAGGCCTTCTATTACCTGAGAACAGAAGTCTATGTTAGGGAAATAAGGCTGACTGTGTGGTACATCTGTGTACAGCTCTCTTTTTCAGCATCTTATTGCCTTTAGGAATAAATCACGACCTGTTCCATTTTCATCAACTAAACAAGAACTTGTGAAGAACATTCTCCCCAGTGCAAGAGATATGTAGTCGTTGGGTTGCTTGTTTCCACCAGTCTTGGAGATAATTTGCACAGTTTCAGGGGGAAATTTTGGTCCATTTCCATAAATGTGCAACATGTTAAAAGATGATAACTGCTGTATTGCTGCATGGAGTATTACAAAGGAAAAGCACCAGATGGGTTATTTGTGTCTTTGTGAGTAACAAGCCTATCCTTTGGACCTTGGATGTTGTGTGTTCTTCTCTGCACGTGTATACATGTTTAGTTTTAGGAAGCAAACAGACACTAGAACCACTGCACATAAATTGCACAAAGCAAAATATTTGCTCTGTCAATCTAGGTGCAAAGGCAAAATTAGTCATGTGGGGCTTCAGAATCGATGGTGGAATCCAAGGCTGTTTTAATGTAACAAAGCAGCTTGTCTAAACCATAAACAAGACATGTGTGGCATTTGTTCATATTCCTTAACTGCTACTCTCTGCTCCTGAAGGGAACCTGCCACCCGAGGGAACTCCTACCTGTCCCTGATAATGAGGCTGATTCTAAAGGAGCTTTGTTTAGAGTGCTCTGGGTGTTAGGGTTACTTTTTAGACTGGCCAGGAGAGTATCTTTTCCCCAGAATTTTGGGGAAGCCGCCTCCACCCACATCTTCACTCAGGAGCCTCCAATGTTTGATTCAATTGTTAGTACATGTTTTACCCAGTACTATGACTTAAAATATTTCCTCATAATTGTGCAGAGCCCATGACTTTTTGACTGATGCAATAAAAATGTAGAAAACCTAGGAAAAAATGGAGAGAATCCCTCTTCTGATGTGCTGAACATATGGATAGAGAAATCTAGAATAATATTTCAAGAAAATGCTGATGCTAATGCATTGCCTTCATCAAACTAATCTGGCTTCACGCTGACAGCATGAAAAATGGCAGAGTGTCACAATGAAGCCAACCCATCCCTTAACCTCCCACTAAGGACCCTTGGGAAGAAAAACAATGGCATTCACCAGCTGCTAGCATTCTCAAGAGCCCCATTGCCATTACCACCAAAACCTCCAAAGAAGAAGCAGTGGCAGCAAGACACAGCATGCTGGGGACTATTTCTGGAAATCTTTCCTGGCCCCTGTCAGGACTTCCAAATTTCAGCTCTAAAGGTTAACTTAAAAACATTTAGCACAGTGTTCGGGAATTAACACTTTGCAGTGAAAACTGCTGATTCCATATGATGGTGGGACTTGGTTTCCACCTTTACTAGGGGTTGACGAAAGGCAGGGGATGTCTCCCTTCTCTTATTATATCCATGTTCAGATGGGGAACTAAAGCTGAAGAAAAGCAGCTCGTTCAAGGCAAAGGGAATGACAGATGGAAAATATCTTTCCAACATCCTTACATATGGAAAGAAAAAGGGGCACATACAGGCAGTTGAACAAATACGAAGACTGACCATAAAATTGACAAACGTTAACTCATTTTTGAAGACATGTATTCTGAAGAGCAAGAAACATCCACCCTACTTTTCCCGTCATAGACAAAAATAATAATAATGTGAAGTGGATGCTGATGAGTCAACACAGAGGGAGCAGAGATCCACAGACACCTCCCCCACCCCACTCCCGATAGAGAAACATAGAACTTTTTTTCTCAAAAGCAACAGCTGAAATGCAAAGAAAGAAACATTGAGTCATTTGTGTTTTGTGTCTTAGTGCTTTTTTTTTTTTACGCCAAGGAAGCCTATAGTGACAAAAATAAATGACAACGTTGGAGCCAGAATAGGGTCATTGTCAAAGAAGAGAGAAAGACTGCCATCCTTGAACAAGGGGCAGTTTACAGCCACTGAGCCAGTACTTTTCACTCTAGAAGAGAGGTTGTGAAATACAGGCTACTAGGCTAGAATTGTTTGGAGTACAAAATGACAGAGCACAGTGCCTCTTAGAGGGACATGTCTCTTACCTTATTAAGTAAGGACACACATCTATTGCTTGGAATGTCTACTCTAAGTCTCATTTAAGGATAACAGTACATAAAGAAGTATAGGTTGCAGCAGTCCTTCAGCTGCCCATTAACAGCAAGCACCTTCTAAGCAGTCTCAGCAGAAAGCATATACTGTAGGACATTTGGTTACCATTCCACCCCTCTCATGAGACAGATTGCATTTCTGTTGTAAATTACACCAGTTGTCCTCCACAAGGTTCACTTTTACACCTATGAATTTCCTGAGGGTCATCCTGGTTGGGTACAGAGAAGTACATCAACCAGAAGCTTGGAGATGAACTGGCCATAGCAACTAGGAGGTTCAACAACTGTGCACAGTAATTGCAATCTGCATCAGCAGAGGCACTTCATGCACACAAGAAATCACAGATCTCCTCAGTATCAGACAATAGTCAGTCCTGCTTTCTATATCTCAATTTCTACTGTACTGAGGTTAGCACAAGCAAATATGCAAGCATGTGGGGCCCTAATTGCAGAAACTGCTGTGGAGACCTGATGAGATGTCTAGCTGCACACAACCAGCAGCCTATAAGGTTGCTGTGGCAGTTTCTTGAGCTGGACCTCCATAAACTGGATTGGGGGACCTCCCTTATGAGGAAAGGCTGAAACCTTTGAGGCTCTTTATTCTGGAAAAAAGGTGCCTGAGGGAGGATGTGATTGAGACATACAAAATAATGCAGGGCATGAGTAAAGTGGATGATAGAGGGATGCTCTTCTCCCTCTCACAAAATACCAGAACTATGGGACATCCACTCAAACTGAGGGTTGGAAGAGTGGAAACAGACAAAAGAAAATATTTTTTCACCCAGCGTGTTGTTAGTCTGTGAAATTCCCTGCCATAGGATGTGGTGATGGCATCTGGCCTGGATGCCTTCAAAAGGGGATTGGACAGATTCCTGGAGGAGAAGTCCACCACAGGTTACAAACCATGATGGAGGTGTGTCATCTCCAGGCTTAAAACTGGGGTACTTCAAGGGCCAGATGCAGGGGAGTGGTATCAGGAGACAGATATCTAGTCTCATGCGTTCTCAGATGCATCTGGTGGGGCCACTGTGAGAAACAGGAAGCTGGACAAGATGGGTCATTGGCCTGATCCAGCATGGCTCTTCTTATGTTCTTATGTTCTTATGTTCTAAGCATTGAGATGGAACAGGCTACTGTGCATTACAAGCCCTCCTTTGTCTTTTTTCGATGGTATGTCTCTGTAGGGGGAGGCACATAAGGGGTTACCCCATCCATGTTGAGTCAATTACCTCAATGTTAGGTGAGGAGAGGAAGGACAACAAGGCACCTGAGGTGCAAGCAATGCATCAAGCACAAACTCTTGCACTGCCTACAGCTCAAGGGCCAGAAGGGTCAGGAAATCCATTGTGCCAAGAGCCCAGCTCACGTCTCCAGCATAGGACCATTTCCAATGTCCTACCCAACACCATTAGAATCTATAGCACGCATGAATGTTGCACACCATCCAACCAAAGTTCTGCACCTAGAAGTCTTGTTCATTTTGAAAAAGGGAGAGACGTAAGTACCTGCACATTGCACCCGCTGAAATCTGGGTGACTCCAGAAGAAGATGATTTTGCTTGGCACGCACTCCATGTTTTAAACAGCCTGCAGAGAAAGAAGCCGTAAATAAGGTACTGCACTTTCAGAATAGCACGTACCCACCTGGCAGTTCATAAGGGATGGCATAAATCTGTTTGCTGTTGGTGTTTAGTGAAACGCCGCGCTACATTAGCAAGCTGTCGCTGTACTTTAAGATAATTCTTGGCTCTGTATAAAGCAAGGGCACGCCATTTCAATTTGTCACTTTATGGCTTCGTTTTTCTTTGTTGCTGTTTTCAAACAGCTCATGGAGCCTACCTCCAACTTTTCCATATTAAACTGCCAAACGCAGCTTTCGGTCTCCACTTTCTTCTGTTTACAGAATCCCAGGTAAGTCATAAAACGTCTTCTGCCCTGTGAAGAAATGTTGTGACTCGGAGACAAACCAGATAAAAGTGGGCCGCCTGATCTGAGAAATCTGGACTGACCTTTTTAAAGCTTTGAGGAATGGCTGCTGTCAGGCAGGGAGACACAACATTTGCTTGTGATCTCCCTCACAGGAGCTGACTGATCAGAAAAGCACAAACACACCTTTTTTTTTTTTAACTGGCAGTGCAGCCGGTCTTCTTTATTTGATGTTGTTTTGAGTCTTCTGCTTTGGATAAACCTGCAGAAGGAAGTTCATGTCTCTCTTTGTTACAGCAGTGGGCATTAGGTAATGTTAGGCTGTGGAGGTAAAAGTGTTGCATATTGTCATTTAATGGGGGGAGTATTAATTCACCGACTTCAGCAGAGTTGTAGGGCAGTGTAATCCTAACTCAAGACACCAGATGTAAAAGGTGCCTTATGAAGCCTTTTCAGCTGACAGAATTAACAGTTTGCTGGCAGAATCCTTGTGTGTGGTCTGATCTCAGAGATTTGTTAGTGGAATGATCTGTCATGAAGAATCACTCCACTGACTAAGATCTCCTGGCAGAAGATCCAAAAAAGGAAGTGAAGAACCCAGTTGTATGCAGGACCCAAACCAGCTCCTGAGCAATCATGGGGGGGGGGGAGAAGACAAGTCTCTAGCTCTCACCTTTTATAGCACTGAGCTATAATTTAGTAATAATTAGAGATGGGCACGACTTGAAAAATTTTTTTTCGAGTTGTCGTGAGTCGGGCCGGTCCCGTTTCGGCTCGTTTCCGGTTTTCGCGAAAATTCACAAAAATTAGTCGGTTCGTTTTTTCATTTTTGTTGTTGTCGTTAGTACTGGTTTTGGGGGGGAGCGGGCTCCTGGAGGCACCTCTGTGGGGTGGGTGCCTCCTCTGGCCCGCTATAAAGGGAAAGTGGGCTCCTGGAGGCACCCGTGGGTGCCTCCTATCCTCACCCACTAGGAAGGGGAAGCAGGCTCCAAGAGACCCCTCTACATGGGGGTCTCCCCTCCTCACCTGCTGCTGCTGCAAAATGGTATGCAATAGCCATATGGATATGCATACCAGTTGCAGGCTATGAGACCAGTGAGAGTGATAGTGTCATGCCTTCCCTGCACAAGGCTCTCGCACCACCATGTCTCACACAGAAGGGAATTGTACTTGCTGCGTGTAGTGCAATGCAAGCAAGTAGATCTGGCTTTAAGGTGGCTTAGTGCAAGGGCTAGGGTTAGGCTAGTGACGGGTAAGGTTACGGTGGGCTAGTGGGTTGCACCTCTGGGTGCCTCTCTGACCCACTAAGAAGACAGTCTGTGACGTATGGGTAAGGAGTCAAGGATTAGGGTAAGGGTTAGGGGGCTAGGGCAGGTTTTAGGGGGCTTTTTGGCACATCCCAGAAGTCTCCATGGCCAAGTGGCCATGCAACTGGTGGGATGGCTCCAAAAATTTGCATGGTCGTCCACTCCCACATGGCTGGCCACTCGGCCAGCCCATCATTGCGCAGGTGTAAAAATAATAAAATAAAATAAAATCAATGGAGGACAGAGGAGGAGAGGAGAGACATTTTGTTGCAAGAAAAAACCCACTGCTACTGTGAAAAATCTGGCAGTTTATAAATTTTCGCGTGTTTCTGTTGTGCTTGTGTGTTTTTGGACCACGATTTCAAAAACAATATTGCGTTCGCCGCCCCATTTTTGATCCCCCGCCCGCACCGCATGGCATGGCGACTCGAGTCCGGCTGCCCAGGACGGGGGGGAGGCGGGACCCCCCCCTCCAGAAACCACCCCTCCGGTAGGTGCCCTGCGCCCTTAGTCAAGCAGGCATTTTTCCGCCTGCTTTTTTGGCCCGGGAATGGGTGGGGGGAGAGTTTAAAAGTTTTTTCCTGTGCCGTCCGTGCGGCTTGCTTGCGCTTTAATTGCGGCGGCCGGCGGCAAGACTGGGCTTTTTGCTGGTTGCAAGCCTGCGGCGAGTCCCACCAGAGCAGCCCAGGACGGGGGATGGGGGGGGAGGCCGGGGACCTCCAGAAACAACCCCTCTGGTAGGTGCCCTGAGGCACGGCAGGCATTTTTCCGCCTGCTTTTTGGCCGGGAACCGGGTTTTTTTAACTTTTAAAAACTTTTTTTCTGTGCCGCGTGGCATCGCGCGATCGCCGCGATGCAAGGAACGAGCACGACAAATCAGACCAAAATTGTTCATTCGTCGGTTCGAGCTCGAAGTCTGGTGGAGTAATTCCCGTTACCGTTTCCGTAGAGTAACGGAACCGAGTAACGGAAACGGAAACGGGAATACCGCTAAGTCGTGCCCATCTCTAGTAATAATCCTTCCAGAGGCTTTTGTGTATGCATGACATTTGACTAAGGACAACCTCCGGGTTGGAGAGAGCGGTATAGGTAGGATATTTCTCAATACCATTTGCAGGGAATCATAAGCAGGTGAAGACATCTGCTTGGGAATACCCTGAAGCAAATAGTAAGCCACTGCGTGAGATAGAATGCTGGACTGGATGGGCTGTGGTGGCCTGTTCTGGCAAGGCTGTTCTTATGTTCTTATATGTTCTTATGACACAGCCTAAGGCAGAGGGATCAAAGCTTTGGGGTTCAGGGAGCCTAGTTATCCAACTGCAAAAGGATTCTGTTTAGCTAATTACAAAAGTGTGTACAGCACACACCAGCAATATGGGGGTTAACTTAAGCAGCTTAACCCCTATGTTGCTGGTGCATGCCATACACACTTTTGCAAATATGCTAAAGGGACCCTCTTTGCAGTTGAATAACTCAGCCCTCTGAACCACAAATCTCTCCACATTTGGGGGAATTACAGGGAAGCGTTCAAAGAAGCCATGCTGCGATTTTGGTGCTGATACATGCCTGTGATCATATGTACTCAAAAACAGTGATTGCAGGCATGTATTGGCACCAAAATTGCATTGTTGCTTCTTTGGACCCTTCCCTGTAAGCCTCCCAAATTTGGAGAGGTTTGGGGTTCAGGGGATAAGTTATTAAACTCCAAAGGGGCCCCCCTAGGAGAAAATTATTTGTAATTAAGGGAGCCACTTGAGGAAGCTGCCCAGTGGGGAGGGGGGCTATTAGCAGCTTTCAACTCAATCAGAAATCATTTTTTCCTAGTGGGCCTCCCTTTGCCATTTAATAATTCAGCCCCCTGAATGCCAAACCAATCGAAATGGGGGACTGGGGCTTGCAGGGAAGAGTCCAAATCAGATACCTTGCGATTTTGGAGTTTCTAGGACCCAGGGGAGCCACTAACAAACCATTTTGTTTCATTTGGTTCTGAAAAGTTTTTTAAAAATCATTACAAATGAAACAAAACAAAACTACTAGAGAAATGAACCAAAACAAAACACTATATTTTTGTTTCATGCCCAACTCTATACACAACCTTTCTCAAAGGCAACAGAAGGAAGACTACATGGTATGTCAACATAACTCACAAAAATGGCATGCACTTCACATTGCAGTGTGCACATCTCTGTATGTTAAAATAATAAATGCATTTAGTGCTCCAGGGGGCAAGCCCTCCCTTTGGCTCCATGTTAACATGGATTCCTACACATGAGAATACTGAGTTTTGGAATGCCAGAGTGCCTGCAGACATTATGTCCTCCCCTAAATATATTCAGAGTTTTGAAGGAACTGGTGACACTAACTAGTTATTTGCAATTAATTCCTTTTTGCATCATTTAAGAAATAATTAATTTGCCTTACAATTTTCCTTGGGTCCTTTTCCAAGGAGAAAGACAGGGTAAAATACCCTAAAATAAATAAATAAATAAAGATTTGCACATTTGAAATGCCATTAAGTCATCTTGGCAAACGGTCTGTAATTAACAAGTTGCTGGCTATGTTATTTGATGCACAGCTGAACAAATGACTGGGCACACACCAAGAATGGAGCTAGCTCCTCAGTAAACAGCAGCAGTTTGTTGACGTGATTTACACCATTCCCCATTGTACCTTGTAATATTTAATTTATTTCTTCATTCCTGGTTATCAAAAGGTTTATTTGCAAGTGAGCAAATTGGCATATAATAGCCAAAATGCAAACTATTCTTGGAATATATAAAAATATATGTATGCATGATTTTTTTCACCCTTCTAATATAAAACTTTCTAGTGCATATGTGTAGATATGCAGATAGTATTATATATATATAATCTTAGTTATTCTAAAGTATAAACATCTAATCTTTTAATATATCAATTCAAAAAGGTACTGTATAGGAAAATCAAGCTATTTCCTTGATAAAATGGTTTACTTAGATAACACTCTTATACAGTCACTTTAAAAATCTTGATTGTAGATCAATCAATTATATTGTGCTTCCTTTCCTCCTCCCCTCCCTTGTTCCCTCCCCTCCCTCCAGCTATAAGAAAATTAAAAAGTGATAAAAATGGCTAATTTGTCAATTCACATTCGTATGAATTAATACCCCCAATAAAAATGAATTGATAAAAAAAGAAAATTTCTATTGTAATTAGAGATGGGCACGAAATGCCAAAATGGTGTTTCGTGGTCATTTTACGGGTCCTGGGGGTGTCTTCATTTTTGTTTTCATTGTTCGGGGCCCCGGGCCCTGCTTTGTTTTCATTTAATCGTTTTTCGGGTGTGGTGGCAAGCCTGTTGGGAGAGCGTTCCCGCAACCGCAGGGAGCCCTCCCAAGACCGGGCACTGCCAGAGCCATCGGCAAGCCTGCCGGGGAGCATTCCTGTGGCCGCAGGGAGCCCTCCTGGGGCCATGCGCCACCAGTGCCGGAGGCATGCCAACCGGGAAAGCGTTCCTGAGGCTGCAGTGAGCCCTCCCGGGGCCGTGCCCTGCCCGGGCGTGGAGGGAAGAGAGAGCTACCCTTCTGGGATCCCTGGGATCTCTGGACCCCTCCTGCCCTGAGCTCTCTGGGGAGGTGGTGGTGGTGGTCCTCGCATCCTGGGGGAGACCCCAGGTGGGTGTGCCATCGAGAGGTGCCATCTGGGAAGGGGCAGCAGGGCAGCGGGGCGGGGGAGCAGCGAGGGGCAGGCGGGGAGCAGATCATTGAGCCCCCCAGTGTGTGTGGTGGTGGGGGTGTCATCCCCAGCTGCTCGGCACTGACCTGGCGGCGGTATCTCCTCCTGAGGCGCTGCTGCTGCTGCTGCACGACAGGCTGTTGCCGCTCTTCCCGGCCGGCTGGGGCAGCTTGGCAGATTGGTCGGTTGGTGTGGTGGGGCTCCGCCCTGTGGGCGTGCTGGCTGGCTGGCTGGCTGGCTGGAACCCGACGGGTTGGGGCAGAGCGAGCAAACGAGGGGGGCATGGCGCTTCCACCCCACACCCTGTCCGCCGCCCCAGGGGAGGCTCCTTGGAGGCGTTCCACCTCCGCTAGTGTGAATGGTGAGGAGCCCCCCCCCCACATGCCTGAACGCCAGCCCTCTGGGGAAGTGCCCCCTTTGGAGCACGAGACGGTCGTGGCGGGGGGTTGCTGGACTTCGTAGTCCCTGGAGGATAACATTTGGGGGGGGGGTTTCCCACACTCCACATGCGCCCTTCCCCCTACCCCCCACCACACACACACTACGTTCGGTCGGGGGGACGCCGGAGCCCTCGAGGCACGTCCTTCGACGGTGGCTGTATTTTATTTGTTTACAGCGCTGACCACGTGTAGCACGGGCCATCTTTTTGTTGTTGTTGTTGTTCCCTGAAGCCATGAAGACTGGACCAGGAAGGCCAGCACCAGGTAGGTCATTCATCGTGCAGCCATTAATGAAAACGAACAGAACGAAGAAAATTTTCTTGGTTCTGTTCGGTTCGAGCCTGCCCCATTGCAAGGGTCATTATTCATTCCGTTACATAACGGAATGAATAATGGATAACAGTAACGAAAAAATGGTCGTTTTGTGCCCATCTCTAATTGTAATATTATTTGTTATCAAAATGACTCCAGCCAACCATAAGCACAAGTATAGTAAATAAGTCAGATTGCAGTATATATTGCTCACCCAGTATTTTCCCAGCAGAGAATTTCCCCCTGTTTGCAAGACTCTGATGGCTGAGTATCTTGGAGAGTGTTCTCATAATTGTGATAGAAATCTTTGTTTTTATGCACTTGATGTTCTGACTTAGACAAAACATTGTGATGGAAAAGTCTGGCTTTCCCAGGGACAAGCAGTGACTCTCTAGGGTACAAACCTGCTGGGAGCCAGAGGCGTAGGAAAGGTTTGGAGCCCCTTGGGACAACATTCATTTTTGTGCCCCTCCTGCTGCCCCCCCACTGCATCGCACCCACCCAGTAATCGGGGCCCAATCCTGCAGGTGTGGGGCATGCATGTGCACATGTGTAGGGGGGCAGACAGGCGTTTGTCTGGGGGGGGTGGGTGTGTGGGTGTGGGTGTGGGTGTGTACATGTGTGCGTTCGTGCATGCATGTGTGCATGGTAGCATGGTGAGGAGGAGGGTGCTGCAGCCACCATGCTCCCACCTGCCCATCTGCTTCGCTGCTCACCTGGCAGAGGCAGAAGAGGTGGTGGAGGGGTCCCGTTGCCAAGACTTAGCCGGGGGAAAGGAGGACTGCTGGTGGGAGGGCACACGGCTTCCTCCTCCTGCTCCCTCAGATTGCTGCACCCTGGGGCAAATGCACCCTTCCGTCCCCCTAGATATGCCCTTACTGGGAGCTGAGACAGCTGGGACACGAGCCAGCTAGGTGAGCTGAACAGTAATGTTGCCTCCACCTTTGGAGTAATTTCCCTAACACCTTATTTGGGCAACATAATATTTTGCAAATGGCAGCTCCCTGCTTTTTACATTCAATGCACTTTTCTGAGGTATTTTTTAAAGGATTTTGCAATTATTCTTGCAAAGCTTTTTTCTTCCCAGTAAACTTTCTTGTTTTTTTCCTGTGGCATAGTTCCATCAAAAATCCATAACTGAAAATATGCCCAATGGATTCTGACCAACTAAGATGAACTTCACAACTGTAATTTTTAAACGTATTGGTGTAGTGCAGTGATGGCAAACCTTTTAGAGACCAAGTGCCCAAACTGTGATTAAAAACCCACTTTTTTTTTTGCTAAGTGCCAATACAGCTATTTAACCTGTATACAGGTGGCTGTGAAAGGGCGGTTTCGGGTGCCCACCGAAAGGGCTCCGATTGCTACCTTTGGAACCCGTGCCATGGGTTCTCCAACACTGGTCTAGTGTGTATGACCACACTCAGTGGTGGGAGAGAAACATCCCATGCTTCCACTGGTATGCTGCTTCCTTGTCTTGTGAGCGTTAAACTAGGAGGCAGAGGGAAGGAACTAGAATCTACAATGTAAATACAAAGAACAGTAAAAGCTTGCTAATCTTTGGGCAATGGAAGGGGTCAGAAAATGGAATCAAAACAACTCAGAAGATTTGTTGTTGTTGTTCAGTCGTTCAGTCGTGTTCGACTCTTCGTGACCCCATGGACCAGAGCTTGCCAGGCCTTCCTATCCTCCACTGCCTCCCAGAGTTTTGTCAAATCCATATTGGCAAAAAGAAAAAGAAAGGAAAAGAAAGAAGCAAAAGCTTTTGGGGGGGAAACTGGCCAGATGAAGACTGTTTAGAAGTGGAATGTCTGATTAGGTATGTAGTTTAGTTTACACACACACACACACACACACACACACACACACACACACACACACACACACACACACACACACACACACACACACACCACATAAATGAAAATATGAAATTTACCTTGTGCATATGTCGGTGCTTAAGTGAGTAGTCATAATAGTCTCTTGTTTCTAAGGTGTATACCATGGTTCAGGCTTGCTTTACTGAACCAGTTGTCAGTCACCAAGGAGGGCAGTCCAGGTAAGGTTTCAGTGAGTATCAGGTTCAGAAATAAATGAGAGCCAAGCGCCACAAGCCATAATGTCGCTATATGGAGTGTTGCACTTCGGTGTGGAGTGCTACCAGCTCTCTTGGCCTTCTTGGAGGCCACTCCATGTAATTTCACTTCCCCTCAGATTTGTCTTTTTCCTTCCACCACCAGCAGATAGGCATTTGGTGGCTGCTGCGTACAGCTCGTTTTCATGGGGCTGTTTCAGGTCCTTGTTTGGGGCACACGCTGGGCTTTTTCCAAGCCTACAGAGATATTACCTCTCCCCTATGGAAGGAGGCCCTAGATTGAGCATAACCAAAAATATTTTGGCAAGCCAAGATCGCGAAACAAAAATGGTCATACTTTGGTCATGTTGTACAAGCCGACTCACTTGAAAAGACATTTATGCTGGGATAGGTCAGTGATAAAAGAAGAAGGGGCTGCCCAAGGACTCATTGGCTTGACACCTTCAGAAGGGACACGGCATGACTTTGATGGAACTAAAAGAAGCTGTAAGAGATAGAAAGTTGTGGAAATCATTGATCCACAATGTGACCAAGGGTCAAACATGACTAATGAACAGAGGAAGAATACAGTACAGCACAAAGCCGTCATTCAACCTCCAAGGGAGGTGCCAACACAACTGTAATCCCCTCCCTTGTATCCTTATTTAATAGGCCATAAGACCATCTCAATAAGGCTTTATTTTCTGTTCATGTTGATACACCTTTCCCCTAAATATCAGGAAATATCACTGTGATGAATCCTAGAAAATTCATCTTTGATATGTTCTATCATCTGTATAATCTGTTTGATCCCTGGCTATGTCATGTCATCCGTTATAAGCTGTTGAGATCTGCTGGGAAAGAAAGACATTGACTTCCTCTGTAATTAACAGGCCGGTGCCAAGTCAAAGGGTATAGCAAAGGTGATGTTTTCCCACCGTCAAAATGTTTCTTGTTACACTGTCTCTCCTGCATATTAAAAACCTGCCTTCACAAAGGATATTATAGGAAGGAACACATGGGTGAGATATCCAGTTTTTATAATACCTCCCTGTATATCAAACGGGTCCCTGGGCTTCAAAGGGTTACAATCAGATGGCGAGGGGATTGCTCATGTCAACTAAGGAATCCACCTGTCAAATAAACATCCTATTCAGGTGATTGAACGCTTTAGATCAATAGAATGCCTAGCCTTTTGTCCACCATCAAAAGGGACAGTCTTTACTCGTAGTTATGCTAATTGATGACAAAGAGCCTACATTGCCCTGAGCTAGTTTACATTTCTGAAGAACAAAGACAAGTCCTTAAGATTCGGGTCTATAAGAATGGGCTACTCTAACCAGGGAGACACTGAGCTTTAGGTCAGCCACCACCATGTAACCACCTGCAACGCTGGCTTTCAGCCAGGAGAACGAAAAGAGATCTTTTCCTTTCAAGATGTGAGTATACCAGCCAGATTAGCGAGCTTTATTATTTTCTATTTCTGGGTTGCCATATATTTACCCTATTTTCCTGAAATTGGTTTTTATATTTACTCTGCCAGTTTGCCTTTGTTTTGTTAATGCTCCAAGAATCTGTAACTCTTGCCAGAACGATGCTGACAGAGAGAGATTCCTGTTTTGTCACTTGTTTTTAAAATAAAGTTCTTTACCTTTTAACTGGAATCTGTGTGTGCCTGAGAGGAGAGTTTATTGCTCATTATGCAGAGCCTTAGCCAAGGCTACATGCTACTGAATTTTCTGTGAGCAACAAGTGTTCTTTTGATTGAACTCTATGGGACTCGGAGTTCCTAGGCTCCTGGACTGAGGGTTATTCAGAGGAGACAATCCCCTTTTTACTAAGGCCCAGCGGGACGGCTGCTCACCCTCCCGGTATGAGCTGCGTCGCTGGTTTAAATTGAGGGACCTTCTTGAATAAACCTGGGGCGTGGCAGGTCCCAAATTGGTTCATTTTTGCTCGCAGCGAAAACTGCATGTGCAAACGCCCCGTAGGCGTCACAATCACCACTTTCCCATCTTAGTCTTTTTCTTTAAAATTCATATACTTCCTCTTCTCAACAACTAATTCACTCATTGTAACAAAACATTCCAAAACGAATTAAAACATGAACGCCCACCCCATTTACTCTAGCTAAATTTGATATAACTATTTGCAGCATGATCACTTGGTTCCTATGCAGCGGCCAGAAGCCTTTTGGTGTTCTTATAAAGTCTGTATAACTTGATATAGCTAATTGACAAAAGAGTTCCAATGCATCTCAATCATATGTCTGGTTTCACAATTAACTCTACATCCAAGATATGCCCCCACTGCATATTCATTAGCCACAAGGACCAGTGATCAGTTCACACAATAGAAAACGTAACGACACCCATCAACCACAGAGAAGGACAAATGCCACCCCTAATTACAGTGAAACTTCTTAATCCCTCCACCACAATCCAATGACTAACACTTATTCTCCTGCATCGGACAAGTTTCCCCTTTCCATCAACTTTAAAACCCCACAGTCTCACTCATTCTATACCCCAGAACACAGAGAGAACTCCTAGTTCCCTGAGCTCCTTGCACTCTGAAGATGCCATTTCTGCCTTCAGGAAGAAAAACTTCCAGAACATGGCCAAACAGCCCAAAAAACTCACAACAGCTATCAGATCCCAGCCGTGAAAGCCTCCGAGAATACAAGATCCACAAATGCTCAAAGCCCTGGTCGTGAGAGGATGAACATATCTGTTTTTACTTTCTATTACATTCAGTTTTTTTTATTCTCAAATACTTTGCATCTTGAATATGGAAAATTTGTAAACTTTGCTTAAGTTTTGTACGAATCAAACTCAAACCATGTTTTTACCTATTCCTACTTAAAACATGTTCTACAAAGCTTTCAAACATTTTCTACACTACTTCCCTACTCAGTGGGGCTCGTTAAATGGATGGCATAAAATGGCACATGTATGTTTTCTGTATAATATGGTCAACCCAAATTTTATGGATCCATGTTTGAATGAAGGCATAAATTAGAGATTCTTAAAGAAGTGGAGGAATAGATAAATTTGGGACAGAAGGAATGGGGAAGTGTAAAACTCCAGAAGAAACAAGCAGCAATAAGCTGGTCCAGTTATGCCAACCTTGGTTATGCTAAACAGGATCACTTGGGGGTTGAACCTTGCATCCACATGAAAGGATTGACCACACCTCACTTCAAGCAACACTCTTTAGCAAGATCTAGACCAAGCGTTCCCTTTAAAAGGAAAGGAAACCAAAACAATAATCCCCTCCCTTTCTCTAACTGCATGCATTTCTTAAGCTGCTTAATGATCTTAAGAAATGGAAAGCTTCCTTGCTGCTCACTTGCAGGGGAGAAGGGAGAGGAAGTTTTCCATTTCTTTTTAATTGTTGCTCATTGACACTGTGACTTTTTTAAAAAGTCCTTTGAAAGCATCACTGATACATTAGCAACAATGAAAAGGAAACAGGAATCTTCTTCTCCCTTCCCCTCCACAGGAGATTTTAATTTTTAATTATTATTATTTTTAGATCATTCAGGGGCTCAAGCAAAGGGATATAAAGACTGCTGCTTTGATTCAATCACACACAAAGACACACACACACACACACACACACAGGGGGGAGAGTGGGGAAAGAGAGAGAGAGAGAGAGATCCCTGAGGGACAGGTTGGTTCAAGATGATATGTAAAGGAGTGAAACAGCCCATTCCCAATCTATAGTGAAGTGAAACAGTCCATTCAGGGATCCCAGAATTTCTATTGTATACCCTTTTACATTGCATTTTCTACAAACAAATCAGGAGGGATCTAATCTGTCCTCTGACCCACAGAGTTCAAGGTTGTTCGGATAAGTGGCTGGTCTCGTACTGCCTCTCAGGCCAGAATTCTTATATAACAACTCAGGTTGCTAAAAAAATTTAGCTGCAATCCATAGAAGGGCTGTACTATTAGCAGATGGCTGATCTATGCATGTTCTCTGCGACTGTGGTCTATGCCTTTTTTACTGTACTGCTTTTCCTGTTGTTTCTTTTTCTCTCCCCTCTGAATGCAATAATTGATTGATTGATTGATTGATTGATTGATTGATTGATTGATTGATTGATTGATTGATTGATTGATTGATTGATATGGGGCCAGTGTTAGAACACCTATTTGGAGTTGGAAAATCAGAAGGAAATAGCTAGAAGCAGTAGAAATATATAAGTATAGATAAACGTGCATATATAATCAGCACTCAAATCCATTTAGAGGCACAAAGCATGTTGAGTTCATCCACAGAATGATCCTATAATGGCAGCACTCCATAGGGGTCTAGACCAGTGACGCCCCCAAAGAAAGACGTTACTGTGCTCGAACAGGTCATCTTGAAGATGATATAGCATTAACATTTTCTCCTTTCATACAAGAAACAAATGCTAAGGGAACTGAAAGAATTTCCTTTCTAAATTAGAACAACACAAACATGAACAAGAAACACGGAGATGAAACCACATATTAGTTATAAGAAAGATGCATGTTACTACAATAAGGAAGAAATAAAGCTGTATTTCATACCAGGAGATTCAACCAAAGTGGCTTTAATAAGACACTTTACAAAAGGCAGCTGTAGGTGGTCAGATGAAAGGATCCAAATTCTCTATCGACTGGAAAATACGATACATTCTTCTAATCGACATTACAAATGGGTCTAAATTAATTTTATAATTAACCTTAATAATTTAAAGAAAAATGGTGACCTTCATTTCAACTCTTCTGAATTTAGTTCCTGATTACAAGCAAACTCATTTTAGTTAATAAGGTTAACCAGTCCCAAATGTTAGTGTTATAACGCAAAAAAATTAATTAGCACATGTAAATGACGTATTACTTTTATTACAGAATATTGCCCCTCTTAATCTGTTTTTCCTCATTGCCCCATTTCTGTACTATCTAGAATGCCAAACAACGGTATACATAAGTTAGACGACTAGTCTGGTTTCTAGTTATATGTACAGCTTTAAACTGTTATGGAATTTGAAATTATTTTATATGTTTAAATTGTATTTAAAGTGTACTAAATTATTCTCCTTCTAATCCACCTTTTGACTTTTCATTTAATTCTTTGAAATACCTCCAACATGTTAGTGAATGTGGAATATTATGCTTCTATATCCACAATTCACAATGTGAGGAAATGGCCCATAATGTCATGACTCTCCAAAGAATCTCTCCAAACTGGGGGAATGGGCTGTGAAATGGCAAATGTGTTTCAATGTAGGAAAATGTAAAGCAATGTATAGTGGGGCAAAAAAATCAAAACTTTATCTATAAGCTCATGGGCACTGAGCTATCCGTGATGGATCAGGAAAGAGATCTTGCTGTGCTGGTGGACAGCTCAATGAAGGTGTCCACCCAGTGTGTGGCAGTGGTAAAGAAGGCCAATTCCATGCTAGGCATTATCAAAAAGGGGACTGAAAATAAAGCAGCCAACATTATAATGTCATTGTACAAAACAATAGTAAGGGTGCACCTGGAGTATTGTGTACAATTCTGGTCACCGCATCTCAAAAAAGACATAGTGGAACTGTAAAAGGTGCAAAAGAGAGTGACTAAAATGACTCCTGGGATGGGGTACCTCCTGTATGAGGAAAGGCAAAAACATTTGGAACTTTTTAGTCTGGAAAAAGGCGCCTGAGGGGGGATATGATTGAGACATACAAAATAATGCAGAGCATGAGTAAAGTGGATAGAGGGACGCTCTTCTCCCTCTCACAAAATACCAGAACTAGGGGACATCCACTCAAATTGAGGGTTGTGGGAGTGTGAACAGACAAAGAAATTTTTTTTTACCCAGCGTGTTGTTAGTCTGTGGAACTCCCTGCCACAGGATGTGGTGATGGCATCTGGCCTGGATGCCGTCAAAAGGGGATTGGACAGATTCCTGGAGGAGAAGTCCATTACAGGTTACAAACTATGATGGAGATGGGTCATTTCCAGGCTTAAAACCAGGGTACTTCAAGGGCCATATGCAGGGGAGTGGTATCAGGAGACAGCTATCTAGTCTCATGCGCTCCCGGAGGCATTTGGTGGGGCCACTGTGAGATACAGGAAGCTGGATTAGATGGGCCTTTGGCCTCAATCAGCATGGATGTTCTTATGTTCTTATGTTCTTATAACTGCACAGGCAGAGGATTCCAAATTTTACATAGCAAAGGGCACCATGAATGTTCACAACACCCATAACAGCAGGTCTACAGGATACCCTGTTCTCTATTTATTCTTGTTGGGGGGGGGGGGGACAAGACCTGACAATTGTTTTGTGGTTGAATGAGAAATGAAAGCGTATGAAAAAAGATATCAACTTATGGGATTTTTTCCTATGTGGTGTACCTTTGTGACTTGTAGTAAGTGCAAGAGTGTATCATATATATCAGTGATGGCGAACCTTTTAGAGACCGAGTGCCCAAACTGCAATTCAAAACCCACTAATTTTTTTTTGCAAAGTGACAATACAGTAATTGAACCTGTATACAGGTAACTATGAAGGAGTGATGCCTCATGCCCACAGAAAGAGCTCCGAGTGCCACCTTTGACACTTGTGCCATAGGTTTGCCATCACTGCTATAGATCATCTTGATTGCTGGCAGTGAATGCCATCAACAATCAGTCTGCCCGTTGCTGTGTAAACCTTGGTGTCTTTTTTCTTCTGCCAGTGTGGGCATGATATTACGAAGCAATATCCAGCCATTTCCCTGGTGCTTTGAAACATGAATACAATATCTCATTTTTATAAACTTACCAATTGGGTTTCTTGGCTTTTCAAAACAAAACAAAAAATCTAACTAAAAACACACCCACAAGAATTCTAACAAAAACTTCCATCATGCTGTGCAGGAGGATAACATAATATGAACACATGAACTGTACTGTAGTTATTTGGAAATAACAGCAAGAATAGCTTTGATGTGGCTGTAGTCCCTCTGTGCCAAAATATCAAGGTCAAAAGTTTAGATTACCCCAGACAAATGGGTCTAATTTCCCATTTGAAAAGTTATCTGTGGAAAATGTTTGATCTTAGATGTTTACTAAAGATACATGTTCCAGAGGACTATCACTCCATTACTTTCTTTTAAAGCAAACCTGGGTTTGTCCGTTTGTTTTGTTTTTTAATCTTTAAACAACACCTGTCTTTTCAGTCTGGTTCTGTGACCTTTCTCTCAAAATATCTCCATCCCCCACCAACAAAAAGTATAAAATGTTTGATTTTGTGAAGCGCCTACTGGCTAGCCTATACTATATATGCCCATTCTTGCAAAAAAAGGGGGGGGGCTGGTTTCCCTTTGGAAACATCTTTTTGAAGAATCAGTATTTCACCCCCTGTGATCTTTCCAATTTTTTTTTAAAAAATGGTAGGGCTAATGATTTTGTTTCAAGACAAGAAAGATCAGTCTTTTCAATTTATGTGATCCGTTTTAAATCAGAGGACGTTTAGGTCACTTCATTCATGTATTATTTTGGCAACATAAGCATCAGAATTCACCCTCAAAAGGTCACTAATCTGAAACTCTGAAGATGTTTGGTGCCCATAAATACATTTAGAAGCAGAATACTATTCCCTGAGACAACACTTGAGCATTATCTTTAATGAAAAGAAATAAAATTGAAACTTCTATTACTATTTGGGAAAATATGAAGTAAAGCTTAACACACAGGGCTACTACAGTTTGTGAAACCTTTCGGCTTATCTCTTTATTGTCTCAAAATCTGCCAACAGTTTATTCTCCATTATTATGCACACCTGAAGTGATTTCTGTGCTGTTATTGTCATTCAGATGGTTACTAGCTTAAAGTTAAGGCTAAATCAAATGCAACTTAACCATTCATTTCTTTCCGAGGAATGGCCTCATTTTGAAGCTTGCACGCCTCAATTTGTAGAACAAAAGAAGAAAGAGAAGTCCAGGAACTGGTACATAATTAGTCACATTCAGATCAGAGCAATGACTAAGAAGAAGGACAAATACTGAGATGAACAGGTGGTCTGTACCGGTGCCAGGGCTGGTGCCAAAGAAGGAGTTTAGAGCAACATTGTTTTGTTCTCGCGTCCAACCTGCCTCCGAGACTGGACATCAACGTGCCAAAGAGATTGAACAGCCTTCCTCAACGAGATTTTCTACCATTTTTCTAGCAATTTCCAGACAAGCGATCACCTGTTCCCTTAAGATACATGGATGAATAAACGGTGCAGAGTTGTCGCAGGAAGGCAAAGCAGGGATTAGGAGATGATGGCTTTGCTTGTTCCTCTTGTACAAACATGTCAGGGATTTCAAGACTCCGGGAACCTGCCCAGCAAACAATCTGTGACACAAGACTCTTTGTTGTTGCTGCTGCAACACACTAACACAACTGGCCATCTGGAAATTTCTTCTTTTTTTTCCTTTTCTTTTTCCTTTTTGTTTTTTGACTGCCTTCTCTGCCTTTTCAGTCTTTGGAAAAGGAGAAGAGGATGCTATAAAAGTAGTGATAAGAATCTCACAGCTTCTCTTTCTCTCTCTCTCCCTTAGGGGGAAACTGAGGAAGGAAAAATCCATTTTCTGTTGGCAGTGAATTTTATCTTTGGTAGATTCTCTCTTCCCTCCCCCTCCCCCGCCATGTCTCAACCAAGAAATCTCATAGGAAATCACCTCAGATTTCTCCCATGTCTGATGGACATGTTGCTCCAGAAGAAATACCCCTCTAGGCAGAATGACTATAAATCCTGGGCAATCTGACATTTTTCCTGGACAAGGTTCCCCTTGGGCATTCAGCCATCTGGACTTGGGCAGTTCCCAGTGTGAAATAACATGCAACAAAACCCAGTGGGGGAGAGAGAGACCCTATTACTATTACCCTTCTGTGGAGCTTTTTAAGCAGAGGCTGGATGGTCATCGGTTGGAAATACTGTGATGGGGGGTTCCTGCATGCAGGGCTGGCACGTCCATTAAGGCGAACTAGGCAGTTGCCTAGGGTGCCAAAATGGACAGGGGGCACTGGCCAGCCTGCTGCCCCCCAACACCCCCCACCGCCCATCGCCACCCCCCGACGCCGACGCTCGCAGCTGGCCGCCCCCTGCCGACGCTGCCGACGCCAACGCCCGCCTGCCTGCTGCCACCGCCCAGCCCCCTGCCCTCTGCCGCTGCCCCCCCACCGCCCACCGCCACTGCCACCGCTGCCACCACCCAACCGCCCAACCGCCCGTCGCCTAGGGTGCAAAAAACCCTAGCGCCGGCCCTGCCTGCATGGCAGGGGTTTGGACTGAATGGTCCTTGAGGTCTCTTCCAACTCTATGATTCTATGATTCTATGACACACTAACGGTCTCCTCTGGTTGGAAGCTTGGAAATCTTGCTGGTGCAAAAGGAAGACTCACTGAAGAGTCTTGGCATGAGAAGAATCGTGAACAGCAGAAGTAGCAGAGACACACGCACCTGTTCAGTTCCTAACACAGATCATCTGCCAAAGCAACTCAAGCCATGCTTCTGCTGAAACCAGCTTTGAAGCCAGATTGAGGGAGCTATGGGCAATCCATCTCACCTAGGAACTCCTAGAGCTGAGAATGCACACCAGTACCTTGCCCAAGAACAGAATATCTGACACTTACTGCTGTCCAGTACACCGGGTATCAGGGGAGATTTTGTTCAGCAAAGCCCGTCTTGGATAACAATACTAGACCATAAAGGATATTCCCGTGACAAGTAGAGATGGGCACGAAATGCCAAAATGGTGTTTTGTTTCATTATTCGTTGCCCCAGCCCCCATTTCATTTCATTTAATATGAAACAATTGTTTTAAAAAAGTTTCATATTTTGTTTGTTTTGTTTTTCCTTTTAAACTTTTTGTTTCATTTTTTCTGGCCAGGCGCGGCCGAGGGACACATTTATTTGAGGGGAGCTGTATTATTTTAAATAGTCCCCATAGGCTTTTCCCCCTTTTTTTACAACTGAGAAGCGCTGGCTTGGTGCCAGCGCTTCCCAGCTGAGAGGCGCTAGTGCCTCTGTTTTTGTTTTGTTTTTTTAATTTCCCTGGCCAGGGAAACTGGCTGGCCCATTTGGGAGGGCCAGAAAGGAAGAGAGCAGGTGAGGGGAAGAGAAAGGGGAAGGGAAGGGACCCGGACCACTCACCCAGCGAAACAGGGAGTGGAGGGGAATCCGGCCGGAGGCCGCGCTCTCCTTACCTGGGGCGCACCTCCTCCTCCTCGCCCTTGCCGCTGGAGAGACAGAGATCCCCCCTCACACAAACCGACACACTGACACATCGACACACAGACACACAGACACACACACACACACCTCCGGGCGGGGCAGACCACGGCTGGGGGTGAGTGCGGGCGGCGACTGGCAGTGCTTCCCTGGAGCCTGGCTCTCTCGCTCTTGCTCCTCCCTTCTCGGGGCAGCAGCAGTGGCAGCGGGAGCAGCAGCAGAAGAAGAAGAATGAAGAGGAGGAGCTGCCACCACGGGGGGGGGGGCTTCCCCTCCACTCCCTGTTTCACTGGGTGAGTGGTCTGGGTCCCTTCCCTCCCCCTTTCTCTTCCAGATGCCAGCAAGGGAGCCTGTGTCGCGGGAAAGGTAAGAGATGTGGGAACGCGCTGCTGCCGCACACAGAGCAAGCGGGAGTGAGAGGGGAGCGGTGTGGAGGGAGCCGGGGGAGGCCGAGAGGCATAGGGGCAGCGAGTGAGAGAGACTGGAAGAAGTTTCCATCCGCCCCAAGCGGGTGCCCCATCCGCTTCGTCTTCCGCCTCTGTGCCTGCCCACGCCGATGGGATGCCGAGGGCGGACCGAGGAACACCCCCCATGGAGGAATTTGGGGGGGGGGCTGGAGCTGCCGCCTGCCCACCTGGATGTTTTTAATTTTGAATGTTTTTGTTTTTTATTATTATTTTAAATAGTCCCCATTGTGGGGCTTTTTTCCTCTTTTTTATTTTTACAGCTGAGAAGCGCTGGCTTGGGGCCAGCACTTCCCAGCTGAGAGGCACTAGTGCCTCTGTTGTTTTTTTATTTCCCCCATGGCCTGGCCCAGGAGGATAAGGTACACCAGAACAAAAAACAAAGCAAACAAAATGGAAATTTCCATTTCATTTTGTTTCATTTTTCTTTGATGGGTCCCTTCGTTATTCGTTTCGTTCCCTAACAAAACAAATAATGAATAACAAAACTAATAAAAAATCATTTTGTGCCTATCTCTAGTGACAACTTACCATTGCTATAGTAAGGGGGAATGATACTAGAACACGGCCACAGCATTCTAAAGTACTGTGTTCGTCTTGTTTATCTCCATTCCTCCTCATTTTAATGTCCATATAAATGTTTCCTGGACTTCATTATCCTTCCTAAGTAGAGATGGACACAAACCTGAAAAAGGGTGGAGACACAAACCGAATCATGAACCAGCACAATGCTGGGATTTTTTTCCGGTTCATAATTCAGTTTGTGGCCATCTATGCTCCTTTGTTCTGCATGAGTTCTGTCAAATTCCAAATGAAAGCAGCCGCCGCCAGCTCACCAAATGGCTGTCTCTGTCCCCAGCCATGGCAGTGCATGGAGCAACATGGCAGCCACCATTTTGAGCTGCCAGCTTTCTTCTGCCCAGGAGGCAGCATAGTAGCATGGAGAATTGTAGAGACGAGAACCTCCAGTCAGTCAGCTGGACTGTAGGCAGAGTTCTCCCACAGGAGGTCTGAAATGGTGGATTCAAATTTGGGCACTCCATGGGGGGTGTGGAATAGAAGAGGACATGAGCTTTGAAGTGGCCTTTCTGCTCTGAACGCTTTCCCACCCACCCCTTCTTTTCTTGTTTAGTAATTGGAAGAGAATAAATGAGTGGTGTCTCTTCTGTTACAGCTCTGTTGGCGGAGGTTAGAAGTATAAAGATGGATCTGGTCAGATGGGGGCAGAGGTAGGCAGGCGCTTGACCCTCCCTAGTGGATGCCGTTAAAGGGCATGGGGCATAGAGTTCAGTTCAGCTCAGGATATCATGATTTCTCTTCTGTAAAGGTGCTGGAGGGGTCCACAGAACAGCAGATGCCCATGTTGTTAACACCACTTCCTGGTTACCTTGGTCACCCTGCAATCAGGAGATGGTTCAGCTTTTATGGACCCATCCTCCACACTAACGCCAGGACTATTTGCAATACAATTACCAATGAAGCTGTATTGGTATGTTCATGTGTCCATGTTTAATTCACTCCAGCCCTGGACCACTGCCTGCTGGCTTGGACAACAAATCTTCTTCCTTTTTGTAATGGCTGCCTTCACCTGCTGTTTTCTAACAGCTACCAAGGACATCACCATTCTATTTAAACCACTGTGAGGCAAATGAGCTCCCAAATTTCATTCAGGCTACCTTGTATTTTCCCTATCTCAATCAAATGTATTCATTAGGAGATATTTAATGCCTCCCCCTCCTCTGCTCAGAGCAGCTCCACAGACCACCCCTGCCCTCCAGTTTACTAAAAGACAGTGTGTAAAGGAGAACGGATGAGGGGAGGGAGAAAGATAACACCAAGACTGCCCTATCCAACTTGACAAGTGGATTTCCTAACTCTGAACAAGGTACTTCGAAATGGAAATGAAGGTCAAACAGTTAATCAGTACAACTGATTTATAACCTCTTACCTAAGGAATGTAACTGCCCTGTGCCACAAAGAGGTACTAAGTCAATCCTTTCTACTCTTTCATCACTTTTGTTGCCTGGTAATCTCCAATTGATCAGTGTTACCATGACCAAATGGCATTACTCAGATTTAAATGAGTATTTCAAACAGAGTTGCCAACCCAGATATATTCAGCCTCATATATCTGTTTAATGTCATGTCTATCACAGGAGGGTCCTGCTCCTTAAAAACTCATCAAATCAGACATAAAACTTCTATCTTTTCATTTGCTTTATGTTCTCCAAAGATATTTTATCTGTTTGAGATATAAATTTGCTTCAGTACCTTGGTCAACAAAGAGATATTTCATGTGGTTGGAAAGCAGCTGGAGTCATACAATTTCAGATTCCCTCCTATTGTGTGTTCTAAAGGTTATACACCAATTTCCTAGGAAGGTTCTATGCCTACCATATCAGTTTTTCAGACATTAAATTATTATTAGAGATGGGCACAAAATGAATTTTTATTCATTTCATTATTTGTTATTCGTTTCGTTATTTAACGAAATGAATAACAAACTGCCCCCTGAAAGGAAAATGAAATTAAATGAAACAATAATGTTCATTTCATTCATTTAGTTTTTCATTCCCCTGCCACTGCCGCTGACCAGCCCCCGTGGAGGGGGCTTCCAAAGCAGCAGCACTGATCAGCATTACCTAAGACTGGGCCAAGAAGAACATTCTGCATTAGCGAAATGGAAAACTGTACCTTGTATAAAGGAATTAATTTGTTCCAAATTGAATTATGTTAAGCAAATTTTCCTTTATACAAATTTCTCATAGGAATGCATTGAAAACAGAGTGATCCCATTTTTATGTTGTACAGATTTGCCCCATAGGCAATTATGTTAACAAAATTCCCCTATCTCCGGAATTTTTTATGTTGTACAAAGTTTATGTTATACAAACTGTTTGTTATACAAGGGTCTACTGTATTAGTGAAACAAAAAATCTTTTTCAGTGACACGCTTAGAATTTAAGGCTAATAGGAGAGCTTTTAGAGGTAGATTTGAAAACTAATGTGGTGAAGCAGACGTAGCAATTCATGGCTGCCTTTAATTAACCTCATGAGGACAACAGTAAGTTGATGAAACATTAAGTCCACCAGAATGTTCAGTGATATATTGTCAGATGCAATGTAGTCCTTATGCCATTTTGCACCCTGAAGATGGGAGGACATATTTTCCTGCTATAAGCTTGATCTTTTATTGGGTATTAAAGGTTTTTGCTTGGAGGTGAAAAGTGTGAGGTTGTTTAGGTGTTTTCAGTTTGTTGACTGGGATTGGTTTACATTTAAACCTTAAGCTAATTCTACTATATGAATCATAGAATATCAATGCAAAGGAAGTAGCAAAACCCCTCATAGAGATGGGGATGAATCAGAAAAATGTTGATTTGTTTGGATTTATGATTCAAGGTCAATGAATTGCAAAAAGCAAATTTATGATTTTTTAATTATGAATTGATGAATTGATTTGTAATTTTGTTAAAAAATATAAACTCGTATAAAATGGCTTCCAAGGCACCTAGAGACACCAAATTTGCAGGGAAGTTTCCCCTGACTCTCTTCTACAAGCCCTGCAAATTGAGTTTCCAACAACTACGTTATAAATCCACACATTGGTCCTCCCATTGGGGGTATCAATTTGAACAAATCCAAATGGATACATTAGCAATTGCTAAGCAAATTTTGCAATTCGTTCTTTTTCACCTCACGTTTTATTGTTTTTAATAGTCCATTGTCATTTTAATGTTTTAACTGCTTTAACTGTTCATTTTAATTGCAAGCCGCCCAGAGACCTTTAGGTAGTGGGCAGCATATAAGTTGTATGTATGTATGTATGTATTAGAGATGGGCACGACTTAGCGGTATTCCCGTTTCCGTTTCCGTTACTCGTATCCGTTACTCTACGGAAACGGAAACGGGAATTACTCCACCAGAATTCGAGCTCGAACCGACGAACGAACAATTTGGTCTGATTTGTCGTGCTCGTTACTTGCATCGCGCAATGCCAAGCGGCACAGAAAAAAAGTTTTTAAAAGTTAAAAAAAAACCCGATTCCCAGTCCTAAAAGTAGGCGAAAACTGTCTGAGGGCACCTACCAGGCCAGAAGGGTGTTTTATTTGGGGGGGGGGTTTCCCCGCCCCCCTCTCCTTGGCTATTGCTACTGCTGCGCTGCTGGTACCAGGCTGGGAGGGCGCATCCATTTGCCATGCAGTGCGGGGGATCCAAAATGGCGACTGCAATATTTTTTTTGAAATCGTTGCCCAAAACCCCACCAAAGCACCACAGAAACATGTGAAAATTAGCTATTTTAAATGCTTGAATTTTTACAGTAGCAGCAGTGGGTTTTTCTTGCAAAAAAAGTCTCCGTTGATTTTATTTTATTTTATTTTATTTTATTTTTTTACACCTGCGCATTCGCAATGATGGGCTCGCCCATGGGAGTGGACCATGCAAAGTTTTGGAGCCATTCCACCAATCGCATGGCCAGGTTTTGCTGACTGTACCAGGCTGGGAGGGCGCATCCATTTGCCATGCGGTGGGGGGGGATCCAAAATGGCGACCGCAATATATTTTTTGAAATCGTTGCCCAAAACCCCACCAAAGCACCACAGAAAGATGCGAAAATTGGCTATTTTAAATGCTTGAATGTTTACAGTAGCAGCAGTGGGTTTTTCTTGCAAAAAAAAGTCTCTGTTGATTTTATTTTATTTTATTTTTTTACACCTGCACATTTGCGCCAGCACAATAGCCCATGGGAGTAGACCATGCAAATTTTCCACCAATCGCATGGCCACTTGGCCAGGTTGACCACAGAGACTTCTGGGATGTGTCAATCGGGCATAAACAGCCCACTAATCGTAGCCCAAACCCGAACCCTAAGCCTAACCCATACGCCAGTACACTGTCCTTCTAAGTGGGTCAGAGAGGCACCCAGAGGTGCACCCCAATACTCACCCTAACCTCACCCGTAACTAGCCTAACCCTAGCCGTTGCGCTAACCCGTCTTAACCCTAAGCCAGATCTACTTGCATTGCACTACATGCAAGTACGTGAGACACAGCGGGTGCAAAGAGTCTGCCAGTCCGTCACTTGTGGCTCTGGCTGACTCCTGCAGCTCCCTCCAGGAGCCCGCTACCCCCTCCCCAAACCAGTACTAACGACAACGAAAAAACGAAAAAACGAACCGACTAATTTTTGCGAATTTTTGCGAAAAACGGAAACGAGCCGAAACGGAACCGGCCCGACTAACGACAACTCGAAAAAAAAAATTTCAAGTCGTGCCCATCTCTAGTATGTATGTATGTATGTATGTATGTATGTATGTATGTATGTATGTATGTATGTATGTATGTATGTATGTATGTATGTATGTATGTATGTATGAATGAAACAATGAAACAATGAAACAATGAAACAATGAATGTATGTATGTATGAATGAACAAACAAACAAACAAACAAATAAATAAATAAATAAATAAATAAATAAATAAATAAATAAATAAATAAATAAATATGGCATCCCTATCTGGATCAATGCATATAACCCTAAAGAATGCAATCTATGTTTTTGCATCGAATTTTGTGGGTCACTAACTGTGTAGCCTCTGCAGTCCTGTGCCTAGAAGTAGGAGTAGGCTGCCTGGAAACTGATGCCTGGACAAAGACCTTAAAATACTGGCTTAGATTACATTTCTGTGCAGATCAGTTGGGGTATCTGTATAAGATGTTGCTCGATTCTTATCAAAGCCAGTGGCAATGCTCTGTTAAACAAACAAAAAATAGATCCATAGGTATCCCTCTTGAACATATCCAGATGCTGGGGCAGAAACAGGCCCTAAAAATTCTTGCTCAGAGCCTCTGGGAAACAGAGAGGCATGAACTTCTTTCACAGGCACACAGAACCTGCTCCCCCTTTGTCACAAGGTGTTTTCCCATCATACAGGACCCCTGCAGGATACCTAACCTCACTCTGTTTACCACAGGCCTGCATCACCTTTACACTGGCCAGGATGAGTGTGCTGCCTTCAGCACTTCTCCAGGGTAGGTTCAAGGGAATTCCACACCAAGAGAGATTTTTGCCCATGTGGAAACAAGTCCCCTGAATTTCTTCAGCATGTGCTTCTTCTTTTTAATCCATTTTATGAACAAATCAGGAACCTAATTTGTCCATTGCTGAATAAGTTCCAAGGCCACCCTTCCAGGTGGTTAATACAATACAGTCTAATAGACCAGAATTCATAATTCACAGCACAGGTACCAAAGTTTTTCCTACCTGTCATACGCAAGAGGGCAGAGATCATTTTGACCATCCATTCCCCCTGATGCTCCTATTGGTAGTCTTCATTGTTTTTTCTCCTTACTTTTATTGTACATTTCTACAAATGGGTCATATGACCGCAATAAACTTAATTTGAATTGTCTTTTTTCCATAAAATCTTTTCTTATTAGGATATCCCCAAATTATGGCGGCTTCATTTTTCTCATTTTGTTTTCTTCCAGAGAAAGTTCAGGTTTGATTTGATCTAGAAACCACTTGTTTTGCCTTTCTGTCAGTGCGGGGTACCCACAAAGCTCTCTGCCGGTACCACATTTCAAACAAATCAGTTTTCTTTCGGTCAGCTTTCCTTCCTGTCTGGCTTTTGCATCTTGATACAGTGATCAGGACTAGAGATGGGCACGAAACGAACAATTTTTCGTTTCCATTTTCGTTTTTTCATTTCATTATGCAACGAAACGGCAAACGAATTTTGTCTCCAAAATGAAACGAAACGAACAGAAACACCAGAAATTTTGTCGTGCGTTTCGTTTTCGTTACTGCAATACAGTGAACTGCTTTAAATGCTAAAAAAAATCACAAAAATTGAAATAAATGGTAATGAAACAGTAACAAAATGAACGAAAATGAAAACAAATTTTTGCAAAAATTCATGAAAAACAAAAACGAACCGAAACGGACCCTCCAAATGACAAATGACAAATGAAACGTCATTTTTTTGATTCGTGCCCATCTCTAATCAGGACTACAAGAGTCTCAGTTTCCAGTGACACACGAGTGTGCATGGTCTCGGTTTCGAATGGCACATCATTACACTCAGCAATCTTTTCCAACTCCTTCACTGCCTGCCCTTCTTCGCCACAGCCTTCTTTTGATTTATCAGCTGTAGTCTCCATTGGGATTGATGATTAAATCAAAGTGTACAAAAATCCTTCAGAATTTCAATTTCTCCAAACCACCCTGGAGGGAAAAGAATTAACATAAAAGGATCACATTATTCCATGCTGCTCATACAGAAGCTCTACAGAGATTATAACTTAAGTTGTCTTGAAAACTGATACCTAAATAGATGTGATAGAAAAACGTGTTCAACAACATTTTTAAGATACTTCCTCCAAGACTTGGACAATACAAAAATATTAGATTTACTTTGATTTGTGAGCAAGTGGTTTCTCTCTTTTTTTAAAAAAAAAAGCAATAAACTAACTGTTTTAGGTGATGCAATCTGAATCTTAGCAAAATTATTAGTATAAAGTAGTAGCGACACATGAGCAGGGCCGGCGCATCCATTAAGGTGAACTAGGCAGTTGCGTAGGGCGCCAAAATGAAGAGGGGGCACTGGCCAGCCTCCCCCCCGCTGCTGGCCACCACCGTCTGTCCCCCCACAGCCCGTCGCCATCCGCCCACCACCCCCTGTGCCCACCGCTGCCCACCCCCATACCCGTCACCGTCCGCCCCCACGCCCGTTGCCATCCCCGTCATCTGTCACCCCCCTGCCGCCCCGCCTGCCCGCCACCCCACCCCACCCCCACCCCCATCGCTGCCCCCACTCAACTGCCACCCACCCACTGCCCCGCCCCCACCCCCTCACTCCCACCCCCCGCCCCCACCGCCCACCAACCCCGCCCCCCTGCCCCTCGCCTAGGGCGCAAAAAAACCTAGTGCCGGCCCTGCACATGAGCAAAGGCCAATTTTAAAGTGTGTGTGTGTGTGTGTGTGTGTGTGTGTGTGTGTGTTGTGTTGTTACAGTCATTACCGACTCTCCATGACCCCATGACCATGGAGTTTTCTTGGGAAGAATACTGGAGTAGCTTGCCAGTTTGAACTCCAGGTGCCTACAGCACCTGGTATTCCCTGGTGGTCTCCCATCCAAGTACTAACCAGGGCCGACCCTGCTTAGATTCTGAAATCAGGCAAGATTGGATGTGCTTAGGGTTTCTAGGCTTTCAGTTTAAAGGTACAGGAGACAACTGTTGGCAGAGTGAAGGCCAAATCATTCATGAAGGGGTTGGATTACAAGGAGTCCAAAATGCAACTTTGTGTCATACCTCAAGGACATGTCACAATGGAAGTTAATCAAGATCACAACTTATTTATACATAGGTTTTGGAATGCAAACTCTGAACAGCTTATTAGTGTGCCTCTGATTTTAAAGTGTGGCTTAGCCCATTCCCTGTTGTCCAACCAGACTACATACCTTAGCATCCAAAATGAGACCAATAGAATGTTAATAAACTTAGAGCAGGCCCTCATGAGTGATGGTTAATCTATTTATTTATCCCAGCTCCTATCCTCTGAATATATGGGGCAAGTAGAGATGGGCACGAAATGAAAAAAATGACATTTCAGTTTTTCATTTTTCATTCTGGGTCCATTTCGGTTCATTTTCGTTTTTTGTGAATTTTTTGAAAATATTTTGTTTCGTTTTTTCATTTTTCATTTTTTGTTTTTACCCGCTTTTTGCGGGACTTAAAGATTTCCATGCGCGGACGTCCCCCAACGCCCCAGACCAGAGGGAAAACACTAAAAAAATGATGCCTGCAGAGACACAGTATAGACTAGGTATGCAGGGAGGCTGCAAAGGCAACAGCGCACATTGCCCAGGGTGTAAGGAAGCCGCAGAGTGACTGCACTGCGGGGCAGGGGAGGGTACTCACCGAGAGGTACACACGCACACAGGGAGGCTACAAGAGAAATCTCTTCTTTCTCTCCCCTACGAGCCAGGCTGCAGCCAGCAGGAACACAGAGACACACGCCTGCCTGGCTGGCCTAAAGTAACGAGTCGCAGAGACAGCAATCCCACCCTAACTCCCACCGGAGACTGCAAGGAGGATGGGAGCTGCCAAAGCTTTTTATGCCCTCTGTGGCTGCCACACCTACCCAGTCTGCAACCTGGACATGCTATTGGTTGAAATTGTCCAATAATTTACATGATCCCTTCACATGGCTTGCATCCATCTTGTGACTGGAATCCATTCTGTGTCATCCTTAAAGGGAAAAGAAAAAAATACATCATGATGGGAGAAAGACAAAAACAAACATTTTAAGGACCGCAACCCCCTGGTAGGTAATGATTTCAAATAATTATCACTGCATTTTTACAGATGTCCAGGGCGTTTTAATACCCAAGAAATCAATATTAGGCGTCTGGGAGCCATTTTGGGTGATGTCCCCTAACTCCCCTTAAAGGAAAAAAAATACAGAGATCTAAGAAAGACATAAATGCACGTTTTAAGGACCCCACCCCCCTGGTAGGTATTATCAGGCAGAATAAATAATTATCGCTGGGTTTTTACGGATATTCAGGATGTTTTTTAACATTTAAAAACAGCTCATTTCATTGCGCATCGCCATTAACGAAAATGAAACGTAACGAACCTAATTTTCGTGGTTCTGTTCGGTTCATTCCAATTTCATCACAATTTTTGTTATTCATTTCATTACATAACAAAACAAATAATTAATAACGGAATGAATTTTTTTTTTCGTTTCATGCCCATCTCTAGGGGCAAGTTAATTATCACGCATCTCCTAAATATCATTGTAACAATGTGGCTTATGGGTGGAATATGACCAACAAGCACACCTGGGGGGGCAACCATATTTCCACACCTTCTTTCCCAAAGTCAATACATGTATCTGAACAGCATAGTTTTGGTCATTCACTAATTTTTATAATTAAATAAAATATTCATTGTGTCCCTGACCACCCAAAACCTCATATGTTCAAAACTGAAGCCCTCAACATGGTCTACTTGACCCCAAAGAGAACAACTCCAATTCAGCTTCTAGATCAGGGGGTAATGAGGTCATTTAAGGCTCATTATAGAAGAGGGATCCTCAATTTAAGGCCTGCGTGCTGGATCCAGCCTGCCAGGGTCCTGAATCTGGCCCACCGGCTATTGCAGAACCCCCCCCACTTACCCCACCACTTTAGAAACCCCTGATACACACGCTCTCCCTCCCACCAAATCTGGTGCCCCTGCAGTGTGCAAGAGCTTCTGCAGCTGCTGTGGGTCTAGCTGGTACAGTACTGAGGAACTCCTTCCAGCCCTATTTGGCATGGTGTGTGGCTTGCTTGAGCCATGCATGGTTGTGGTGGCAGCAGCAGGGGAAGCGGCAGTGGCAGCTGCAGTGGTAATTGCTGCCGCCTTGTGCTCGAGTTCAAGGTGGGGACCAAGTGAGCCCAGCTGTGTCCCCCTGACTCTCTCTCTCTCTCTCTCTCTCTCTCTCTCTCTCTCTCTCTCTCTCTCTCTCTCTCTCTCTCTCTCTCTATCTCTCTCTCTCACACACACACACACACACCTCTGCTGGACGGGCTGCATGAGCATGGGCTGCGCACAAGCGGGGCACACAAGCGGGGTTGGAGCTGCTGTCTTGCCACTGCCAGACTCCATGATGGGGTCACCCATTGCTTGGCCCCCTCCCCCTTGACCCTCCTTGCAGCTGGCATGGGAGGGGCACATTGGGCAAAAAAAATCCTTTGCCCTTGCCCATTTTTGCTGGGTTTTGAAGGTGGGACTGAATTCTCCAGATCCACCTGTTGTTTTGTTGTTCATTTTTTTCTTCAAACTATGGTCCAGCCCCCAACAGTGTCTGAGGGACAGTGAACCAGCCCCCTGTTTAAAAAGTTTGACGACCCCTGTTACAGAGTCTTGTGGTGTGGTGGTTAAATAGCTGTACTGCAGCTATAACTGTGCTTATGACCTGAGGTTCAATTTCAGGTAGCCAGCTCAAGGTTCACTCATCCTATCTTTCCAAACTGGATAAAAATGAGTACCTAGCTTGCTGGACTACTGCTTAATTATTTATAAACCACCTAGAGAATGTGCTCTATCTATCTATCTATCTATCTATCTATCTATCTATCTATCTATCTATCTATCTATCTATCTATCTATCTATCTATCTATCTATCTATCTATCTATCTATCTATCTGTGTATCTGTGTATTGTGTGTGAAAATCATCAACTGTTTATGTAGTTAAGTTTATGTAGTTATGCTTATTTGATGTCTGTAGTTATGTTTTGGCAGGAATAAGTGTTATATACAGAGTTTGAGCTACAGAAGGGTCCAGCTCCCCTAGCCCCATAATTGTTGAAGGAAGAATTGTACCTCCTCCTCCCCCCACACACTTCCTCCTTTCCTTTCCCCACTTGGCAAGCCTTGTGCAGCCCAAGTGCATGAGAATACTGGACTCCAGGATGCTGGGTTATCTACATAAGAGATGCGCAGGGGCTGCTTTCAAGAACCCAGGGCCAATTAACAGTTTTGTGTGCCAGATGGAAAAAAACTGGCTGCTGCAAAGTGGTGCCAAATGAAGAGAAATGTCAGTTTTTAAAAGATGGTTACATGGCAGATCTGTTCCTAATAAATAAGCCATGTATCAACTGTGGCAGATGTATTTGCACAAGCACTGACATGTACACATCTATATATCACAAGAGCTGCCTTGTGAGCAAGATATATAAATCATCATTTTATGGGCAATCCAAGGAGGAATTACTTCCCGTGATTTAAACGCTGTACCAATAGGAAATAAATGTTGTAGGAGAATTGTAGAGGATTTGCTCTTCTGAACATCCATAAACATACTCACTCCATTCTTCTCTGCTCACTTGGCACTGATTTTGTTTGCCTCATTCGCATAAGCAAAATTGCACATCTTCAGTGGTATACAAAGAGTAAAAAGAGGGGGAGAGAATTGCACAGCTAAATTTTCTGTTTCAACATCCATGTTCCCTTTACCAAAGATCTTTCACATAGATAGCATGCCTTCTGCCAATATTTCCTTAGTTCTCTTCTCTTTTAAATTGCCATGTTTCACTCCACCACAGTTTTTACTACGGTATATTACAGTGCATCTCAGCTGGTGTCCTGGTACTAAATCATAGAGATGGGCACGAAACGAACAATTTTTCATTTCCATTTTTGTTTTTTCATTTCATTACACAACAAAATGACAAATGAATCTTGTCTCCAAAATGAAACGAAATGAACAGAAACACCGGAAATTTTGTTGTGCATTTCGTTTTTGTTACTGCAATACAGTGAACTGCTTTAAATGCTAAAAAAATCACAAAAATTGAAATAAATGGTAATGAAATGGCAATGAAATGAACGAAAATGAAAATGAATTTTTTGCAAAAATTCGCAAAAAAGGAAACGAACCGAAACGGACCCTCCAAACGACAAACGACAAATGAAACATCATTTTTTTGATTTGTGCCCATCTCTACAGTAAATCAACATACAGCTTCTATGCTTGAAATAGCTCTTTCTGAACCATGTTGATTATTCAATGCGTTCATTCATATAAGTGTGGCATCCCATTGCTGCATTGATCTTCTATGTTTAAAATGCATGCACATGCATGAAGGCACTCAAACCCACAGACATGGCAACGTTAACAGCATTTTCAAAGCATTTTATCATAAAATGTGCAAGCTTGTATGTGTCGCACCCTAAATGATGCGTGTTTATTTTTATTTTTAAAAGGGACATATTTTGGGTATCTCTTTTGTACTAAAATGCTCATTTTATGTGGCACACTTACTCACAGCCAAGAACGAAATTGCATTTTTTTTAAATAAAAAAAGCAAAAAAAACAAGAATTACTTCATTCTGTTCTAGAAATTAGTGGTGAAATGACCACTAAGTCCCTGAATTGCTATGTTGTTATTTGCTGCATAGCCTTGAGATATCATACAGGGGAGATCTGGGGATCTGAAAACCTAGCATAGTGGTTCCTAAGATTTGGGGATCACATTCTCCTTTAGGGTTTTCAGCAAACCCCCACCACCTCCTTCCCCCCTTTTGCCACCATCCAAATTCCTTGTAGCAAAAATCCAATAGGCTATTTAACACACACGTGTGTATATAATTCAACATCTGAACTTTAAAATGTGATCTGAAATTTAAAATGAGCCCAAATGGAATTAAAAGAAAGAAAGAAAGAAAGAACAGAAACAAGATGAACAGAATGGGAAACATGATGAACGTCTCACGGTGTTGCGCCCCTTTTGGAATTCTGATCCCCCTCCATAGGAGGCGCGTCTTCACATTTGGGAGCGGTTGACCTAGCCATAAGCAATCCAAATGACCTCTAGCCTCCTAAGACCTAGAAAGTGGCAATAATAATGGCAGCAATAATGGAAGGAGCAGCAGTAGACAGGTATTTTCCTTGCCCTTGACTGCTGCTCAACATCATTTCCCTATCCTTCAAGTATCGCTTCTGCAATGCGGCCCCTACCTATGTACCTTCAACATTGCTAAAAGGTGTTCTGTTCTTAAGCATACATTTTAATGTGTGTGTGTGTGTTTTATTATGCATTCAGTTGCAGAAAGACCCGTGTAGCAATTAGTATGGCTAGGTAATCAGGCAAGGACTTGGATAAAACCACATGCTTGTGTGTAGAGATGGGCACGACCAGGAAAAATTACGTTTTGAGTTGTCGTGTGTCGGAACCGGCCCGTTTCGGCTTGTTTCCGTTTTTCGTGAAATTTTCCAAAAATTTGTCATTTTGTTTGTTGGGTTTTTTGTCTGTCGTTAGTACTGGTTGTTTGGGGGGGGGTTCCTGGAAGCACCTCTCTGGGGTGGGTGCCTCCTCTGGCCTGCCATGAAGGGAAAGCGGGCTCCTGGAGGCACCTCTCTGGGGTGGGTGCCTCCTCTGGCCCACTACAAAATGGCATGCATAGCCAATTGGATATGCATACCATTAAGTTGAGTTGCAGCAGGCAGAGGCACCTCTCTTTTGGGTGCCTCTGTGACTCACTGCCTGCAGTGCACTTGGGCTGGGGAACGAAGTGACAGAGGACCCCTATGGGCGCCCGCTGTGACTCACTAAGAAGGGAAGTGTACTTGCTGTAGTGCAATGCGACTACAGAGATCTGGCTTGGGGTTAGGGTTAGGGTTAGGGTTAGGGTTAGGGTTAGGGTTAGGGTTATTGGTAAGGTTAGGGTGAGTTACTGGGGTGCACCTCTGGGTGCCTCTCTGACCCACTAAGGACAGTGTACTGGCGTATGGGTTAGGGGTAGGGTTCGGGTTCGGGTTCGGGCTAGGGTTAGTGGCTTTTTATGCCCGACTGGCACATCCCAGAAGTCTCGGTCAAAACCTGGCCAAGTGGCCATGCAATTGGTAGAATGGCTCCAAAAATTTGCATGGTCCACTCCCATGGACAGCCTATCATTGTGCAGGTGTAAAAAAAAAAAATTAAAAAAAATCAATGGAGACGTTTTGTTGCAAGAAAAACCCACTGCTGCTACTGAAAAAATTCAGGCAGTTTTAAAATAGCTATTTTCACATGTTTCTGTGGTGCTTTGGTGTGTTTCTGGACCACGCGATTTCAAAATAAATATTGCGGTCGCCCCATTTTGGATCCCCTTCCCGCACCGCATGGCATGGCGAGTTGGCGAGACAACGAGGATGAGCAGCCCAGGAGAGGAGAGGGGGGGAGGCCGGGGACCCCCCCCCCAGAAACCACCCTTCTGGTAGGTGCCCTCACTGAGGCAGGCATATTTTCGCCTGCTTTTTTGGCCAGGAATTGGGTTTTTTTAATTTTTAAAACTTTTTTTCTCTGCCGCGCCGCTTGGCGATTTGGCGTGGGCGAGTGCGACTCGACGAGGATGCGCACTTTACGCAGCCCATGAGAGGAGGGGGGGAGGCCGGGGACCCCCCCCCAGAAATCACCCCTCTGGTAGGTGCCCTCAGGCAGGCATATTTTTGCCTCATTTTTGTCCGGGAATCGTTTTTTTTTTTTTTTAATTTTTAAAACTTTTTTCCTGTGCCGCTTGGCATCACGCGATCGCTGCGATGCCAGGAACGACAATGACAAATCAGACCCAATTTTTCTTTAGTTGGTTCGAGTTCGAGTTCTGGCGGAGTAATTGTCATTACCGTTTCCGTTACGTAATGGAAACGAGAAACGGAAACTGAAACGAGAATTTCGCCAAGTCGTGCCCATGTCTACTTGTGTGTCTTAAATAAAGTGCTGTTTTTGTCAAAGGTGTCATCCGTGGAGATGATTGCTACAAACTGTAGAGATACAGAAATCAGGAACGGAGGACAATGTTGGAAGTTTACATTGCACCCTATGTTTATTTTTGTAGATACCAAAGGAAAGAGGACGCTGCAAAGGAAAATGGAACTCTGTGACAATGCCAGGTGTTCTCATCTCATGAGAGAAACGAACTGAAACCCTGCCTATAACTTGGAGGAAGGCCGTTGAAGGCATCTTCAACTCCTTTCACCCCAAGATTGGCAGGAGAGGTCTGCATTTTACAAAAATTATTAGAATGCACTTCAGAATAATACTGTTCCCTAAATGCCTGAATAATCCAGTAAGGCAGATTTAATTATGATACCTAGTTTCATAGCTCCAACTTCCTCAGTAACAGCTCTAGGGAATGTGTGGCACTCCAGCTGCTCTTAAGCAGCAACTCATGTCACCTCGAACCAGGTGATTCAGGCAATTGTGATGGATGATGGGTACTGGAACCTGTCTTCTGAAGGGCCTCAACCCTCCTGCACATATATCTTGGTCGTAACTCCCCCTAATCGGGTTTGATTCTGAGTACAGAGGGGCAGGAACCACAGGTTTGGTAGTCCCTGCCACTTTGTTTTTCATCGGAATAGGTACTCAGGGCTTCTCGACCCTGCGTCCAATGAAGGGCATCCCTTCAGAGGCAGCTCCTTGGGAAAGCAGGGCAGGGGAGCAGAGGTGCTGCCTTAAAGGAGCACCCACTAGAGAAGGCAGGGCTGGAAAGCAACAAACAGGGTGTATGGGTTGGCCAAAAAACAATCTGGCACGAACCACCAAATTGGCAGGTGCGGACTCATCTGTACTTCTGAGTACTGTATAAGTATATGACTGCACCATTAATCAATTAATCCCATATGAATTGAGGAAAAGAAAGGGATTCTTGATTAAGAAGAGATACATTTCCAAAAGGAATTGTTTATTTTTTTTAAAAAATGAATACCAGATTTTTTTCATGTATACCACACTACTTTTTTTCTAAAATCATGATGCCAAAAATTAAGGGGTGTGGTATACATGGAAGTAAGCTTTTCAGGGTGGGTGGGTGGAGGAGAACCCAAACTCACCTTCCTTTTTGCCTCAGTGGTTAGTTTTTTGTGTGATCTGCTCCATCTTTCCTTGAGTTCTCCACCCCCACCAACCCTGCTGTTTTCTTTCATTTCCCCATTCCGAACACTCCTCTTGGCTTTAGTGACCACCAAAGCAGAGAGGAGTGTTTAGAATGGGGAAATGAAAGGAAACAACAGGGGTGGCAGGGGTGGAGGAGACCTCAAGGAGGATTTATTGATTTTATTCATTTGAGGGTCTAAAAAGTGGGGGGCGTCTAATAAAAAGTGATGTTTTATAGATAGACAAATACAGTATCTTGAATACATGGAGCTGACTTACAGGATTTTGGAGGGGGGGCATTTTCCCAGAAGGACATCCTCTGAAATGAAGGCTGATGGTATCTGGCCCCACTTATGTAACACAGTGCACACTAGAGCTGGCTTTCTATGCTGAGCATCTTAATATCCATCTGGGGGTCAAGGGGCTTTCTTTAGTTCCGCTGTCATGAAGATCACTATCTAGTGGCGTTTGGACTCACAGGAGCTCACATTATCTGCAGGGCCTATTAAGACTGTCCACCCTAGTATGGTGATGGATTCATACTGTCTCCTGGCAAATCATGGGGAGTTTCCTGTTCCCTTGGCAGCTGATCCATCTCCAAGAGTTTGACATGGGTAATGGTTCAGGTTTGTCTGGTTCGGGCCCACCCTTGGTTCGGTTTGGGTTCGGGTTCTTACCAGTGCTGGCGGCGGAGGTTCCTAGCCCCTGCAGCAGGGGCTTTTTGAGGTCCTGCCATGGGGCCAGTGCCTCTTTTTTTTTAAGGGCCCACCGTGCAGCCCCTGGGGCCAGGAGGGAGCTTCTTTTATTTTGTTTTTATTTTTAAAAAATATTTTAGGATACCAACCAGGCCACCCCTGGGGCCTGGTTGGCGCTTCTTCTTCTTCTTCTTCTTCTTCTTCTTCTTCTTCTTCTTCTTCTTCTTCTTCTTCTTCTTCTTCTTCTTCTTCTTCTTCTTCTTCTTCTTCTTCTTTTATTTTTTTAATTTTATTTTACTATTTTAGGGTGCCGACCAGGCCGCCCCCAGGGCCTGGTCAGCACTCCTTTTTTATTATTTTTATTTTATTTTTGGTTGTTGTTGTTTTTTTAAATTCCAGGTTTGGCCCATGCTACAGCTGTAGCGTGGGGCGTTTTTTCCCCCAGCACTGACAGTGTGGCCCCTGGGGCCTGGTCAGTGCTGAGGTTTTTTTAAAATATATATTTGTAAACATTTTAGGGTGCTGACCGGGCCACCCCTGGGTCCTGGTCAGTGCTCTTTTTTAAAAAAAAATAATTTTAATTTTATTTTTATTGGTTTTTTTTACTGCCGACCATGTGGCTACACTACAGCTGTAGCGCGGCCATCACCTTTTTTTTGTCTTGGTCACCATCCCTGAAGGACCTCCAGACCAGCACCAGGTAGGAGACATCTATGCCCCTCATTAATGAAACAAACCTAACCGAACCAATTTTTTTTTTTGTTTGGTTTGGTTCGGTTCATTGTAAATCCACTCTGGGCTTCATTATTCATTTCATTATGTAACAAAACAAATAACGAATAATGAAATGAACTAAAAGTTTGTTTCGTGTCCATCTCTAGTCTAGATCAATAATGGGAGAAATCTCAGAGCAAATCCAACTGATCCCGGGCTAGAGCTCACTATAAAGCTAGTCGTTCTGCAGAGATGGGTCACCTCACCAGGCTGGGAGCGGGAGTCACTATCTTACAATATTTTCAGTCTTTCTTGGAGAGCCATCCTCCAAAAGTGGTGCTGGTGGGACTTCTGTTTGATGTTCTGTTTGGGGGTTAGGAGGAAATTCACACAGCAGAAGCTGGTATGCCAGGTCCATCCATTCCTGGAGATGTCTGACTTGGCTACAGTGGCACACATGTTAGTTATAGCCCACTTGGATTCATGTAGTGCATTCTATGTGCCTCGGAAGGTGGTCTTGAAATTTCAAAATGCTGCAGCTGGATTATAGACAAGCTGCTCCCAGAGACCTTAAAATTCCCTTGCTACATTGGCTGCCAGTCTATATGTGGGCCCAGTTGAAAACTCTTGTTATGACACTTAAAGCCAATAGAGCTTAGGTCCAGCGCTACTTGAAGGATCCTTCTCCCCATATAATCCTCCCCCTTTTAATATTTTATTTTCTTTCTTCATTTGAACTAGGCTGATGTCACTCATCTAAGTATTCTCATTTCCCCAGTATTCCACTGGGTCCTGCTATAGTAATTTGCTATGCATGACAGTTTAAACTTTGGAAATTAAAAAAGGTTTATAAGGGGCTCATCTATCATGGGCAGAGGATGTTCTCCACAACTCCTTCATAGGGCAAACCCATCTAGTTTAAGGTAGTTTTCTGAGGACATTTTCAAAGAAGCCTATCTTTTTTCTGTTCTTTTTAAACATCACATCACAGATATTTTTTCCCGGAACTATCCCTGCCCTGTTTTATGTACAATGGAACATCTACTTACACGTTTAATCCATTCCGAATGCATGCTCATAAGTCGAACAACTAGTAAGTAGAGCAGCCGTATCTAAAAAATAAAATATATACATTGAATTTTTTAAAAAAAATGTAAGTAGAGCAGACCACATCTAAAATTTGTAAGGCAGCAGTTAAAACACCAATGGTTTCCCACTCTTAAGTCAAATTGCTCATAAGTAGAGCCGCTCATAACTAGAGGTACCACTGTATTTGTATATCTATTAGAGATGGGCACGACTTGAAAAAAAATTTTTTCGAGTTGTCGTTAGTCGGGCCGGTCCCGTTTCGGGTCGTTTCCGGTTTTCGCAAAAATTCGCAAAAATTAGTCGGTTCGTTTTTTCGTTTTTTCGTTGTCGTTAGTACTGGTTTTGGGGGGGAGCGGGCTCCTGGAGGCACCTCTGTGGGGTGGGTGCCTCCTCTGGCCCGCTATAAAGGGAAAGTGGGCTCCTGGAGGCACCCGTGGGTGCCTCCTGCCACTAGGAAGGGGAAGCAGGCTCCAAGAGAGACCCCTCTACATGGGGGTCTCCCCTCCTCACCTGCTGCTGCTGCAAAATGCTATGCAATAGCCATATGGATATTGCATAACATAATGTGCAGACAGTGAGACCAGTGTGAGAGTGATAGCGTCATGCCCGCCCTTCACAAGGCTCTGGCACCACCATGTCTCACACAGAAGGGAATTGTACTTGCTGCGTGTAGTGCAATGCAAGCAAGTAGATCTGGCTTTAAGGTGGCTTAGTGCAATGGCTAGGGTTAGGCTAGTGACGGGTAAGGTTATGGTGGGCTAGTGGGTTGCACCTCTGGGTGCCTCTCTGACCCACTAAGAAGACAGTCTGTGACGTATGGGTACGGAGTCAAGGGTTAGGGTTAGGGCTAGGGGGCAGGTTTTAGGGGGCTTTTTGGCACATCCCAGAAGTCTCCATGGCCAAGTGGCCATGCGACTGGTGGGATGGCTCCAAAAATTTGCATGGTTGTCCACTCCCACATGGCTGGCCACTCGGTCAGCCCATCATTGCGCACTGCGCAGGTGTAAAAAAAAATAAAATAAAATAAAATCAATGGAGGACAGAGGAGGAGAGGAGAGACATTTTGTTGCAAGAAAAAACCCACTGCTACTGTGAAAAATCTGGCAGTTTATAAATTTTCGCATGTTTCTGTTGTGCTTGTGTGTTTTTGGACCACGATTTCAAAAACAATATTGCGTTTGCCGCCCCATTTTGGATCCCCCGCCCGCACCGCATGGCATGGCGAAATGGCAACTCGAGTCCGGCTGCCCAGGACGGGGGGGGAGGCGGGACCCCCCCTCCAGAAACCACCCCTCCGGTAGGTGCCCTGCGCCCTTAGTCAAGCAGGCATTTTTCCGCCTGCTTTTTTGGCCCGGGAATGGGTGGGGGGAGAGTTTAAAAGTTTTTTCCTGTGCCGTCCGTGCCGCTTGCTTGCGCTTTAATTGCGGCGGCCGGCGGCGAGACTGGGCTTTTTGCTGGCTGCAACCCTGCGGCGAGTCCCACCAGAGCAGCCCAGGACGGGGGATGGGGGGGAGGCCGGGGACCTCCAGAAACAACCCCTCTGGTAGGTGCCCTGAGGCACGGCAGGCATTTTTCCGCCTGCTTTTTGGCCGGGAACCGGGTTTTTTTAACTTTTAAAAACTTTTTTTCTGTGCCGCGTGGCATCCCGCAATCCCGCGATGCAAGGAACGAGCACGACAAATCAGACCAAAATTGTTCATTCGTTCGTTTGAGCTCGAAGTCTGGGGGAGTAATTCCCGTTACCGTTTCCGTAGAGTAACGGAACCGAGTAACGGAAACGGAAACGGGAATACCGCTAAGTCGTGCCCATAATATCTATCTATATACTTATTTGTGATGCCTGCTATTTCCCCCTCCTGCTCCAACACGTATAAGTTCATATAATGCCCATAAATGACCACACAGCTAGGATATGGTGGAAGATACAAAATGGGAGCCAGGCTGGTTAATCATAGAATCATAGAGTTGGAAGAGACCATGTCCCACTACTCCCATTTGCAGCAGCAGAAAACTGCCAGCAACAAACCCTTAATGGGGGAAAAATCAAGACTTTTATCTGACTTTATTTGTTTGGGCTGTGGTTTTTTTGCATGTTGTTATTTAGCGCCCAGAGTTCCTGAGGGGAAAATCGGGCAACAGGTATAAAAATAAATAAATAAATGCTTCTGTCACTCCTAAAAATGAGCTGTCTTTTCTATCCATTTGTTATTCTTTTAATCTGGATTTGAGATCATTTCTCTCTTGAGAATTTTTAATTCTCACTGCTTTGGAAACACGGAATGAAAATGAGAATGATATGGCCTAAATCCAAATCTTAGCTTGATTAGACCCACCAGCTGAAATGCAGTAGAAAGTGACAACTAGATGCAATGGAATGTAGGGAGTTCAGTGGCCCTACTCTAGTTGTGTCCTACCTTTGGATTTAACCCATTGAATCAATGGGAACTATAAATCGGCATTTCATTTCATTGATCTGCAGGAATTTAGTGTTGGCCTGCAGTTCCCATTAGACATGGGCCTTTCGTTTCAGAAGGGGCCCGGTTCTGAAATGAAACTTGGCAGAACTGCTGCTGTTTGGTACCAGGATCCACCTTCCAGAAAGAAATCAACCAGTCTCTTGCCTTGTTTTGGGTTGTGTGGGGCTAAACAACAAGGAAGAAGCCCTCCATGTGTCAACTTCGCTTCTCCCTGGTGCTGGCCAATCAGACAGGGAGGCAGGATGATGCATGTCCTTACATAGCTCCTGATTGGCCAGCACCAGGGAGAGTGAAAGATGATGCATCCGAGGCTGCTTCCTTGTTAGAGTTTAGCCCCACATTACCCCAAACAGGGTAAGAGACTGGTTGATTTTTTTCTGGAAGATGGATCCCGGTACCAAACAGCAGCTGTTCTGCCAAGTTTCATTTCAGAACCGGACCCCTTCTGAAACGAAATGCCCATATCTAATCGGAACTGCAGGCCAACACTAAATTCCTGTAGATCAATGGGTCAGGATTAACAGTTGTATTTAAGCAGAGAAAAACTATACATTAGATCAAAATTAAATCTCTCATACCTTCTTTCTGATGTATGTATAACAAAACAGCAAGGGCAGCTACACAAAATTATCATACATTAGACATGGGCACGACTCAGCGAAATTGTCATTTCCGTTTTAGGTTATCGTTTCCGTTATGTAACGGAAACGGTAACAATAATTAAGCCGTCAGAACTCGAACTCAAACCGAAAAAAGAAAGATTTGGTTGGGTTTTTCGTTTCCGTTTGTGGCATAGCAGCAGCCAAAAAAGCAGGCAAAAATATGCCTGCCTGAGGCTTTGCCACCTACCAGAGGGGTGGTTTCTGGGGGGTCCCCGGCCTTTTCCGCCCTCTTCTCCTGTCCTGGGCTGCTTGCACCAGGCTGGGGGGGGGTCATCCTCGTCGTCTCGCCATGCCATGCGGTGGGGGGATCCAAAATGGCGACCGCAATTTTTCTTTTGAAATCGTGGTCAAAACACACACCAAATCACCACAGAAACATGTGAAATTTATTTATTTTAAATGCCTGAATTTTAATAGTAGCAGCAGTGGGTTTTTTAATAGCAATAAAACATCGTATTGATTTTATTTTATTTTATTTTATTTTATTTTAGACCTGCCCTTTTGGGCTGGGCATGGGATGGGACCATGCAAATTTTTTGAACCATTCCACCAATGGCATCGCCAGGTTTTTCACTGACACTTCTGGATGTCTCGGAGGGCATAAAAAGCCGAGGCACCTTCCAGAAATCCCAGACTGGTGTATGAGGGAGGAGGGCTGGCTGCTGGTGCTGGTGTGATCCGATCGAGATTGAGGAGGGAGGCTGGAGGCTTTAGGATTTAAGTTAGGCAGGCAGGGAGGGAATTGAATTTAGAAAATAATTTCTTTGATTCCCTGCAGCTTTGTCTGCTGAAGGGAATAGCAGTTTATTCTTTATTTCTTCTCTGGCAGTTTGTGAGGATTTTTTTCTGATATTGGATAAAGGGGGAGGTTCGACTGGGAGTGGGAGGTGTGGATTTATTTTAAAAATATATTATATACTACCATTTATTTTCTATTTTCCCAACTTCAATTTGCTTGCACACACACACATTTGGGGTGCAAGCCAAGAACAGAATCTCTATCCTAAGTGATATCCTAACTGCCCACTCGCCCGTCTGCCCGCGCTGCCACCCTCCTGCGGCCCGCGCCGCCGCCCACCCACTCGCCTGCCCACGGCTGCCACCCACTCATGGCCCCCCGCCACTGCTGCCCGCCCGCCCCCGCCCACCCCTCCCCCCCGCCCACCCCGCCTCGCCTGCCGCCTAGGGCGCAAAAACCCCTAGCGCTGGCCCTGATTGCGGGACGCCCCTATGCTCTGGGAAGTCAAATCGCGCTAAATCGTGGTGGAAATGACAAATGACAAACGACAAACGGAAATGACAATTTTTTGAAAAAATTTGCGACAAACGGAAACGACCCGAAACGGACCTGTTCCAACAAATGAAAACTCAAAACGTCATTTTTTCTGGTCGTGCCCATGTCTATCATACATCTTTACAAGACTAATAAATTGATTACATTGTGAACCTTTGTGGATTACAGTTGGGAACTCAATTGTCTATCAAGTTTTGATGTCTATAGGCTTACTAAAGAAACTTTCTTTCTTTCCTTCTTTCCTTCTTTCTTTCTTTCTTTAATTGACCAAAAGAAAGGAAAATGAAGAACTGAGGCCTTATGTCAATGATGATACTTGCATGGAACAGAGGATAATGAGTCTGTAGGGGAGTTTCCAGTTGCTTGCTCATCATTCCTTCAAACACAGCTGTTCACCACAGCACAGCAGGTGACAATCCTTTGTAAGGACAAAAATATCTAACCATGAAGAAAAGTGCAAAATCATGGAAATGTTCAACTGTTTTCTCTTTGTAGACATCTTGAATGAAATTGATTGAGGACAGTAAGAGGATTAGAGAAGCTTAAGCCCCCATCCATCCATCCTCACTCCCTTATTGTAAAGATATGTGGTGGGGGACACATGGGAAAAGTAGGTAGGATGAAAACAGTGCTTGGGGTGGCAGTGGGGCATCATTTTCGCAGCATAAACATGACCTGAAGCAGCAGTATTTGCAGCCAGGGTGGACTGTGTTCAGATGCTTATTCACCTGGATGTAAACAGCCACTGAAAACATAGCACGCTGAACAGGGGCCAAAGTAATGTGTTCTGTGTGTAGCAACACTGTTATGTTTCCTTCAGAGCTTCAACATTTTTTTAAAAAAAGTAATAGCTGTAGTTACAATTCCAAGGCTTTCCCCACAGTTAGCATTATAGGTGGGATATTTTAGATGTGACTCAGCTTTTTCATTTTTTCAAAAGCAATTAAAGCAATTAAAGAATATACAGTACTTATATATCTGTTCTTAAAAACAATCAGGATATTACAAGTCACTAAGGCATACCTAAGTAATGATGCCATCCTGTTCTCATGGTATGTAAATGATCCACAGGAAAAGGGTAAAATTATCCCTTGCTGCATTACAAATGGAATGTAATTTAGTTATAACCTAGTTGTTAGAAGAAATAAACAATTACATGTAACTAACTTATTATTTGTGATTAGTTACTTTCAAATGTTGACTTTTACCATATACCTTGTGGCATAGTGGTTAAATGCCTGTACTGCAAGTAAAACTGTGCTCACGACCTGGGGTTTGATCCCAGCTAACAGGCTCATGGTTGACTCAGCCTTCCATCCTTCTGAGGTCGGTAAAATGAGTACCCAGCTTGCTGCGGGGGGGCAATGTGTAGCCTGCATACTGTTATTAAATTGTAAACCGCCCAGAGACTACTTGAAGTGGTATGGGTGATATATAAGCAGAACACTTTGCTTTTTGCTTTGCCTTTTCAATCCAAGTGTCAGTCTCAAAAACAGAAGTTCCACCAAAGATGTGGAGCTCATTAGACAAAGAGTAAATTTGCATGGCCTGTTTGATGCAGTGAGTCTATTCCAGTTGGCAGAATAATGCAAAAGCAGGGCAAAATGAACTTGTGGATGAACACATGCAAAAGTAATGAAACTGCAAATACACTGGTCCATGCCTCTTGAAAGGTACCTACAGGTAGTCATTCTAGAATTGCATAGGGTTCTCACGGAACTTGTCTGTTTCATCACATTGTTGAAAGAAAGTGCTGAGTTTTTCATCTTGAGTCATTATAAATGTCTAAAGATAGAAGATGGTGCAGACATTTTATCTTAGGTTGTCATCTGCCAGTTGACCTGCAACACCCGTTCTCCATGTCCCCCGCTTAAGCTTTTAAGCATCTCTAAATAAGCCAAATGGTACATCCATTTCAGAGCATCCAAAGTATCCAATGTTTTATGCCCATTACCTGTTGTAAACCACCCTAGGTTCTCCTGGAAGACAGGCGGTATATAAATATTAAAATAAATAAATAAATAAATAAATAAATAAATAAATAAATAAATAAATAAAGGACATTTCACTTTGCAATAAGTTGTTAGTAGAGATGGGCACGAAATGAACTTTTTTCATTTCTGTTATTCGTTATTCGTTATGTTATGTAATGAAACAAATAATGAACATTGTGATGAAATTGGAACAAACCAAACAGAACCATGAAAATTAGGTTCGTTACGTTTCGTTTTTCGTTAATGGTGACGCACAATGAAATGAGCTGTTTTAAATGTTAAAAATGCCCTGGACATCCATAAAAATACAGCAATCATTATTTATAGTGTCTGATAATACCTACTAGGGGGGTTGGGGTCCTTAAAATGTTTGTTTTCGTCTTCTCCCATCACGATGTATTTTTCTTTTCCCTTTAAGGATGACAAAATGGATGTCGCCAGCCACAAAATGGAGGCAAGCCATGTGATGGGATCATGTAAATTCTTGGATAGCTTCAACCAATAGCATGCCCAGGTTGCAGACTGGGCAGGTCTGGCAGCTACAGAGGGCATAAAAAGCTCTGGCAGCCCCCGTCCTCCTTGCAGTCTCCGGTGGGAGTTAGGGTGGGATTGCTGTCTCTGCGACTCGTTATTTTCACTTTAGGCCAGCCAGGCAGGTGTATGTTTCTGTGTTCCTGCCGGCTGCAGCCTGCCTCTTAAGGGAAAGAAAGAAGAGATTTCTCTCTAGCTTCAGTCCTGCAGCCTCCCTATGTGCGTGTGTGCGTAACTCTCGGTGACTACCCTCCCCTGCCCCGCAGTGCAGTCACTCTGCGGCTGCCTTGCACCCTGGGCATCGCCCGCCGCTGCCTTTGCAGCCTCCCTGTGTACCTAGTCTATACTGTGTCTCTGCCAGCATCAATTTTTTTAGTGTTTTCCCTCTGGTCTGGGGTGTTGGGGGACGCCCGCGCACGGAAATGCTTTAAAAATCGTGCAAAAAGGAGGTAAAAATGAAAAATGAATGAAAGAAAACAATTTTTTCAAAAATTCACAAAAAAATGAAAACAAACCAAAACAGACCCCCCTCAACCAAAAACGAAAAACCGAAATGCCATTTTTTCAATTCGTTCCCATCTCTAGTTGTTAGGTCTGAAACAATAAGGAGGCATCTTATAGACAAATTTCTTCTTTTTAACAACTCATCCCCATCACATACAGAAAACGGAATGACACTGGGACCCGCTGCTTTGAACATTCTCCAGATGTGTTGATCTCTCCTGGCTCAATCCCATCCTCAGCAAAGCCAAGCTGAGCTGTGCAAGGACACCACGGGGATGTTCTGTGAGGGCAAGTGGGTTTGGAAAGTACATTTAGATGATCCCGAAATTCCACAGAAGCTTATTGGGACTCCTGACTGACAATAACAACCATGGTGCCCAAGCTTGCCTCCTCGCTGTTTCCTTTCGTTGTAGTTTTGGGTATCTTTCAAGACAGAATGCTCTTGAATGCTCCCAAGATCTCCTTGGATTTAGGAGTTCTAAAGCAGCCTGTCCTTGAACAAAACTGAAGTGCAAAAGAATGCTGAAGTGGAAAAGAATGCTGCCTTGCTCAAAGGAATCTCAGATGCTACCAGACTGTAGGTGGAAATCCTGTTGCTGAATACACTAAAAATCATAGCTAGAGTAAGCCTGTTAAATGTGTGATTTATGGAGGAGTTAAATGTGTGGTTTATCTCCTTTGATTCAACGGGACTGCTCTAGATAGGACATGCTACATGAAGCACCATTTATTTCACTGTGTTCATCTATCCAGAGCTGGATCATCCACTGTGACTAGAAACCATACCTGTCAACTTTGTTCACCACTGGCCTGGGAGGAGAGAAGGGAGGCAGAATGCATGCACACACGCCCATCTGGCTGCCACACCAGCTCAACCCTCTTCCCCAGCCTTGCACAACCCCTTCAGCCGGGCTGCAGACGCCCATCATCTGGGCATCGGGTGCGGGAAGCAGGAGACCATGCCGCCTTCCTGCTTTGAACTGCCCTGCTTGGGTGAAGGGAAAGCAGCACGTAGCCAGCGCACCACTTGCTCGCTCGCTCGCTCTCGGAGTGGAGGGGCTGGGGGGAATTCGGGATATTTCCAGGAATATCAACAACCAGGGGGAAAACGTGAAAGAGGATAAAATATGGGTTTTCCCAGCCAAAACAGGATTGTTGACAGCTATGTTGGAGACAATTCTTCAGAGTGTCAAGGACTCATCCTGATAGACAAGTGTTCTCTGTTAGGCACTGAACCCAGAATTAGAGGCAAGCATGAAAGAGAAAAATACCATTTCATTTCTTTTTGTTTCATTTCATTTTGTTAAAAACAAAACAAAACAATATAAAATGATGATTCATTATACTACATAAATCTATTACCCTAGGCACCTAATTTTGTGGGTACCTGAAGAGTTATGACAGCAGATTAGAAATTGCAATCTCGGTGCAAGAGGTGGGACCTAGGAATCAATGATGTGCCAGTAAGATACAGTGGTCCATCTGGGAAGAAATGGACTGTCAGTTTAAAAAATATAAATTAATAAAATAGCTGCATGGTCAATACCATTAGGGCCAATTAGGGTTGCTGTCTCCTTCCCCCCACCCCCATGAATCTCTACATCTTGAACAGCTTAATGATGTCTCAATGCCAGGCTTGTTTGACACCTACAAGATCTCCTCCATGCTAGAAATATCAACCGCAGGGAAAAAAGGTGGAGAATTTTGGTTTACTTCCTTTTTTTGAAGAACTCACCAACATTGCATTGCTCTTCATATTGGGGTTAAGAAGAACTTGAGACTTGAAAGGAATCTCAAGAAGAAATGGAAACTAATGGATTTTTCCTATCACTAGGACCAATTGTTCTCATCTGAAGTGCTTTTCTTTGAAAGTGACTACATTATGATCCTTAGGAACAAACAGAGAGGCCAGGAACACAGTACTATCTCAGAGCCTGGATGTGGTATTGCTTTGGACTGAGGCTCCCAGAGTTCCTCACCCAGCCATTGTATTCAACATAGAATTGTGAACTGGTATGGAATCTCCTACATTTTCCAGTGTGGCAAAGTGGAGAGACTGTTGAGGCAAACCAATAGCAAATGAGCTTCAACATTTAGAGTGATGCACGTTGAGGCAAAAAAAAAAACCCAAACCCAATTATGTTTATAAACTGATGGGGTCTGAACTCTGTGCAAGAAACCAGGAAAGAAACCTTGGTGTCCTGGTGGACAACTCAATGAAGGTGTCAACCCAGTGTGCCACAGCAGCGAAAAACAGCAAACTCAATGCTAGGAATCATTAGGAAAGGTATAGAAAATAAGTCAGCAAGTGTCATTTCTGCCTCTTTATAAATCTATGTTGAGGCCCCATCTGGAGTATTGTGTATAGTTCTGGTCACCATACCTCCAGAAGAATATTATGGAAATGGAAAAAGTGCAGAGGAGGGCAAACAGAATGATTAGGGGACTGGAACACCTTCCTTACCACCTGAGGCTGCAAAACGGCTGGGCCTCTTCACTCTTGACCGATGGTGCCTTAGAGGTGACCTGATTGAAGTTTATAAAATCATACACGTTGTGGACAAAGTAGATAAGGAAAATTTGTTTTCCCTATTGCACAACACTAGAACTAGGGGGCACTACATGACACTTTTGGGTGCTAGATTCAAACAAATAAGAGAAAGTACTTTTTCACCCAGAGGATCACTGGTCTGTGAAACTCCCTGCCAGAGAAAGTGGTGACAGCTGTCAGCCTTGACAGCTGTAAGAAAGGATTAGACAAGTTCATGGAGAACAAGGGTATCCATGGCTATCATGAGGGATACCTAAGGACAACCTCCAGTTTGGAGAGATAGGCAGGATATCTCTCAATGCCATTTGCTGGGAAGCAGGTGAAGACATCTGCTTGGGAATTACCTGAAGCAAATGGTGAGCCACTGTGTGAGACAGGATGCTGGACTTGATGGGCTGTGTGGCCTGCTGCAGCAAGGCTGCTCTTATGTTCTTTTGAGTGATTGACGTGGACTCGGGAGAAGAGGGTTGAAGTCCCCCCTCAGCTACAGAAACTCACTGGGGGAGTGGAACTGGGGAAAACCACTTCTTAAAGAGCTCAAATACCTTGAAAGCCCCATTAGGGTCACTATAAGTCAGTAACAACTTGAGGACACAGAACACGAACACACACACATACACACATACACACAGGATCTCTGCATCCAGCAGAATGCAGTGATTACAGATTAAAAGAAAAATAAAGCTATGCATTGGGCTGAGCTTCTCACCCTTCCATGCTTTTTCCTTGTTAATATTCATATCCTATTTATACATTTATTTATTTTTTTAAAATGTATTTTTAATTTGCTCTGTATCTTCGCTCCTTTTTAGGACAAAAGTGGGGAAAAGAGAGACAAACAGGCAGTCAGGCAGATAGACAGATGCTGCTTTTGTGATGATAGACAGATGCTTTTGTGATGAGTTTTCCTCCGGTAGCAATAGCAGTAGCACAGAGTTTCCTGGTATCAACCTCATTGTGGTTCTTTTTGCCTCAGTTCGGCATTTTGCAGGCTTATCTCGGAGGAGAGAAGAGATATTTCACAACTGTTTTTTCCCCATTAAGAACTGTTCCAAAGTTTTCTCAGCTGCTTATTCTCTTCTTCATACTTTAGGGGGGAAGCAAAGATAAGACCAGGAGGCTCCTGCCCACCATTTAATGGTGCGTGTGCCAAGTGCTTTCCAATGGGGTAACTCCTTTTGTTTCGAGGATTACACACCCTACAATTCATTTATTTTTATAAACAATGTCAGAGCTCTATTACATGCATGGATTATTAAGAGCACCTCCCAGAGGAGTCCTGTTAATGCTTTGGAAGTAATTAATTAAAAGCCTCAAATTTACCTTTTATGAAACTTTCACAGAGCTTTAGCATATCAGGAATCTCCCTCTGAAAGAATTCCACTTAGAGCACAGGGCCCTGGCTTTCCCAAGGAAAGCAATAGTCTTTATTTTATGGGATATTTTTTAAAAAAAGGTAAAGAGGAAGGATTAAAGCTTAAGCAGAAATCACCTAGGGCAGAATGTGGTTTCACTGATAACAGAATTATATTTCAAAGTCAACGAAACCAAACCCAGGATCTAATTAACACAGACTCAGATAAAATAAGTCAAAAGAGGAAACCACTGGCTTAATAACTATGGTCTTACCTGCAAAAGATTCAAAGCAGGAGGAATAACTCACCCCTATGTGTTAATTTGCGTAGGAACCAATGCAAAAAGTTAGGAAGTCTCTATGGAAAGTCCCATGCGGAATAAAGTTTTGAAGGGAGTGTGCATGTTGTCCAATTAGACAACATTTCATTTATCAATCCATGAAATTTCTCTCTCACTGACAGAGAGAGAGAGAGAGAGAGAGAGAGAGAGAGAGAGAGAGAGAGAGAGAGAGAGAGAGAGAGTTAAGGAACTGTTATCTTAACAGACAAAATGCACACCGAATACACACAAGAAAAGCCAACATGAGACCTACTGGTATAAAGTACTGCAAGACTCTACCAATATCTTCCTAAAAACTTTTAGGAATGCATATTCTGCAACAGGTTGCTGCCCAGATGATCCCCTTGTTCTGTAATTCAGTAGATCTTGCTACATAAGGAGTATGTCTGCATGCAGTGATACCTCTTCAAACTGGACCATTTTCTAGAAAATGCCCAACTTTCTGACTCAGCATGAATTTGGTTTAATCTTTTTGACTTACTGAGTCAAACCTATGGTACTCTAGATGTTTTAGACTATAATTTCCATAGTCTTTTGTAATCTAGTCTTAGAATTCTGGGAGTTGTGGTCCAAAAAGAGCTGGAGTACTGAAGGTTTGCTACCATTTACCTAGGGGAACAGACATATAAAAACTGCCCACCATTCTCTATTTTCGAAAAGAAATGTCTCTCCTTCCCTTGTCAGAACATACCACTACCCTCCTAGGAAGTTAGGACAGCACATTAGAAATGGCAATTTGTGTGCAGAGAGGTGGAACCTAGGAATGGGGTAGCAGATTAGAAAATGAAATCTGTATGTAGAAAGGTGGGACCTAGGAATGGATGATGTACCAGTAAGGTATTGTCAGCTGTGACATTGCTAATCAATAAAAAATGTAATCAATAAGTACTAGGGATATGTATAGCAATATGTATTCAATATGTAATGCAATTAAAGTGTGATATTATAAGCACACAGCTGAATAGCTAGACCACAGCCTGGCAACACCTAGCAACGGAAGCAGCTATTGCTTAAGATAGCTGAGAGGACTGAAGCGAAAAAGAGGAAGTTGCAGGAACTTATATACCTTACTATTCTTAGGTGGGGGATGTGATTGATGGGCAGTGTCTGAAGGTGTGGCCATGCAGAAAAGGCGTCTGAAACTGTATAAAAACTGCTAGAAATGTGTGTTCGAGGTCTTCTCTCATTGTGAGGGAGACCCCTTTTGCGTCTTCTGCAAAAGGCTGTCTGTTTCTGCACTTTGCTTTTGCTAAATAAACTCAGCGCTGAGAAATTCTCCTCTCTGTCTGACTTAGTCTCAATTCTTGGGAAATCTCAAACTTCCCTCATCTCAATCTCCTGTCTTTGTCTCATCTTTGAGCCTTTTTAACTTAGACTATTTTTGGGCACTGAAACCACAATCTTACAGTATAGTAGTCTGTCTGGGAAGAGATGGGCTGTTAAATATATCAGCGTGGAGGATGGTTTTATGGTGATTGGGAAAGATCCCATGCAAAAATCATATGAAATCAAGAGGATACAGTAAGGTCCAGCTTTTTTTAACCCATAAACCTCTTTTATCTAAATTTAAAGCAAGGATTGGCTGGTGGCTATATCCTCTCTAAAAGAAGCCCAAAAAATCTTGATTTCGTATGATTTTTTAATGGGAACTTTCCCAGTCACCATAGAAACATCCTCTAAACTGATATATCTGACAGCCCATCTCTTCCCAGATGGATCACTATCACTATATCTTACTGGTACATCATCCATTCCTATGTCCCACATTTCTACATACAGATTTCAATTTATAATATGCTACCCCAACTCTAGAGCAAGCCAAAAATTAGGTGCCTCTTGGATGTCCTAAGCACATCTGATCTTGCCTGATTTCAGAACTTGGATGGGAGACCACCAGGGAATACCAGGTGCTGTAGGTGTCTGGAGTAGGATCTGGCAAACCACTCCAGTATTCCTTCCAAGAAAACGCCATGGACATGGAGTCACGAAAGGTCGGTCACAACTGTAAGAACACAACACACACACACACAGGATCTAGGGTAGTGTTGGCAAACCTATGGTACTCTAGATGTTTTAGACTATAATTTCCATAGTCTTTTGTAATCTAGTCTTAGAATTCTGGGAGTTGTGGTCCAAAACAGCTGGAGTACTGAAGGTTTGCTACCATTTACCTAGGGGAACAGACATATAATATAACAAATCATTTCATTTTGTTTAGTTATGATTTTTTTAAAAAAATCATAAGTAGCGAAGGAAATGAAACAGAACAAAATGATGTTTTTCTGTTTTGTGCCCATCTTTATTACATAGCAAAACTCACAGTTCCCCCTAGCTGGAGAAAGACCACTGATACCCTTGGTTTTAAAGGTGGTCCTGATTGACAAGTTGTTTGAGTAGGTTCCCACTGTATGGAACAACAAACATTGGATGTAGCCTACCTTTGCCAAATCTTTTCAAAAGGAACAGCACCGTTTATTTGTTTTATTTATTATTTTGAATATTTTTTACCCCACATTTCTCCATGGAAAAGGATCCAAGGTGGCTTACAATAATGAGGGGTGATATAAAGCCCGGAACATTTAAGACAGATTCAAGTTAAGAAAAGGGAATTAAAAGAGGAATCTTAGAAGGTAACATTAGAGCTACAAAAGTAACATGGAAACACTATTGTTTTTATGAAATCAGTCAATACAATCATGGATGGTAATCCACCTAAAAGTCACATAGTAGGTAGTCCCTCATTCAGGGAAAGCTTGTCTGAAAAGGAAAGTCTTTGCTTATTTATTTATTTTATTTATTTAAAAACTTCTATACCGCTCCTACTTCCCAAGCGGGAACTCAGGGCGGTTTACACAAAAACCCAAAAGGCAAAGAACGGTAACAGCGGCAAGGGCAGACTTACGGCATTCGGGGGGGGGGGGAGGAAAAAAAAAACCAAAGGTACTCTAGTCGTTATTAAAGGCATCCCTGAAAAGGAGGGTCTTCAATCCTTTCCTAAAGGACGCCAGCGTTGGAGCCTGCCTCAACTCGCTGGGTAACTTGTTCCACATAGGTGGCACCACCACCGAGAAGGCCCGCCCAAGGGTACTTCTCTTGCGGGCCTCCCTCGGGGAGATCATCTGCAGCGAGAGGGCCAGAGATTAACGGGTGGGTCGGGCTCGATCTGATTGTCGGTGAAGCCGCTCTGCCAGATAAACAGGGGCCAAGCCATGGAGGGTTTTGTAAGCCAAAACCAACACCTTGAACCTTATTCGGGAGGCAACGGGCAACCAGTGGAGGCGGACCAGGATGGGAGTGATGCGGTCGAAACGACACGCACCAACCACCAGCCTGGCCGCCGCGTTCTGGACCCGCTGCTTTTTCCAGAAAAAGCAGAGATGGGGCAGTCCTGGCCTCCAGCAGGAGGGAGTTCCAAAGTCTGGGACCAGCAACAGAGAAGGCCCTTTCCTGTGTTCTTCTGAGACACGCCTGTGAAGGTGGCAGGATGGAGAGAAAGGCCTCTCATGATGACCTTCGCACCCGAGCTGGTTCATACTGCGAGAGTCGTTGTTTTTATGCTCTATTTTTTTTCACCAATGTCTAAAGGTATTTGAACTTAAGTAGTCTATGGGGGAACTGGCTGACTGGATCTTGGTGGTTGGAAAAAACCCAGCCTTTCCCACAGAGATGTAGCCAGGATTTGGAGCTCCTGGGGACAAAGTTCATTTTTTGAGACCTTCCTGCCGCCCCCCCCCATTGCACCCACCCAGCAATGGGGGCCAAACCCTGTGGGCATGGGGGTGTGTGTGTGTGTGCGCGCCTTACACATCTCCCTCCAAGGCAAGGGAGAGGAGGAGGAGGGCGCTGCGGCCACTGTGCTCCTGCCTGCCTGCCTGCCTGCCTGCTTTGCCACTCGCCTGGAGTGCAGTGGCGGAGGGGGTGCTGTCACCAAGCCTTAGGGGAAAGGAGGACTGCTGGGTGGTGGGAGGGTGCACGGCTTCCTGCTGCTGCTCCCACACCAGGAGTCCTCAGATTACTGCGCCCGAGGCAGATGTACCCTTCTCCCCCCCTAGATATGCCCCTGCATTCCCAGTATGGTGTTGTAGACAAAGTGACGAACTAGGACTCTGGAGAGCAGGGTTCAAATCCTGACTTGGCCATGGAAACTGACTGGGGAAGTAGGACTTGTAGAACCTCTCCTTAAATATCTCACTGAGCATGAAAGCCCCAAGAGGGTCACTAGAAGCCAGTCCTGACTTGATGGCAGAAGGCACACACATTATATGGAGGGAAATGAATAAAAATGCATATGAGTTTGGTTAAGATTTAAACTGTGCTGCTTATATTCTGACAAATATGAAGATTTTCTAGATGATCCTTTTTATCTGAGCAACAGGAAATATTTTAAGACATAATTAATCAATAATTCCCACTTCCCTGGTAATGATTGTATATGCCTGCCAGTGCCAAACCAATCATTAGAGGAAAAACCGCAGTGCTCAGACTGCCTGATTTGACTGAAACCGTATCCATTTATTTTCTTACTGATCAATTTTATGAAACAGTGTGATCTTTGCAAGTGACAATTTCTCAGTGGGGGGAAGCATTGTATAACAGTGAGACAGGTTTGGCCCCACGCTAACTAGCACCCAAGGGTAAAGCGTCTTTGTGAAACAAAGGAGAAAGGATGACTCCCCACACTCATGGCATGACCTCTTTGTCTCTCGTTATATGCCCAAAATATATTCAGGGGTTATTGTCGAATAATGCTAATTAGGAGGAGATCTGTTGTTTTAGCATAAGATTAGATGCCATCCTGGGCACCTCTGATCTCGCCTGATTTTGGAAGCTAAGCAGGGTCGGCCCTGGTTAGTACTTGGATGGGAGACCACCAGGGAATACCAGGTGCTGTAGGCACCTGGAGTAGGAACTGGCAAGCCACTCCAGTATTCCTGCCAAGAAAAAATCCATGGACATGGGGTCACAAAAGGTCAGTCATGACTGTAATGACATAATAACAACAACAACAACAACAACAACAACAACAACCTAGTAGCAAAACCAATCCAATGGATTCTGATGCTTATCCCTCTGTAATGGCAAAATTCACAAAGCAAGGAGGTAACAGCTCAAGGGTCCCAAGATTAGCAGTTGAGGTTGGGGGGGATCTAATTGTGTGCATGGAGGAATCTCAGAGCATCCCGGTACAAATTTGCCATGCCTGGCAACTACAGAAAGCAGAGTGCCTGTTGAGGAAGCAACAGCTGAAAACTGAAGTAGGAAGGATGGAACAGGATACCTGAAACAGGCATGGCTGATGTTCTGAATAGAACCATGTGCAGACACACTTTAGGCCACAACATTTCAGCTAAGGTCCCACTTGTGGTTTCATAATACACACACAAAACAGGAAGCAGGTAACCAACAGTCAAGTCACATCTGAAAGCAAAATATTATTTCCTCCTCTTCTGAGACCGTCCCTCCAGGCACAACAAACCTTTGTGCTCTGCTCACGAGACATGGCCCATAGGAGTGCTGCTGTGCTGTATCCCAGCTAGCCAATTTAAAGAAACAGAACAAGTTAACAAGTTAACAATGCTAACAAAGGCGAACTCGTGATCAGCAGCATTTTTGTCTTCAAGGTATGTTGCTTGTAGGCATGGGATCAGCATCTGGTTTAGTGAGGCCCTGAGAACTGTGTTGACTGAACCATTTCTGCATTTCTGATCACAGTAATGAAGATAAGCTCCACCCCCAACCACCCCCAATGAAATACTATAACAATAGCCTTCCTTTCACTCATTCAAGGGTGTTCATATTGCAAAATTACTCCTGCAGGGGAGGTTGGGCCATCTGTGCTCTACACAATTTGACTCAGGATGAGTAATAAACAGGGCAGCAAGATTTTCTCCAAAGTAGACATGCTTTACTTCATCCTCACAGGAGAATGCAGAAGGGTGAATAGGCAATGCCACCAGTGTGAAGCAGAACCCACTCCCAGCTTCTCTCTTCTCTTCATGTTTTTATTATAGTACAGTCTCTGGTTTGTATGTCCACTGTTGCTGTTCCACTACTTATGCTAACCTGGCCGTCATCCTTACGAGTCAGATCCAATACTTAAGAGTTTGCTTAAGGGATGGGCACAAAAAGAAAAATGAAATGATGTTTTGTCATGATGACATTAAGTAATGAAATGAAATGAAACAACACGAGGAAGCAGCATTTTGTCACAAATGAAACAAAATGGTGTTTTGTTGAAATGAACCATTTTGTTCTGTCTGTATGCCACTTGGGGAGGGGAAAAGAATTTTTTAAAAGCCCTGGGCTTTTTTTAAAAAAATGGGAAAAGGTCTTCCAGGTCTCAAACAGATATCTTTTCTGTCACTTGTGATCAAATCCCTTTAGAGAAACCAGAGATTGACCTGAGACCTTCTTCTTCAAAGCAATGATCTCCCCTAAACACTTAGATGCATACAACTGGCACTTTTAAAATCCATAGCCTGTGAACTTGCATGTGCAATGTTTTATAATTTATCCTTTGTGACCTCACATTGCTCATGAAAGCATAGAATTTAGAGGGTGCCTTATCGGGTTAGGAAATGCTCCATTCCTAAGAGGCTCTGTCCCTGGTACATTAGATGACATTTGTTCATGCCTCACAGCTTTTTACACTTCCATGGATAAAATCTCATTAACCTAATTCCCATCTTTGTTTCCTTGTTATATATAAAATATAGTTGAAAATAGAGATGGGCACGACTTGAAAAAAATTTTTTTCGAGTTGTCGTTAGTCGGGCCGGTTCCGTTTCGGGTTGTTTCCGTTTTTCGTGAAAATTCGCAAAAATTAGTCAGTTCGTTTTTTTGTTTTTTCGTTTTCGTTAGTACTTTTTTTTTGGGGGGTAGCGGGCTCCTGGAGGCACCTCTGTGGGGTGGGTGCCTCCTCTGGCCCATTATAAAGGGAAAGCGGGCTCCTGGAGGCACCCGTGGGTGCCTCCTATCCTCACCCACTAGGAAAGGGAAGCAGGCTCCAAGAGACCCCTCTACATGGGGGTCTCCCCTCCTCACCTGCTGCTGCTGCAAAATGGTATGCAATAGCCATATGGATATGCATACCAGTTGCAGACAGTGAGACTAGTGATGGCAGTGAACCCAGAGCCATAGGTGATGCCTAACTAAGGCTCTCGCACCACCATGTCTCACACAGAAGGGAATTGTACTTGCGTGTAGTGCAATGCAAGTAGATCTGGCTTAGGGTTAAGGTGGGTTAGTGCAAGGGCTAGGGTTAGGCTAGTGACGGGTAAGGTTACGGTGGGCTAGTGGGTTGCACCTCTGGGTGCCTCTCTGACCCACTAAGAAGGCAGTCTGTGACGTATGGCTAAGGACTGGAGTCAAGGGTTAGGGTTAGGGTTAGGGGGATAGGGCAGGTTTTAGGGGGCTTTTTGGCACATCCCAGAAGTCTCCATGGCCAAGTGGCCATGCGATTGGTGGGATGGCTCCAAAAAATTTCATGGTCGTCCACTCCCACATGGCTGGCCACTCGGCCAGCCCATCATTGCGCAGGTGTAAATAAAATAAAATAAAATAAAATCAATGGAGGACAGAGGAGGAGATGAGAGACATTTTGTTGCAAGAAAAAACCCACTGCTACTGTGAAAAATCTGGCAGTTTATAAATTTTCGCGTGCTTCTGTTGTGCTTGTGTGTTTTTGGACCAAGATTTCAAAAACAATATTGCGTTCGCCGCCCCATTTTTGATCCCCCGCCTGCACCGCATGGCATGGCGAGTCCGGCTGCCCAGGATGGGGGGGGGAGGCGGGACCCCCCCTCCAGAAACCACCCCTCCGGTAGGTGCCCTGCACCCTTAGTCAAGCAGGCATTTTTCCACCTGCTTTTTTGGCCCGGGAATGGGTGGGGGGAGAGTTTAAAAGTTTTTTCCTGTGCCGTCCGTGCCGCTTCCTTGCGCTTTAATTGCGGCGGCCGGTGGTGAGACTGGGCTTTTTGCTGGTTGCGAGCCTGCGGCGAGTCCCACAGAGCAGCCCAGGACGGAGGATGGGGGGGGAGGCCGGGGACCTCCAGAAACAACCCCTCTGGTAGGTGCCCTGAGGCACGGCAGGCATTTTTCCACCTGCTTTTCGGCCGGGAACCGGTTTTTTTTAACTTTTTAAAAACTTTTTTTCTGTGCCGCGTGGCATCGCGCGATCGCGCGATGCAAGGAACGAGCACAACAAATCAGACCAAAATTGTTCGTTCGTCGGTTCGAGCTCGAGGTCTGGCAGAGTAATTCCCGTTACCGTTTCCGTAGAGTAACGGAACCGAGTAACGGAAACGGAAACGGGAATACCGCTAAGTCGTGCCCATCTCTAGTTGAAAAATATAGTTATATATAAAATATAGTTGAACCACGCTCTCTCTCTCTTGGCCCGCACTTCTAAGTTGGTTCAGAATGATATATACTGGCAGGCCAAATAACGTTTTCCTCATAGCAACCAGGCCACAATGGTTGGGGGTAGGTGGCGCATGTGTCCTGGGTGCTGTGCTGGGAGGAAGAGCACCAAACTGGCATACTATTGCTGGGGTGGTATGGAATAAATGCAGCCTACAGGACACTACCCTCACATCTAAGAGCGATGTCAATAACTGTAAAGGAACCCAACATGTGCAGAAGAACACAAATAGGACAAAGGGAGACTCTACATTAGGGACAACCTTCTCAACAGCCCTCTGAAGATTAAGCAGAATGATGACTGACAGGTCTAGTAAAATCAGAAGACCAATAAGGAGAAACAGAATGGAATATGGTAATAGCCTCAAAGAGGGTATGGGAGCCTGAACTTGGTGAGTCAAATTCCAAAGTTAGACCCTCACTCATCCAACCCTGGGGCACTGAGGATCCAGAGATTACAGTACCAGGGGGAAGGATGCGCTTGGAGGCTGCCCTGGGCCATGAGAAACAAGTAACGGGGCTTGTGGACCCGGGGTGCAGCATAGGAATTTACTGGCCCTGGCTGCACTGTCTCGGGGACAGGGCACCCAGGGGGTGGTGACTTGCCCATTAAATGGCCTGTTGGAGGGGTCCCGGGAGACCTTGAGGTCCCAATTTGAATCCGCACTAAGGCAGGCTCCTCTTTGAGTTGCTGTTAATTGGTTGATGTTGGCAAACTAATAAAGCGAGGCCCATGTTTATACTCAAATAAAGGTATCTTGCCTGCTTGTTTTACCGTGGGAGGGGGGGCAAGGAGGATAAACAGAATGGTACGAGGTAATAGCCTCAAAGAGGGGATGGGAGCCTGGGAGGAACCATACAGAGCAGCAATCCACAGCTGAATCTACTTGTCACAAGTCCCGCTTGTGTTTAGTAATTCATTTCACTCTCCAGCTTGCGGACAGATTCAACAATAGGAGCACTGAGGAAAAGGTGTTCTGATAGTTATGATCTTTTGACTCCTTCTTGCTGGTAATGTCGCAGAGAGAGTCTTGATTTGGGGCTCAGGTGATCTGTCTTTCAAACCCCTACTTGCCCATGGAAACTGGCTTTGGGAGTGAAGATGCTAAACCACTTCTTCACCATCTAACATATCTAGAAAATAACCATATTCGGGTTTTCGCAAGACTGAAGCTACTTAATGGGATGTACAACAAAACTGTTATGATAGGAAAGAAACCTGTCTGTGAATTGCTCCCAGATATTGAGGTCCGAGATTGCAAAGCAGTGCAGTGCATTTATATTATCTATTTATTTAAAACATTTCTACCCCTCCTTTCTTCCCGAAAGAACCCAAGGTGGCTTACATCATAAAACAGTATTTAAAAGCTAAAAACAAGAGATATACACATATGAAAAAAAAAGAATTAAACAAGTATTGTATTAAAATAGTACTAAGATCAATATTAAAACATTTAATATTTAAAACAGAGGACAATGAGGTACATGAGGTGGAAATGCCTGTTATTCATATTATTCCTTAAGGGAACAGCAATCCAATACTTCTAAGCTAAAAAAAGCAGATACTTGAATACACATACAAGTGAGAGCCACATTTAGGTTGCTTTACGCTCCCTCAACTAAACCTGTCAAATGATAGCCAAAACAATTGCTATTATTCTGAGATTGTTATTATTAATATTGTTAATTTATTTTCCCTTTCACACAAGAGGGAGTCCTATAAATCATTTTGACTGATGACATTGATGTTATCTGGCCGTTGAAATGTAAAATGTGCCACCTTTTTCTCCTGCTAGCAATGTGAACTTGATTTTACTGGGCAATATATAACAATTTTCAGGTCTTTTGAGTCATGGACATGGAGACAATATCCCACATTTATAAAATAGAGGTATTTTGGAGTATTGAATATTTTTAACCTGCTGAGCTATACAACATTAATCTAACTGTGCATATGTGAAAAGCTGCATTCATTGTATAGTCATTCACTTTTTACAGGTTTCCACTTCTTCATAGTAGCTCTAAATGAAAAAAAAAATGACCAAAAGGTTAATTTCAGCCATAGAACTCCTACAATCAAACGATAATTTGAGGGTTTTGTTTATTGTTCCTGCATGAAAGTGAAACAATCATATTGTGCAGGATACTAAACCAACATTCTACAATTTTAAAATGGAGGGGGCAGCCCAAACAAAAAATCATAACTTTTAAGCTGGGCTGCGGAAGGGCACCTGATTTGGTACAGCGGCAGAATAAATTCTGATCTTGCTCTGGCGGAGTTTAGACAAAGGAATTTTGAGTGAAACTGTTTTACCTGAGTTCAGAGATAAGCAACTCCCAAACCACACCAGATTTAATAAAAATTACATAAATTTAAAAATACACAAACACCAGTCTTGCTTATCTCAAAAGAGAACTGTTGGCCTCGCCCACTTTTTTGTCTGGAAGGCATTCAGATTGTAGGGGATGGAATATTGGCCCTCAAAAAGCCCACTCAAATTGGAGAAACAGTGGTTTGTTATAGCACTGAACATGTGTGGTCCTTCAAGAGCTTAACAAAGGAGATAACTTGTAGCTTTCTGGGTGGTGAAGGGAGATATTTAGAGAGCTGCAGGGCAACCAAAGGTTATAGAAACAGAGTAAAAAAAGATGTTCTAATTTTACAGAGTCAAAAACCCAATTTTCCTTTAAAGAATTAATGGACTTACAACCCTCCAGAAATGGGGACATTTTGCCAGGTATCTTCAGAGAATTAGCATATGATTTTGTAAGGCATATTCAAAGTATTTCTGAATTATGAAAACAGGGAGGTATTCTATATATTCTAGCCCCAAGTGTTTTCAGTGAACATTCTCTTGGGATTTCTGAAACTAAACAGTCTCAGAAAGAAAATCAATTCCACCTGTAGGACTGATCTGAACTTTTGAACCTGTCACTTGGATTACTCAGTTTAGAAGATCTGTTTCTGTGAGTTTGCCCTGCCACAGTCTCCAGTTGGGATCCTCAACCTCAAGAAGACAAAACAGATATCAGTAAAAAACAAAATGGTTCACAGAACCTTCTCAAGATCGGCAGTGAAAATGAAGAGTTATAATGGAAAACCAAATTTCATAAATAATTGGAGCAGTTCTGAGACCCGTCGGAATTGCCCAAATGCACCCCACACCGTCACAAGCACTACACTTTTTTCCCCGTCCAAAAACTCCAAACCATTCCCGAGATATCGGGAGAAATACAAACCGCCGCTTTTTGCTGGCTGAGAGGCCTTGCAAGCCGAGATTCGGCAAGCGGAAACCTCCAATTTGCACTCAGTTTGTAAGTTTACACAGTATCAAGTCTCCTGTGGCAGTCTATTTCCACGGAGACTCCATAAAACAGCAGAAGGGCTAAGAAAAGCCCTTCTGTGCGCTTTAACCAATCAGCGCCCCCGGCCATCAATCAATGTCTTGTTAATTACGGCCGGATGGGGGCGCATAACAGGGAACCCTATTTCCACTGAATTGGCTGAGTAGACCGCCCCCACTAAAAAGAACCATAACGCTTCCCCGGGCAAATTCGAAAACTCGAGCCGCTTCGAGTTCCAGAGAGGCGGCTAACCTTCCGGCAGCGCCAGCGGTACAAATTCACCCTTCCTACCCGGCTCACAGTTCCACGGAAGACAGCCGAGGGGGAGCGACTCCTCTCACCATCCTCTACCCGAGTCATAGTTCCATGGGATTCATGCCTTCTCCCGGCCATACATCTCTATGGAGATAGTCCGGTCCTTTTTCCGTTTCTATGTTTCTCTATAGCCCTAGACTACCCCCTGCTCCCAAATTGACCAAACAGGGTTTCCCCTCTTGTGGAAACCCCTGGAAAGCTGACTTTTTCAGTTCCAGGGGTTCCCGCCAAGGAATAAGGAATGCCCCTTACTAAAGTATTGATTAACCCTTTCCTGCCCTTCTTCCTTTATTCCCCAACCCTGAAATCTCAACCAGAGGCGCAGTTCAGGCAGAATCTCTCCTGAACTGATGGATTATTCCTTCCATGCTCTGGTATTGCAGAGGAATGATTCCAAACAGTCATTCTCAGGAATCAGGGACTTCCTTGCCATCTGAGACCTGGTTCCCCTGCCCCTTCCTGAAACAGACCCCAGACTCCTGACCCAAAGGGTGCCCCTTCCCCCTCTCTCTTCTCTGTCTCTGTCTCTCTCTCTGTCTCTGTCTCTGTCTCTCTCTCTCTCTCTCTCTTCCCTTCTTTCTCCTCTTCTCTATCCTTCTTTCTCCTCCCACCCCTTCTTTCCTGGGTGTGCTTAAACATGTTCCTGCTCTATCCTATGGCTTCCTTAACTATAATCTGGGGCAAGGGGGTTATGGCACAAGGAGCAGACATCATGCCGGTCCCACGAAGCAAGCCATTTCTTCTGGAAGGAATCCATCTTCTTCAAAGTTCCTGGCACGTACACCACAGATATTTACTGGATTACAAGAGTTCCTGGCACGTACACCACAGATGGGGGTTCTTCATTATCACATCCCTGCATCTACAAAAGGACTATCCAGACACCTCCGGATGATCCCATCAGCTTTCCGGCCACCCATTGACTTCTGTATTGGTCTTCCCCAACCCTCTATTTAATTTCCAATTTCCCCAGTTTACCCAGACCCAAAGACAATACCTTGTTTCCCCTTTCCATTGTCATATCCCGATGGCCTAATTAAAAGACACTTTGGACTCATTAACACCTGAGCGGGCAACCGATTCCAGCTTGCCAGAGACCTTTCCATTGTCATATCCCGATGGCCTAATTAAAAGACACTTTGGACTCATTAACACCTGAGCGGGCAACCGATTCCAGCTTGCCAGAGACCGCCCAGGAAAGCCTCTGGCCACCCATGGACTACACTGATTGGACTGTTTGAAGAACTGTCCCCTTGGCCACCCCTGGGCGGCGCCACTCGGGGGAGGGGAGAGGGGAACTGATAAAACTTGGGGTTCTCTTTGTGTCCGGGGTCAGACATCTTTGCCCAGTTCTTGGCTTGTGTCCACCTGCTGTCTTTAATAGGCCTAATAAGCACAGTATTTTCTTCAGGATTTCTCTCTCGTCGGATTCTTCATTGGGCTTTTGGGGTCTGGCAGAACTCAGCAGGGCTACCCTGTCTGAAATAGAATTTTTAATCTTATTTCAAATTCAACAATATAATTCAAAAAGTACCATCTTATAAATACTTGGGGTGCTATGTCAAGGAGAGCTGGGATCTTTCATGCAAAATCCATTGTAGAATTGAACAAGCTAGAAATTCCTTCCAAAAAAATGAGGAAAGTCTCGACAAACCAGGACTTATGTATCAGACTTCGTACTCAAATACTTTGATCGTATGTACCATATTTTTTGCTCTGTAAGATGCACTACCCCCCCACACACACAAAAGTAACGGGAAATGTCTGCAAGTCTTATAGAATGAATACAGTAGTCCCCACTACATATATATCACACACTTTCATTTAGAAAAAACTTACCTGCATGGAGCCTCTCCTGTCACTGCTGCAGCCAGGACTCGCAGTTCCAATAACCTCCTTTGCAAAGAGGCTTCCTCCAGGGAGCTTCTCCCTACCCCTTCCTTTCTGCCACCTGGATTCTGCTGTTCTAATCACCTCATTTGCAAAGAGGCTTCCATGGAGCCTTTGACCTCCCCTGCTGCAGCCTGGATTCCCCAGTCCCAATCACCTCGTTTGCAACCCTTCCCTTTTGCAGCTTGGATTCCTCAGTCCCAATCTCCTTGTTTGCCACCCTCCCCTTTTGCAGCCTGGATTCTCTAGTCCCAATGACCTTGTTTGCAAGCCTCACCTTTTGCAGCTTGGATTCCTCAGTCCCAATCACCTTGTTTGCAAGCCTATCCTTTTGCAGCTTGGATTACCAAGTCCCAATCACCTTATTTGCCACCCTCCCCTTTTGCAGCCTGGATTCTCCAGTCCCAATCACCTCGTTTGCAAGCCTCACCTTTTGCAGCTTGGATTTCCCAGAGTCAATCACCTTGTTTGAAAGCCTCTCCTTTTGCAGCTTGGATTACCAAGTCCCAATCACCTCGTTTGCCACCCTCCCCTTTTGCAGCCTGGAGTCTCCAGTCCCAATCACCTTGTTTGCAAGCCTCCTCTTTTGCAGCTTGGATTCCCCAGTCCCAATCACGTTGTTTGAAATGCTCCACTTTTGCAGCCTGGATTCCCCAGTCCCAATCACCTCCTTTGTAAAGAGGCTTCCTCACTTGCAAAGAGGTCTCCTCCATAGAGCCTCTGCCCTCCCCTTTTGCAGTCAGGATTCACCTACCATGAAACCTTAGGCAAAACATTTTTTCTTGTTTTCCTCCCCTAAAAGCTAGGTGCGTCTTATGGTCAGATGTGCCTTATAGAGCAAAAAAATACGGTATTCAGCATACTTCTCTATGGTGTTGAAACTTGGACCCTTATAGACACAATATGCAGGAAGCTGGAAGCATTCAAAATGTGGATGTACAGACAAATTCTGAAGATATCTTGGACAGCTGGGGTCACTAATGTGGCTGTATGAATAAAAACATAGAAATCCTCAATGTTTTAAAGAGAAGAAAATTGCAGTATTTTGGACACATAATGCGCAATAAGAAATACCATCTGCTGTAGGTTATCCTTCAAGAAAAAATAGGTGGGAAGCATGTCATGGGGCATAGAAGAACTTTCTGGATTAAGAACTTAAGACAGTGGTCTGCAGTGAGTGCAGCTGTTTTGTTTAGAATAGCTTTAGATAGAAACCAGTTCAGGCTACTGATTGCCAACGTTCAACGAGGACATAGCACTTGAAGAAGAAGTGTATGCATTTGCAAACAAGGCGATTTTGCATTTGGATTATTTAAATACTTAATATGCACAAGACTTCCGAGAAACGTTGGCTTAAAATCTCCCCCTGCTCTGGTTCAGAGCCATCAGCTTCCCAAAGAAGGTGCTCTATCTGTCATCGTGCATGGGCAGAGATAACAGAAAAACACAACCATAATAATCGCCCAGGGATTTCTGTAGCACATCATTAAAGGCTGCTTAAGGAGCATGACTCAAAGCAGACTGTAGCTTCAGCAGCAACTCCCAACTTTGCCCAAATCCTGCATCCCCCAAGAACCCTTCCATTTTCCTGTCAGCTTCTCTCACTCACACCTTCGCCCTACTCTTGTTACTCTTCCTCCCGTCAGTCAACCTGGTCAAGTCTGTCGAACACAGGGGCTTATTCAGAGGCTCGTAACTAATATCAGCTAGGCATCTGATTATTTTCTTTGGTTTTGCCCTTTGGAGACTTGTTTTTGTCAGCCTGCATTTTTCAGAGCCTGACACGGATGAGATTTTTGCGGGCCGAGGCCGCTTGGAAAGCAAGAATGTCTGAGGTCAAACTGCCCCCTTGTGGCAGTAAAAACGTCTTTGATAAGCACTGGAAGAGGCCACCATGTAAGTGTGTACAAGAATTCCAGCATTGTTTCTTCCAGGATCACAGCTGTTCTGTTCTAATTTATGACCAAGATTTCTCAGCAGAGCTAAACCACATGAAGATGCATGAAAGGGAGAAGAACAGCAGCACTACAAAAACAAAACACAACAAAACAGCCACAGCCACCTCCTCAATTAAGAAGCATCATAGCTGTAAGGAAGATGTTCCTCTGTTGTTATTAATGTACTGAGGGCAGGGTTTACTCTCCTTTTGATCCCAAAGCAACAGAGAGGCAAGGCCCCCAGGACAGTTAAAGGATCAGTTAAAGAAAAGACATTGTGTCCATTCTGCCTTTTTCTCCCCATCTAAAGACATTGTGTCAAGAAAAAAAAGGCAAAAAGAACAGATGGGGTGAGAGGAAGAGAGAGGGTTAAAAAACCCGGGAACCTGTTCTTAAAGTTACAGGTCTTCTAACAATTATTGGGAACCTTTCCAGTAGCTCCTGACTGGGGAGCAGCTGAGAACAAGTCCCTGGCTGGAAAAGGGCAATGCCATATCTGGGGTCAGCAACGTGGGCTTCATCCAAGGGTGCCAACTTTAGAGGGCACATCCCTGCCATGAGACTTGAAAGGCCAGGAGCCTGGCCTATTGCCACAGGAAAAGATGCATGCACCAGCCAGGCCTCTCGGAGAACCCGCTGGCGTTTAGCAGGCCACACAAGCGGTAGGCTGGGAACAGCCAAGGAAAAGTGGTTGATGTATCCAGCCTCATAGAGGTCTTGGATAGCAGATCTAGGCAGGGTTCCAGAAGACTCAGACTCTCCACTCTTTAATCAACTGTAAAAATTGTTGCTAGGTGGTCTACGATCACTCTCCAACCATAGGTCAACCCGTGGCTTACAATAATGAGAGACAATATACCTCCCTGAACATTTAGGACATAGTCAAGTTAAGAACAGGGAACTAGAAGAGGCATCTTAGAACAATAAAAGGTAACATTAAAGCCCAGTGGCACAGTGGTGAAATGCCTATACTGCAGGTAAAAACTAGGCTCACAACCTGGGGTTCAATTCCAGGTAGCCGGCTCCACGTTGACTCAGCCTTCCATCCTTCCGAGGTCGGTAAAATGAGTACCCAGCCTGCGCAGGGGGGGTACAATCTGTAGCCTGCATACTGTAATTTAAAAACTGTAAACCGCCCAGACACTACTTGAAGTGGTATGGGGCGGTATATAAGCAGAACACTTAATGCTAAAAGAGCACAAAAAAATAAAATAAAAATCCATTATGAGGGGTGGAAACTAACATGGCATAGAAGCTTACTGACTTGCTTTTCACCCTACCCCATGGCCTTGACATCACTCTAGCTTTCTGGTTCTGCTTTGTAGAGGAGCAATGAAAGGGTGGGGATCAGTTTTGCTTCTTTTTATTCTGATCTGTTTTATTCAGGTTGAGCTGAAGTAAATAAGTCAGAGTGATGTGGAAGTCTGGAAGTTGAGTCATGGCTACTGGACTTCTTTTTTGAGAGATAGAAACGTTTCGCTGTTCATCCAAACGGCTTCATCAGTCTGTTTGGATGAACAGCGAAACATTTCTATCTCTCAAAAAAGAAGTCCAGTAGCCATGACTCAACTTACAGATAAACTCACCTGAGAATCTTCACAGACAGTGATGTGGAAGGCAATTTTAACTTGTTGAATGTTTTTATTTATTTATCAAGTTGCTGCTTGCTTGTGTTTTTCATCTCCTCACATTCATGCTATACTGTTTTATTATCTCTGCAAGACTGCCTGGTTTAGCCCAGTGGATGAGGGATCTATAAAGAACAGCCTGCTTTGTGAGGTTTGAGGCTGCAGATCAGGTCAGAAGTGCTTATGTGTTTCAGGAAGATGGAATTTAGGTCCCGATCAGCTCAATTTATAACAGTGTTTTAGATTTATGCATGTGGGAGAAATGGAAGTGTAAAGAAACTTCACACTGGCTGGAATCCTGCCAGGGTTTGCACATGTATGTCACGTGCTGTAGTTAAATGTGGTTCACTGGAAAAGTGCTCGGTTCTGTCTTGGTGCCCTGCCTTTTCATGTACCTCACCATATAACCAAGAGGTGCCCCAACACCTCATCAATTACCTAAAGCAAGCTTTACACATTTACATGGACATTAGAGATGAGCACGAAACCATTTCCGTTTCCGTTATTCGGGCCCCTGGAGCCTACTTTGGTTCTTTACCGTTATTCAGGCCACTGGGGCCCGATTCGTTGTCATTTTTTCGATTTTCAGACCCAGCGGCATGCAGGCTGGGAGAGCATTTCTGCAGCCACGGGGAACCCTCCCGGGCCGGGCGCCATCTCTTTGACACCCACCTTTGCCCTTCTGAGTGCAGAGGGGCGAAGGAGGGACTCGGCTTCCCCGCGCAGGTCATGACAGCGCTGGGTGCTGTCATGACTCCCTTGGAGAAGATCCCTTTGACCCCCCCCTTTGCCCCTCTGCATGCACGCAGAGGGGGGGAAGGGGGAACTCGGCTTCGCTGCACGGGTCATGACAGCGCCCGGCGCTGTCATGACCTGCGTGGGGAAGATCCTCCTCTGCCCGGGCAGAGGCGAGACCATGGCCAAAGCTCAGCTGATCTCTTCCGGCCAGGATGAGAGCTGTGCCGGCCGTCACCCCAGGTGGAGGAGATTGAGCCGTGATCCTGGCTCCGTGCGCGGAGGCGAGACCACGGTTGAAGCTCAGCTGATCTCCTCCGCCCAGGATGACAGCTGTGCTGGCCGTCACCCGGGGCGGAGGAGATCGAGCCGTGGTCTCGCAGCCCCTTCCTTCTCGACTCCACCCCACAGCCTGACAGCCCACCAGGCTGTCAGGCTGTGGGGCGGAGGGCAGTGAGAGGGGGCTCCAATCTGGCCTCTGTGCGCGGAGACCTGATTGCAGCCCCTTCCTTCCCGACTCCGCCCCAGAGCCCGCAGCCGACCGGGCTGTCAGGTTGTGGGGCGGAGGGCGGCGAGAGGGGGCTCCGATCTGGCCTCCACGTGTGGAGACTGGATGGCAGCCCCTTCTCGACTCCGCCCCCAACCGGACCAGGAAGCCGGAAGCCGGAAGACTGGACCAGGAAGGCCAGCAGCACCAGGTAGGTCATTCTCATTCATTGCGCTGCCATTAACAAAAATGAACAGAACCAAAGAAAATTTTCTTGGTTCTGTTCGGTTTGAGCCTGGCCTGTCCAAATGGTTGTTATTCATACCGTTACGTAACGGTACGAATAACAGATAACGGTAACGAAAAAATGGTTGTTTCGTGCCCATCTCTAATGAACATCAATTGGATTCTGGTCACTGTGTGAAGTGCGGCCATCTCTCCATCACCAAAAAAGGCAAAGATGGAGGACAAGGGATGCCACGTAAAAGTAGATTTCTCACACACAAAAAGAAGGACCTTTCTGCATTAAATGTGAAGATGCCAATTTAAACTAATGCATGCAAATATTACAATTAGGCACTATTCCCGTAATTTAAGTAGAAACACACTGCTGCTGACCATACTTCTCAAGACTGTGACTCGATAACCACTTTGGGACACACCATTGAGTTAAAAATGGGCTACAAATCTAATAACTATGTTAAAGCATAATATTTAATGGTTCTTTGTAATTTCCTGTGCCTGGCATCTGTTTCAATTTACTGAAAATGTATATATGGAGAAAGAAGAGAATCAGATGCCACTTGAGTTTTGTTGAAATATCTGAAACAATCAGTTGTTTCGGAGGAATGAACTGTGCTTCCAGGATGTCCTCTCCAGGGGCTGAAGTTATATCTGAAGTCAATGCAGAATTTAGTGTTTCAGTGGATCAGTTTGTGGGGTTGGTGTCTTTTCTTACAAAATGATCCTCTCACACACAATATTTTGCTTTTAAAATGAGAGAAAGTTGATGAGATGCATGGGCTAATCCAGTAGTGGTGAACCTCTGGCACTCCAGATGTTTTGGACCACAACTCCCACAGTCCTTTGTCATTGGCAATCAAGGCTTGGAATTCTGGGAGTTGTAGTCCAAAACATCTGGAGTGGCAAAGGTTCGCCACCACTGGGCTACTCAAAGCCTACGTTGATATTGTCACTGCTTTGGGGAATTCATTTTAAGAAAGCAAATCCTTACCAAATTTCAGGATCCTTTTGCAATATTATTTCAAAATTGATCCAACAGAACCTAGATCACAATTGTTTGGGGAGAAAGGCTGGCTATAAATCGAGCAAAACATATCAAGATTCACTTTACTGATTGATGGAGGGTGGCTGCAGTAATTGGCAGTACAACAAAGTGTTTTTTTTTTTCACTAGAAGATGAATTAATAAATAAACTTTATTACAATCAATGACCAGCATCAGCATACAAAAATGTAAAATATGCATATCCAACGAGCCTATTCCTATACTGTAGGTGAGGGAGAGAAGAATGGAGGTCTCTCATCAGCCAGGAACATTTTCAAAGTAGAACACGGGTTAGGGTTTTATTTTTATTTTTCTTCCCATTTATATTTTAACTAATTTGTTTTCAATGTAGGGCAGCTAATCAAGTGTGTACAGGGCTGCAAATTGCATTTTATTGAGCTGATTAGATGCTTTTTAAGTCCATTACATTGTGGATTTTAAATACGGCCACACAAAATTTAGCTACATTAAACAACATATTTATATTTCTTTTGCCTTGACAGCAGTAGAAGGGTACCACATGTCTCTGAGCATCCTGGAATGAGTTGTAAATATGGTTGAATAAGATTTTTTCCCCTGGAATTTTTCCAATAGAAGATGAATTTGGCTGGATTTTGCAGAATCTGGCTACAGAGGCCATGGCCTTTACATCCATATGTGAAGCACAGAAAGCACCGAATGTCAAGAGCTGAACAAGTGGGAAATCTGATCTTTGCTTTAGCTGCTGTCCTACAGAGATTTCTGCATCAAAAGATAATTCAGTTCTTCAAAAAACTTTATGAATGTGGACTATGGCGCTTCCCTACCCGTGTCTCAAACAGCCAGGAAATAGCCCAGTATGGCTCTGAAATATCATACCTGTGTTGCTAGAAGAAAAAAGGTTGCCAGGCTTTTATGTAGCCAAGGGCAGGCTGAATGTTGGCAACACCAGTTGCAGAAGCCAGGAAGGTCTACACATAGGATGTCCTCTTCTGCTCGCTACCATTTACACTTGTTGAAAAAGGAAAGCCCTAATAATTGCTTTGCGCTTGGATGTGAAGTGGCTAACTGATGAAAAAAGGAGTCAGCATCTAGGAGCTTCCCTTGTTTTTATTTATTATTTATTATTATATTTATATCCCACTTATCTCCTAAAATAGGACTCTAAGCAGCGAACAAAAGCGTTAAGACGCTAACAGCAGAAATAGAAATACAACAATTAAAACCACATCAAACAGGCAGTATAAACAGTATAAAATAAGAATCCTAGTGCCTCCTAATGCATCCCAGCACTCCAAGCGTGCATCCTAACAGTTAAAATTGGAGACATCGATAACCAGCAAAATGTAAAAAGTGATGGCGGAGAAAATAATAATAATAATAATATTAAGAATCGCCAAAGGCCTCTCAAAATAAAAAGGTTTTTAACATTTTTCGAAAGGCCTGCAGGGACTCTGCAGAGCACACTTCGCTAGGGATGGAGTTCCATATGGAGGGGGCTGCCACAGAGAAGGCCCGGTTCCGGGTAACCGTCTTCCGGGCCTCTCGAGGAGTGGCAACCCGGAGCGAGTGCGCTCGCACCTGCCGAACTGGGCGGGCCGAGATGGATCGTTGAACGATACGCTCTGTCAGGTAGTCCGGTCCCAAGCCATGGAGGGTTTTATAAACTAAAACCAAGACCTTGAATCTAATCCGGGCCGCAATGGGCAACCAATGCAGGCGAGCCAGGACTGGGGTGATGTGGTCATAGCGACGCACACCAGCCACCAGCCTGGCCGCCGCATTCTGTACCCGCTGCAGACGCCGGAGAAGAGTCAAGGGCAACCCCATGTAGAGGGCATTGCAGTAGTCCAGCCTCGAGATCACCAGTGCTTGGACCACTGTTCTCAGAGAGTCAACATCCAGGTACGGGCGGATCTGGGCGATCTGCCTAAGATGGTAATAAGCGGCCCTGGTCACCGACGCCACCTGAGCCTCCATGGTGAGCGCCGGGTCCAGGACCACGCCCAAATTCCGCACCCTCTCCACTGGCCAGAGGGAAACTCCCCCCAAACAGGGAAGAGGGCCACCGTACCCAGATGGTGAGCTCCCAAAGAACATGACCTCCGTCTTCCCGGGGTTGAGCTTAAGCCTGTTCGCCCCGGTCCAAGCCAGGACGGCATCCAGGCACTCATCAAGGATCCTCACAGCTTCCACTGCAGAGGTGGAAAAGGAGAGATAGAGCTGCGTGTCATCAGCGTACTGGTGACAGCAGACTCCAAATCTCCTAATGACCCCAGCCAGCGGCCTTACGTAGATGTTGAACAGCAAAGGGGACAGCGACGACCCCTGTGGAACCCCACAAGGGAGTATCCAAGGGGCCGACAACTCCCCCCCCATGCAGGACGTACTGTGGATGGCCCTCCAGGAAGGAACGGAGCCAACTGCGAGCAGTGCCTCCGATTCCAACCTCAGAGAGCCGATCCAACAGGATACCGTGGTCGACGGTATCAAAGGCCGCTGACAAATCCAGGAGAACCAACAGGGTAGAGCAACCCCTGTCGGCCGCCCGGATTAGGTCATCTTGCAGTGCGACCAAAGCTGTTTCGGTCCCCCAACGAGGCCTGAACCCGGACTGGCAAGGATCGAGGCACTGCCGATCCTCCAGGTATGACTGCAACCGAACCGCCGCCACCCTCTCGATCACCTTGCCCATGAACGGGACGTTCGCAATTGGGCGATAGTTGGATAATTTGTCCTGGGAAAGGCTTGGTTTTTTGAGAATGGGCTTTACCACCATCTCCTTCAGGCGAGAGGGAAAAACCCCCTCGCTGAAGGAGGCGGTGGCAATGACCGAAGCCCATTCAGCCATAGTCCCGCTGGCAGCTTTGATAAGCCAGGCAGGGCAGGGATCGAAAGGAGTGGACGCCGGCCGGCAGTGAGCCATAGCCTTGGAGGCCTCGACAGCAGAAACAGGCCCAAGCGCATCCAACCGAGGTGATGAAGGTGGACCAGCAACTGGGGGTGCCGGGGCAGTGCTACTGCAACCGGAGTCGAAGCCGGTCCGGATGGCCTCAATTTTAGTACGAAAAAAGGCTGCGAATGTCACTTGGTGAATGGCAGTGGTGCAGGGGGATTCCTGATCAACACCTTGACCATTAGCCTGTAGAGTGTCTAAAGCTTCCATGATTCTCTGTACTATTGCACATATACACTAGGACATTGTATCCACTGGGCCTTGGTTTCAGGCCTTCCCATGGATAATGAAAACCACAGATAAGAGGGAATGCCACCCCCCAAAAAATTGCTGTGTTTTATGACAGTAGCTTGCTTTACAGCTGCTGAATTATTTTATTAATTTTTTCCTCTGCCCACTGTGGATAACTGAATCAGTGGTTAACGAATCAGTGGATACGGGAGTTCAATATGAAAAACGTGAAATAAGCTGTCCAAAATGCTGTGGTATGGTACTATCACTGTACTTATGGTACTCAATTCCACCTCCTTTTAAAGATCTTCCAGGACACTTTTTTCTCAGTCTCTCATGCCTGACTGAGAAATGCCTCTGGTACTTGGCAATTAGCCATGAAAAACTACACAAACCAGATGCAAAGATCAACAGGATTCTGGCCAATGTGTTTTCTACTACTCAGAGTGGGAAGATGTTATCTTGGATTTCCTGCCTCGTCTGCCAAAATAATGGATTTGGACAGTGTATATATCAATATGGGTGGAACAATAGTTGTTGTTGTTGTTGATGTCATCTTAGAACTTCCAAGCTGGAAGGGATGCCATGAATCATTAAACTCACTCTCTTTCATTTGCGATATTCATTGCCATGGCATATCAGTGTTGCTCTTTCTTCAACAACTGAACAAAAAATAAGGAAATCCCTACCCAGTCAAGAGGCCGATCTTAGTTCAGGGGTCATTTCTCTCAATCTAATGTGCCTTACAGAGAGGCTAAAATGGTGGACAGTAAAATGCTCCAGCCCCCAGATCCTTTGAAGAAAGAGCAGGATAAATATGTATTAATCTAGATCTCCATTATTTTGCATTTGTTCCCAGTGAAGGGCTCTGTGTAGTGGAGAAGCCTGCCTAGTCCTCCACATGAAAAGCAGTGGCCAAATATAATCACTTTTATTTAGCAGTAACTCACAGAAAATGGCTGCTTCTACTTGCTGTACAAGTATGTATGCAGTGAAAATGGTTCAGATATTTCTCTTTGCCACATGCACACATGTTCAGCTCAAGGAACAATTGCTGTGGCTTTAAAAAGGCACACACAGAAGTACACAGCAATAGAGCCTTTTGCAGGTCAAGCCTGTGTGGTGATAAATGCAGGCTAACAGGCAATACAGACATGACAGCAACAAAATAGACGGCAGACGAAAATGCATTTCAGAATGCGTAACAAAGCAAAAGACAGAGGCAGGAGCCAACAGAGTTGGCAAGGCAGACAATGGATGTGCAAGCCTGTCACATGAGATGCCAGGAGCCTTACACCCAGCATTCTCCATTCATCTCAAAGAAGGATGGGTAGCTTTATGCATCCTTCAGAAAGCAACCAGAGGGTCTGGGGTTTCTCGGATAGTACAGCATAAGGGAACTGCTTCTCAATTGTTCTATGATCTCAATCCCCATTTTTCTAAACTCCCCCTCCCCTCACTCTCAAACGCGGTTTGCTTCATTGGTGCATCTATGAAGACTATGTCCTCATGCACCATAGCATGCCACCTACTGATTATGATGAGTATGTATGTATGTATGTATGTATGTATGTATGTATGTATGTATGTATGTATGTATGTATCCATGCATGCATGCATTTCTATACCGCCTGTTGTGTATTGATCTGTATTCCTATTATCTGTAATTGCTTATGTTGAAGTAACTGCCTTCCTGTTCCCAAAGGGAACAGGCCTATTGGTTATTTCTAGTTGCTGCATTTGGATCCTCAATCCTATTGGTTTCCGCCAAAAGGCAGCTTTGTGATTGCTTGTAATTGTTCCCTCCAAAATGTATCTTTTCCTAGCCTATCCTCAATCCTATAAATGTAGCTCCCTCACCCCAGTCCCCAGCTTGTTCTCTCCCTGAATAAAGAGTTGTTACCATAGAAGCTGTCTCCAGCCTACTATGTCACAGAGCTGAAATCACTTGCTGAAATCACTAAACCCCATGCCTTTACACTGGCGACGAGGATGGGATCCGGAATGCTGAGAAACAGAGGATCATCACGCTGACTCAAGAGTCCGGATCGCAGCAGAAGAAGCCGACCCTGCCCGCCGGGAGAATGGAAAGTCCACAGGTATTGGAGCCCTTCCAGCCATCGGAGCCCCACACTTGGGAGGACTATGTTAAACGCTTCGAGTTCTTCGTGGTGGCTCAAGAAATCACTGATGACAGCAAAAGAAGGGCCACGTTCCTGAGTTGCTGTGAGCGTGAGACCTTCTTGTTGGCCAAGGCACTGCTTGCCCCAGCAAAGCTGAGTGAGACATCACTCAGACATTTTCGCCCGGCTGACAAGCCACTTGCCACCTGCCAAAACCAAGATGGCCTGGTGGATGGAGTTTCAGAAAAGGCAGCAGCAAGCCGGAGAATCTGTGGCTGCATTCCTGGCAGGACTCCGGGAGCTTGCTCAGCACTGTGGCTTCCCAAATCTTGAAGACACTCTCTTGGATCAATTTGTTTGGGGTCTCAGCAGCAAAAAAGCCCGAAGGTGCATTGTGGCAAAGGAAGATGTCACCCTTGCCTCCGCCTTGAAAGAGGCCACCGCCACAGAGAATTATGAGCAGGAAGAGCTCAATGCCAGTTGAAAGGCCACGAAGCTGCAGGTAGAGGCTGCCCATGCCATGAACCAGAGGCTAGTCCAAGCCAGAGCCCAGTCCGTGGTGTCGAGTTGGTGCGTCAGGCTGATGCACGGCCCAAAGATCGCCGAGGCGCTTGCCCAGGCTGTGGCAGAAACCATGAGCAGAAAAGCTGCCATTTTTGTGATGCTACGTGCAGAGCATGTGGAAAGACAGGACACATCGCCAGTGTCTGTAGGTCAGTGGCAGCTGGAACAACGGGATCACCTAGATCAACGCATCGCAGATCATCCACCACGACTCATCTCCTGGACAACTGCAACTATCTCACAGAGATCAACGGAGAGACCGTGCAGTTTCCAGCGCAAGGCAAAACATCCGTCAGAGTGAAGATTGAAGGTCAACCGTGCGACATGGAGGTGGATTCCAGATCGGGATTCACCATTGTCTCAGACCAGACTGCAAGGGGACTCTTCCCTGGGGGTAAGTTCCCCTCTCTGGAACCATTCCCAGCAACCTTGCAATCATACACGGCTGGCCGCATCCACATTCTAGGAATGCATGCTGTGAGGGTACAATTCCGGAAGAAACAGGCTGTGCTTAAATTGGTGATTGCAAAGGGGAGTCGCCCCAGTCTCCTGGGTACTGACTGGTTTCCCGCCTTCGGACTGAGTATATCAGGGCTCCACTCGGTCCAAACGTCCCCAGAGTTGGGCAAGGCATTAGGCCAGGAATTTGCCGAACTCTTCAGTGGTAAACTGGGTTGTTATACAGGGCCTCCAATTGACTTTGAGCTGGACCCCAAGGTGGCCCCAATCCGACTCAAGCCAAGGCGAGTGCCATTTGCGCTGCAACCCAAGATTGAGGCGGAACTGGACAAATTGGTCAAACAGGGAGTTCTTTCACCTGTGGGCTCTTCTAAGTGGGAGACTCCTATCGTCACACCCCTTAAGGCAAATGGGGAAGTGAGAATTTGTGCAGACTACAAATGTACTATCAACAAGGCACTCAGGGGAAATTCATACCCCATTCCAGTCGTCTCACAGCTGTTGGCAAAACTAGCTGGGGGAATTTTTTTTGCCAAACTTGACCTGGCACAAGCGTGCCAGCAGCTGCCAGTGACTCCGCAATCTGCGGAAGCACAGACTATCGTAACACACAAAGGGGCTTTCAGAGTAAACAGATTACAGTTTGGAGTTTGTGTGGCCCCAGGGATTTTTCAAGGTCTACTGGAGCGTCTGTTAAGGGGTCTGCCAGGGGTCTTGCCATTTTTTGATGATGTTCTGATTGCTGGGAAAGACCCCCAGGAACTAGTTGGGCCTATCCATGCTGTGTTAATCAAATTTAAAGAGGTGGGGCTGCAGCTTAAAAAGGAAAAATGCAGTTTTGGGGTGCCATCTGTGGATTTCCTGGGGTTTAAAATTGATGCAACATGCATCCACCCCACTGACTCTAAAATTAAAGCCATTACTGAGGCTCCACGCCCACAGAACAAGACGGAGTTACAGTCATTCCTGGGACTTATTAACTTTTATCATTCATTCCTACCTCAGAAAGCTTCAATAGCGGAACCGTTGCATAGACTATTGGGAAAAAAGCGTGTGTGGCGTTGGGCTCTGGCACAGCAGAAGGCTTTTGACACCTTACGGGTCATGCTGACTAGCAGGAGCATCCTTGCTCATTATGACGAGTCGAAACCTCTTGTCCTGGCATGTGATGCCTCTCAGTATGGGCTGGGAGCTGTGCTGAGCCATAGGGAAGCGGATGGGTCAGAAAAGCCCATCTCATTCTATTCTCGTATGTTGTCGTCAACAGAGCACAACTACGCACAAATTGACAAAGAAGCACTGGCAATAGTGGTAGGGATTAAAAAGTTCCATGACTTTATACGGTCACCACTTCTTCCTTGAAACCGACCACAAGCCATTGTTAGGATTGTTCAACCCGAACAAGCAGATGCCGCAGATTCTCTCCCCCAGGATGTTACGATGGTCTATATTCCTGAATGGGTTCCAGTACACCCTGACCCATGTTCCAGGGAAAAGGTTGTGCCACGCTGATGCGCTAAGTTGCTTGACCCTTCCTGGTGTGAGCAATGCAGATCCTGCCCCAGCGGAACGAGTGATGATGCTGGAAACACTCCCGGGGCCCCCTGTAACGGCCACTGAAATAGCTGAGAGAACGAGGACAGATACCGCTCTCTCCCGTGTGCTCACTTGGGTGGGGAGGGGATGGCCAGGTGGCCCGCATGAAGAAAAATTTAGACCATACGCAACAAGGCAACATGAGCTATCCCTGCATAAGGGCTGTCTCCTGTGGGGAGACAGAGTGATCATTCCAGTCCACTGAGCGTTCTGGATACGCTTCACATGGGGCATCCGGGAATGGTCAGGATGAAGTCGCTAGCCCGGTGCTATGTGTGGTGGCCTGGGATGGACCAAGATGTTAAACAATGGGTACAGACGTGCAAGGCATGTCAGGAAGTGCGCCCAGAAGTGGCCAGAGCACCAGTCCACTGGTGGGAGCAGACCTGGACTCCCTGGAGCCGGCTGCACTTAGATTTTGCTGGGCCATTCCAAGGAAAGGCTTTTTTTTGTTATCATTGATGCGTATTCTAAATGGTTAGAGGTGGCTATGGTTCCCAGCATGTCGTCAGCTGCAGTCATCAATGTGTTGAGACAGCTGTTTGCAACCCACGGGTTGCCCGACACCATTGTGTCAGACAATGGAGCAGCCTTTGTATCCCAAGAATGCAGGGCATTCTTGGCTGATGATTTCATAAGAGGGGTCACATCAGCCTCCTTTCACCCCTCCTCCAATGGGCAAGCTGAGTGCATGGTGCAGACAGCCAAAGGATCTATTGCACGCTTGATGGAGGGTGACTGGTCAACGCTAGAGATGGGCACGACTTAGCGGTATTCCCGTTTCCGTTTCCGTTACTCGTTTCCGTTACTCTACGGAAATGGTAATGGGAATTACTCCGCCAGACTTCGAGCCTGAACCGACAAACGAACAATTTTGGTCTGATTTGTCGTGCTCGTTCCTTGCATCGCGCGATCGCACGATGCCACGCGGCACAGAAAAAAAGTTTTTAAAAGTTAAAAAAACCCGGTTCCCGGCCGAAAAGCAGGCGGAAAAATGCCTGCCGTGCCTCAGGGCACCTACCAGAGGGGTTGTTTCTGGAGGTCTGTGGCCTCCCCCCCCCATCCCCCGTCCTGGGCTGCTCTGGTGGCACTCGCCGCAGGCTCGCAGCCAGCCAGCAAAAAGCCCAGTCTCGCCAGCCGCCGGCCACCGCAATTAAAGCGCAAGCAAGCGGCACGGACGGCACAGGAAAAAAAAAACTCTCCCCCCAGCCATTCCCAGGCCAAAAAAGCAGGCGGAAAAATGCCTGCTTGACTAAGGGCGCAGGGCACCTACCGGAGGGGTGGTTTCTGGAGGGGGGGTCCCGCCTCCCCCCCGTCCTGGGCAGCCGGACTCGAGTCGCCATGCCATGCGGTGCGGGCAGGGGATCCAAAATGGGGCGGCGAACGCAATATTGTTTTTGAAATCGTGGTCCAAAAACACACAAGCACAACAGAAACACGCGAAAAATTTATAAACTGCCAGATTTTTCACAGTAGCAGTGGGTTTTTTCTTGCAACAAAATGTCTCTCCTCTCCTCCTCTGTCCTCCATTGATTTTATTTTATTTTATTTTATTTACACCTGCACAATGATGGGCCTGGCCGAGTGGCCAGCCATGTGGGAGTGGACGACCATGCAAATTTTTGGAGCCATCCCACCAATCGCATGGCCACTTGGCCATGGAGACTTCTGGGATGTGCCAAAAAGCCCCCTAAAACCTGCCCTAGCCCCCTAACCCTAACCCTAACCCTTGACTCCGTACCCATACGTCACAGACTGTCTTCTTAGTGGGTCAGAGAGGCACCCAGAGGTGCAACCCACTAGCCCACCGTAACCTTACCCGTCACTAGCCTAACCCTAGCCCTAACCCTAACCCACCTTAACCCTAAGCCAGATGTACTTGCATTGCACTACACGCAAGTACAATTCCCTTCTGTGTGAGACATGGTGGTGCGAGAGCCTTAGTTAGGCATCTCCTATGGCTCTGGGTTCAGTGCCATCCACTAGTCTTCACAGTCACTGTCTGCACAACTGTTATGCAATATCCATATGGCTATTGCATAGCATTTTGCAGCAGCAGCAGGTGAGGAGGGGAGACCCCCATGTTGAGGGGTCTCTTGGAGCCTGCTTCCCCTTCCTAGTGGGTGAGGATAGGAGGCACCCACGGGTGCCTCCAGGAGCCCACTTTCCCTTTATAGCGGGCCAGAGGAGGCACCCACCCCACAAAGGTGCCTCCAGGAGCCCGCTCCCCCCCCCAAAAAAACCAGTACTAACGACAACGAAAAAACAAAAAAACGAACCGACTAATTTTTGCGAATTTTCGTGAAAAATGGAAACGACCCGAAACACAGAACCGGCCCGACTAACGACAACTCGAATTTTTTTTTTTCAAGTCGTGCCCATCTCTAGTCAACGCGCATTGCCCAAATGTTGTTTTTGCAGCATGTTTTTGCAGCAGAAGGCTGGTAACGGTGCTGGATTATGTCCACCCAGACAAAATGCCAAACCGCAATGCCAGAGCACCTCCACTGGCAGAGAGCGACTCTACAAGGTGTTTTGCTCCTGAAGATTTGGTCTGGGTGAGAAATTATGCCAGAAGTCCCCTGTGGGTGCCAGGGGTGATCACCAGAGCGTCTGGGCCAGTCTCTTATTATGTGACCATTGAAGATGGCAGGGTCTGGCGTAGGCACGTGGACCAACTGCGGTGCAGAGCGCTCAGTAGAGTGGGTACAGGAGTGGGGGAATTGCAGTCTGAGAGTGACACTACTCCCATTAATGAGTCACAGCTGCAAGACCAGAGCAGAGATGTCCCAGGAATGCAGGTACCAGTGGCTTCCACAAATGAATCTGCTCCTGCAAGTCCTCATGGTGCCGAGGAACAGATCAGGGACACTGAGTTGTCTAATACACCCTCCGTGTCAGACAAAGCTATTACAGTAGACTCTCCACCACAGACACTGCCTGCTCAAGCCCCTGCAACACCTGTAGTCAGGAGATCAATTAGAAGTCGCAGGGCCCCACAATATCTTAAGGATTACGTGTGCTGTGCCCACCAGGGGGGGGGAGGGGTGTTGTGTATTGATCTGTATTCCTGTTATCTGTAATTGCTTATGTTGAAGCAACTGCCTTCCTGTTCTCAAAGGGAACAGGCCTATTGGTTATTTCTAGTTGCTGCATTTGGATCCTCAATCCTATTGGTTTCCTCCAAAAGGCAGTTTTGTGATTGCTTGTAATTGTTCCCTCCAAAATGTATCTTTTCCTAGCCTGTCCTCGTTCCTATAAATGTAGCTCCCTCTCCCCAGTCCCCTGCTTGTTCTCTCCCTGAATAAAGAGTTGTTACCATAGAAGCTGTCTCCAGCCTACTATGTCACAGAGCTGAAATCACTTGCTAAAATCACTAAACCCCACGCCTTTACACTGCCCATCTTCCCAAAGGAACTCCGGGAGTTTAACAGTAAACGGGATTTTAAAAATGCATAAAAACAAAGAACAAATATAGTAATAGGTACCTGGCAAGATGGCGTAAAAAAAAACAACTAAAAAAAACTAAAAAAAAACCCCTAAACTAACCTAACCTTGGGATAGGCTGGGAAAGAAAAGATTCCTGATTCCCCTTGGACAGGTTTTTCTGAACCTCTTTCTTCACTAATTTGGAATAAAGGAAATGTAAGGGGACATTTAGGTTTGGCATGAGTCTGCAACCAAGACAAAATGAGGCCTTGCGTTGGGTGACACCAGCAGGTAGCGGCTATCAAGTGGATCGGTTGTTTGTGTTTTTCCCAAGAGATATGTAGGAAAGGAATGCTAGTCTAGGAAAGCCTTTTGTCTTATCCAGCAGGATTAGTTATATTCACAGCTAACATCCCTATTTTTTTTTGTTAGTGAGTACTGGTCTATGGTTGGTGTCTGGCTCGGAAGTTGTTCCAATTTCCTCTCAATGTTTTGCATGCAGAGGAGAAGGAAGAACTAAAAACAACACCTGCTAGGCACCTGTGACCTCATCTAGATGTAAAGTTTCAGGATTGGGTTAGGTTTAGGTTTAGGGTTAGGGTTGCCCATATTCCCCTCCCCCCCCATTTTGTTCCATAGTCGCTCCCCCCCCCCCAACATTTTCAGGAATTTTACATGGCCAGAGGTAGCATGCAACACTGAGGCCCTGACTTCAGGCATCAAGAACTCCAGGCCAGACTTGACTTTTCTTCACCTTGGATATTGAGGCAGATTTAATATTTCATCTCACCTTATTAAAAAGTGTGTGAGTATACAGCATAATTAAGAAGGGCTTTGTGACTTATAAGGCTGGCATCTCCAGAGGAGATAGTTATTTATTCAGAGGATCAGCAAGTATAGCTGTTGAAATTAAACACATTCTTCCATGGGGCTGGGGTGGGGGGGCAACCCTTGCCTTACTCATACGGAGAGGACTAAAAACACAAATAAGCACTAAGCAGTGTTAAATGCAAACCAAACTAACTTTTCAGACACGCCTAACATCACCTTTGCTATAAACCTCTAGCCTTCCCTCATCTAGCACCATCCTGGTTGTTTTGAATGACAGCTACAAGCATCCTCTGGTAACATCGCCAACATCACCTATGTTCCCCTTAGAGTGAAAAGAAAAAAAGACCTGAAGAAGTAGCTATTTGCCAACCTGGATAAGCAAAGAAATACCCAGTAATTTGTTTCTATAGTTACATTCCACATTTATAAATACATTCAGTGTGCTTCTGTTTCCCTGCTCCTCAACTCATCTACCTGGGAATAAGCGTAATTTTGTTGCCAAAAAAAATGATAATAGAGTAAAAATAATAGGATGCACATTTGCAAGCTTTCTGCATGCACAGTTGGTTCCAATCCTTAGTATCCATTTTTTTAAAGTGAGGTAGAGAGGAGGCTACAGTTAGCAGTGTCATTCCTGTGTCAGTAGTACGCCATGACAAAAAAGCACATGTTCTTCACCAAATATTTCTTCCATTAACCACTTGCCAGTAAAAAAAGGAGGGCAAATGCATCATAAAAAGAGGGCAGAAAAGGACACAGAATTACAAATAACTGTGCTTGTATTGATTCACATGTTTAGATGTAAATCTAGATACAGTCACCCCCTGCCATTTTGCGGTTCAGGTACTGTGGACCCACTATATCATGGGGTCGCAGTACCTGCGCCTCGGGCCACATGGGGAGGCAATCGCATCACACCACGGCCGCTCCTCCGAGAAGCTTCGGGGCTGCTCAGGGGGGCGGGGGGCGATCGCATCACCCCGCGCCACCACCCCGCCCTCCTCCAAGAAGTCTTTGGGCCATTTAGGGGGGGCGGCGGGGGGCAATCGCATCACCCCACGCCACCGCCCCACGCTCCTCTGAGAAGCCTCGGGCCTCCCGGGTGGCCCGAGGCTTCTCGGAAAAACGTGGAACGGTGGTGTTGGGTGCTGCCCCACAATCTCCATTGAAATGCATTGGCCCAATCTCGGGGTGGTGCGGCAGGCGGCGGTGGGAGGTCCAAGACTTGCCCCCCACCCCCCACCCCGCTTCAGCATATCGCGGATATTCAAGCATCGCGGGTCGGGTGGGTCCCTAACCCCCGCGATAGGTGGGGGGTTACTGTATACAGTATTTTTCTATATATAAGACTATATATTTTCCCTAAAATTCTTAGACTAAAAAATTGGGAATCATACATGGAAGTAAGATGAGGGGAGAACTGCGAAGTTGCAAAACCATAATTTTGGGTTGGAAAAGTGAGGGGTCATCTTAAAAAACTGGAAAGTGATGGCAAGGAACCGGACCTTCTTAGTAGTTGCACCCCGCTTGTGGAACCAGGTTCTGCAAGAGATTCGCCTGGCTTTAGGGGTTGGCCTTCCCCAATCATTCAGTTCCAGCCTCCTAATATAAACAGGACACTACTCTTCTTTTCCACCATATGATAATTTTTTACCAGCTCTTTTTTTTATTTATATTTTATTTTGAACTTGTCCAACCTGGCTTTAGAGGTTGGCCTTCCCCCGATCATTCAGTTCCAGCCTCCTAATATAAACAGGACACACACTATACTTTTTTCCACCTTATGATAATTTTTTACCAGCTCTTTTTTATTTATATTTTATTTTGAACTGCTGAATGGTTTGGATTTATTTGTTCTTACTTGTCCTTTTAAAAATGATTATTTGTGTTATCTTGGTTTTGATGGACTAGTTTGTTTATATACTATTTTAAGCTGTATAATACATTTTAGTGCATTTTATTTCTGTACACCGCCCAGAGTAGCTTTCTGCTAGATGGTTGCGGCACATAAAGCAAATAAATAAATAAATAAATAAATAAAATATTATTGATGGTTAAATGCAGCAATTGCAGCAACTCAAATATCCATACAGTGCATCTCACCAGAGTTAAGCAGACTGTCCAGTTGACCTGTGTGCCTGTTTCTTTTGCTGTCCAGAGCTTTGTGATAGATGGGCCACTTCAAAACCTTTCCAGGCTTTCTTAATGTTTAATCTAAAATCAATAGCCCCTTCTATCTGAAGACAAAGAAAAAAGGGGGGATTGTCTTCTGTGGAGTCCATGGTGGTTTTTAACATGGGTTGTCTTTGCCATTCCCTCTTGTTCTCAGGATAGTCGCAGACAGGAGAGGAGAGGGCCCGAGACTTAAACCCAAAGAGGACAAGAAGTTGCTGAGAGCTCCCACAGGCTGTTCAAATATCATAAGAAGAGTTCAGCTATCAGACTGTTAGACCTGAATCTGGATCATACCAGTATAGCAACTTTCTCTGCTTCTGCTCCCTACCCAGCCCGAAGAAGAAGAAGAAGAAGAAGAAGAAGAAGAAGAAGAAGAAGAAGAAGAAGAAGAAGAAGAAGAAGAAGAAGAACTGTTGTTTTTCCCAAACGGGGTGGGATACAGATGTTGTTTGTAAATATATCTTGTGACATTTTCTTTTACATTCATGCAGCAATTATCTGCGCGTGAAAAGGTTGTTTATTGTTCTTCCCTGGCTGTTCTGCAAAATCCCTAAAAGCACTCTGAGATCTGCCCAAGAGACGCTTATAGGAATATGAGTTACAAAGGCTCTTGGTGGAAGGAGGCTAGGTACCTGATTTTCATCTGGGACTGTGCCTCCCAGAAGGAACATACTAGAATGGTATTAGGGGTGCTGTAGTCCATCTGGAGAAAAACTGCATGTGCAGTGTGCCGTTTTGTAGTCAATTAGGAAGAAGTGGCGTAAGAAAGTTGTCTTTTGCCAACAAAGTGGATGTAGTAGAGGGAAAACAATAAGCTTGGGGAAGGGGCTTTTCAAATTCTGGGTGCTGAGATACTCCATGTACCTTTGAACGGCACTTTTCCAGGATTTAGAATATGGAATTGTTGACTCTTGGAACCACAGAGCTGGAAGGCACCCTATGAATCTTCATGTGAGGCCATGTGGGGAATCCAACTCCTGACCTCTGGCTCCACAGCCAGAGACCTAAACCAGATATTTTTCAGGTCATTGAAAACTTCATCTTCTGATAATAGGATCTCAGCGGGCTAGACCACTCAAACTGTTGGCTGCAAAGTCAGCTGCTTGGCGGTACTGGTGCCACGCAGTGGAGTGAACTCCTGCTGTTAACCTCCGCTCCTGCCAACCTAGCAGTTCAAAAGCATGTAAATCCAAGTAGATAAATAGGTACCACCATAAAAAGCAGGAAGGTAAACAGTGTTCTGTACGCAGAAATGTGTTCAGCCATGCCGGCCGCATGGTCACAAGGCTTGCACAACACTGGCTCTTTGGCTTAAAAATGGAGATGAGCACCACCCCTAGAATCAGACATGACCAGCACACATGTACGGAGGGAACATTTACATTTTTAACATGGATGCTATATAGAGGCACATAACATCCATCATTACAGGTGAGTATCACTTCTAGGTGTGTTTTGTCTTGAGAACCTGCTAGCTATCCTGTCTTCCAATGTATGTGAAAGTAGCAAAAAATGGGTGTGCAGTAGTGGCAGACATTTTCTCCATGCCTTCATGCACTTGTGGAGGGGAAATGTCATGTTTAAATCACCCATAACTGCAAGCAAGAGTATGGACTGACTCAATTTAAATTTAGCTTGTTAGTCATGGCATTAAAATTCCAGAATGGCAGGGAGGTGTCTATTCACCCTTATCATCATGAACATTATCAGCTATGTCATCACTTGCAGCCCTAGCATTATGTGATATGAGACAAAGAGAAAATAGCTTTAAAAAACCCAGCTGAGCCTGTGAAACGGAGCTTAAAAGGGAATCTTTTGACTTCTAAATTGAACAAATTTGATATGAAATCACTGGGGTGGGTGTGGGCTGGAGATCTTCAGAGTTTTTTTCCTAGTACTATTTGATTATAAATCAACTTTTGATTCCACATTTGGCTTCTTCTGATGTTTGGGACTGTGAAAAGCCTTTGTGGCAATTTCTTTTTATGCCAGAGCATGAGTACACTCACGCCCGCTTAAGCTGAAGTATTTTTGGCCCAAACAGAAATGAAGTTTGAAAACAAGGTTGAGCCAACTAGTGTCTGGTAAGACAACAAAGACCAATGGGATAATGAGTGGGTAGAGATGGACACGAAACAGGAAAATGCTGTTTTGTTTAGTTTTTCATTTCATTTTTTTCCGTTTCTTTTTGTTTCGTTTGAAATGAAATTTTTTTAAATATTCATTTCGTTTTTTGGGGGGGTGTTGTTGTTTTTCATTTTTTTTATTACTCTTGGTGGCAAACAGCAATGGTGGAACAGCTCTGCCAATCCCACTCACACACTTTGGCCAGCTGGCGGGGTTTTGGTGGCAGTGGCTTCGGTAGCTCTGGTGGTGGCTTCAGCTGCAGTGGCTCCAGCAGCAACTTCAGCAGCAGGCCTAGGCTGGCCTGCCAGGCCCGCTCACCCTCTCTAGCTGGCTGGCAGGGCTTCGGCGCCAGTGGCTCCAGCGGCGGCTTCAGGGGGGTGGCTTTGTCAGTGGACCTAGGCCGGCCTTCCTGGCCTGCTCGTTTTGTTTTGTTAGTTAACAAAACAATGAAATAGCATTTTGTTTTTCATTTTGTGCCCATCCCTAGTGCTGTGCATTAATAGAGCACTAAGTAAGTAAGTAAGTAAGTAAGTAAGTAAGTAAGTAAGTAAGTAAGTAAGTAAGTAAGTAAGTAAGTAAGTATTCTAGCCATACCTGTCAAGCTTCCTGTTTTGGCCAGGAAACTCACATTTTTTAACCTTTTCCCTCCCACTTCACGTATCATTTATTTTCCCAAAAATATCCCAGGACAGGTTCTCTCACTCGCTGTGTTCTGCCCCTCCATCCAACTTTGGCGGCTCACTGTGCAGGAGGAGGAGGAGGAGGAGGAGGAGGAAAGAGAAAGGTTTAACTCTCCCCAGCACATCACATCATCCTCATCACGTGTGTGTGTGCTGTCCCCACTTTGCCTGGGGCTGAGCTCTCCGTGGATGCTGGCGGGGCTTAATGGAGGTGTCTCTCAGCGCCAAGTGGGAGGTCTGGAAAATGGTGAGGGGGCTGCTACTGGGAAGAGGAAGGTCGAGAAGCCCCTCTGAAGCGAGGCCAAGGGCTTTGGCCGGCCAGCCCACCCACCCAGTGGGGACTTTCATCTGATGCCTGGTGGTCCTCTTCCCTCCCTTATGCTCTCCTGTGATGGACCGCGGGGATCACCTGAGGTGAGCATCACTGGTGCCTCGGTGGGCGGGCGGATGGACAGCTCCAGTTTGGTCCCAGGCACAGAAGTGGGTGGCCCCAAAGGCAAGGGAGGCGGTAGCCAAGTCAGTGCATGCGGGGTGGTGGGGAGGCCGTGCTTTCTTTGGGAAGGTGTCTTTTTTTTGTTTTTGTGTGTCCCTTCCCAGACTGCACTGGAGAAAACTTGACACCTATGATTCTAGCTAATCCTCCCAGAAGTAACTAAGTTTACAATCAATGCTATACAGTCTTATCAGCAACTAAGCCCAAGTGAACCCAAGTACAATAAAAGCACTTTCTCTTATCCTGAATGGGACTACAAACATGTTATATAAAGCAGAAACAAAAAATCTTGGGTTTTATGTCTTGTTTGAATACAAATTTTCTTTTAATTTTAGAAAGTTTGGTTTCTTCCAGAAGTTCTGATCTTTTCCAAAGCCTCTCCTAAGCTGTGCCTCAGTTCTCAGCAACCTTTTTGCTAGATTCTTGATTTTTCCCAAATTCAGTTTTGTTTTGCGTGTTCTTTTAGAATTTACAGAACATTTCTTTTTAATTCTTCAGACTATGAACATCATAGAAGCCATGCAGAATCAGACCAAAGGCCAACGTAGGCAAGCATTCTCTTCACATGGTGGCCAACTGGCTGCCTACATAGAGTCCATCGGGAAGACATGGACACCACCACATCCTCCATATTGCATTCTGCAGCAACTGTGTATGAGAGAAGCAGTGCTAGAGATAATATATAGCCAGCCTAGAAGTAACTGACAGCTGTAACTTCTCGGAGTTGATCTAATCCCCCTACAATCCCATCAAAATTGACAGCCATCATTACATCTTGTCAGCAGTGAGTTTCATAGTTTAATCATGTTCTGTCCTGGGTTTCTCCTCATTCAATTTCAGTGGATGACCTTCAAGCATCTCATATTAGGAGAGAGCGAGAAAACCTTATCCCCGTCAACCTTCTGTACACAGTGTACAGACATCCTTAACTGTGTGTGTGTGTGTGTGTGTGTGTGTGTGTGTGTGTGTGTGTGTGTGTGTGTGTGTGTGCGTGTGTGCGTGCATGTGTGTGTGTGTGTAAGGGATCCCAAAATATCCCAAAAGGTGCCAGGCTTTACCGATCAGGCATGGAATGAGCAACTTCTACCTTTTGTCAAGTGCTCAGTTTGCTGGGTTGCAGTGCCTCTCATTAATATTTTCTGGGAGGTGACCAAGGATAGGCTTATGTTTGTGGATTTAAGATAGAGAAAGGTGTGTCTGTGTTAAAATCCCTTAGTTTAAAAAAAATCTACAATCCCCCCCCCTGATATGTGTTGTAAAAGGGGAACGCACCACCACACTGTATCTAACAGTATAAAAACAGGAGTTCCCTGAGCTCTGTGCCCTCTGAAGATGCCGGCCACAGAATCTGGTGAAATGTCAACAAGAAAAACTTCCAGAACATGGCCAAACGGCCCAAAATAATCACAACAACTATAAGATTCCAGCCATGAAAGCCTTCGTGAACCAATATGAAACCGAATGCAATGGAGGATGATAGGGAATCACTGTATATCACTCTAGTACATTGAGAGTGGTTTTGCAGTAGTTAATGGGATAAATATGAGGGGTTCTGAAAAGAAAACGGGATCTGTTTCCGGCATCATCTGGCCTCTTAACTGAAATGGGTTTCCAGTGGCCTTTTTTGCAGCTCATATATCAGAGTCCAGGGAAAAGGATATTATTGGCTTATTCACAATCAGGCATGTTCAAATATTGCAGTCTCTAAAGTTTTCATAATAGCCATGCTGAGAGCACAGTATTTTTGCCTACTTTTTAATTTAATCCCATACAATCTTAATAATTGGGTGTTAATGGCAAGATTTGTTATTTGCAAGGAGAGCACAGCATTAACATTGCGGTTTCGACAACACCCTTGAGCACAGTTTCTCTGCTTCATTTTGTGTTTAGTTATTTCCATGGTAGCATCTTTAGATTTTCCTTTCCTGGGTCCTGGTAGTTGTGCTCCTTAACTGCAATTGTCTTATACAGGTTGAGTTTTCACGGTTTCAGTAGCAGAGTGCATTATGCACCCAGAAGGTCCCCAGCTTAGCTTCAGATAAAAAAATGTTCAAAGCACTGAACATGTTATACTGTTTGTGTCTGTTTCTGCTGCGTTTTGAAGTACTGACAGGTTACTTTTGAAGCCTTAAACCATTCGGGACCAGGTTATTTTTGGAAGACTCGCTCCATTCATGTGAAACTCTTAAGATCTGTTCACTTGAATACCAACAAGAATGGCACACAATTGACTGGGACTTTTCAGAAGTGGCCCCACCTTTATGCAGCACTGAACTCAATACACTCATCATCATCATCATCATCATCATCATCATCATCATCATCATCATCATCATCATCTTTTAGCTGCAGAGCATGCAGTTGACTGGGACTTTTCAGAAGTGGCCCCACCTTTATGCAGCACTGAACTCAACGCACTCATCATCATCATCATCATCATCTTTTAGCTGCAGAGCTGGAAGGGACCCTACAGATCAACAAGTTCAGCTCCTCTCAAAGAGGCACAGTGGGGAACTGAACTCCCAACCTCTGGCCTCACAGACAGATAGCTAAGCCAATGTCAGGATTGGGGCTGCATGACTCAGCAAATGTGAAGCCTCTTTGCAGAGTTAGGCCCCTCTCTGGTTAAGACAATCAGGGAGTGCAGCTGGTGGGCATGCTGCCAGCATAAAGCTAGCAGCTGGCACTCCCTGTTCCTTGCCTCAGCAGGACTCCTGAAGCTTTGGCTTAGTTACCTTGAACTTTCCTGGAACTCTGTTGCTCTGTAAATTTTCCTGTTTGGCATCCCCCTCCATGTAGGACTGTTTTTGTGAGTAGATCTTGAACCTGGACTGGCTGACTACCATCTCTGTGAATCTTAAACCTGGACTGACTGACCATGCTCTCTGTCTCAGTCCCATCTGGCTTCTGGGAATACCCTGGTCTTGGCCTCCTTGCTGATATCCTACCTGCTGTCCACACCCCAGCCATTACAGTTCTGGATAGTGCAGAGGCATAGCTAGGGCTTCCAGAGCCCAGGGCAAAAGTCAGTTTTTGCGCCGCCCCCCCCCCTGTTAACACACAGGAGAGCGAGCCCCTCCCACCACCACTCCCCCTTAGCCCACCTAAGTAACCCAGAGGGAATCCCCTCTTCCCGCTGCTCCCCCTGCAGAGCCAGCCCACTCAGACAGAGCACAGCACGGTGGCAGCGACACCTTTGGGGCCATTCACATGCCACCGGGGGGACTGGGCACCGAGCTGGGCCACCCCCACAGCGGCAGCAGCGGCAAGGTTCAGGGAAGCGAGGCCAAACACAGCAGCAGTGCTGAGGGGCAGCCCGGGTGCATCAGGCGTGTCCACAACTTTACTCGGGAGGAATACGCACTAGGTGGAGGTGGTGGTGGTGGTAGGTGATTTGGCATCTCCTAATTGCTGCACCTTTGGCGCCACACCCCCTTGCCCTCCCCATTCGATGTCCTTGAGATAGTGTTCGGTCTGATCTAGCATAGCTCCTCTGATCTTCTTAAATATCCTGGCCTCTATGGCACAAATGAGTTTCAAAGGCACTGAATCCACATGCACTGCCTCAACCATTTTGGTGGGCCTTGCAATGCTGCTGTTGTTGCCACCAGTGCCACCATCAGAAAAATGACTGGGGAACATAAGACATGCTCCTAACATGCCTTGTTGCTGGACAGAATTGCGAGGTTCTCAATGCAGGGGGTCTGTTGATAGCAACAATGACAGTTTGTCAGTAGTAACAAAGACAACAGGGCTCTCTGGGATCATTGTGACCTATCTTCACCTTCAAGAAGTTGTCTATTCTGCTGCCTCTCAGGCAGCAATTCTACCCAGCTTCTAAATAACATATATATAGAATTCCTCAGAGAGCTCATCCATGTGTTTGGACTACATCAACATCAATATGGAGATGACACATAGGTCAATTTTTTAACCCAATACCAAGGAGGGATGGAATGCATGAGAGTATGACAGTAGACTGCATGCATAAAGGTCAATTGAAGCTTAGGGCCTTTTCACATGACCCCTAAGATCTGCTGGCCACTTAAATTCAGACCAGGGATCTTCAGGGGTTCATTGCTTTCTGCGTCCCCACCCCTCCGCACTTCCTTGCTCCTGTCTGCGTGAGGGGAGGGAGGAAAAAAGAGAGGAAAAAATGCAGGCTCATCTCCGAAGCTGCCCGGAGCCCCGTCGTTGTCCTGATTCCTTCTCTTCTGTTTGTTTTTTGCCTCCCGCCCAAGGGGCGGGACGCAAAAAAAAAAAAAAACAGAAGCAAGGAGAGCCCCGCACTCACCAGATTAAATCCGGACCTGGGATTTTCACCCTCCTAGAGCAGATACAAGAAAAGTGCGCTGGGACGCGCTTAGGTGGGCGTGGTCGCACTTAATTTCCTGCAAACTCCGGAGCTGGTGGGGAAACAATTGTAAGCTCCGGAGCTGGCAGCCATTTGCTGCGGAGTTTAGGGGTCATGTACAAATACCCTTAGTCTGCATAGGACTGATCAGAATAAATATGGTCTTTAATGTGGGAATTCAACCATTCTTGGATGGGGTTGCAGTTCAGCCATTTCTGAGCATTCCTTAATTCAATCTTTCATATGTTTTGGGGTTTTGGGGTTAAGTGCCACCAGTATGCCAATGACACTCAACTCTACCTCATGTCACCTCCAGATTCCAAGGAAGCTATTTTGACTTTAGATCAGTGCTTAGCTTCGGCAATGGACTGGATGAGGATGAACAAAATGAAACTAAACCCAGACAAGACAGGGATGCTTCTGGTCAGTCAAAAGGGAGATAAAGGGATAGGAAAGCTGTTTTGCCCTGTTGGCCCTTTTGTTGTTTAGCCGTGTTTCTGCAATAAAGAGCTTCTTTCGGAAAGCATCTGGCATATCACTGTGAGAAGGGCATATGTGTGTGCGGGTGGGTGTCCACAGAGTGTGATCAAAATTTCCCAGAATATCTGTGTCTGATGCCCGTTGTTGAAAAACATGCAAAATGTTGGTAGCTACCATTCAAGACTTTACATTACTCAGGTCCTGAGTACTTCAGGAATCTACTCACGTACTTCACTGCCTCCACCTAAGATGAGAAGGAGCTGTGTTCCACCTTGTCTGCTAGTAACAAGAGATAGGTCCTTCTCTGGGACTGCTGTAATATCTGGAACACTTTGATACATTCAGTGTGATGGCCTCTTTCCTGTCATTGAAGCATAAATGTTTCACTCTCAACTTCTGGGCTTACATGGAACTCGGGTTTCTCTGTGGTTGCCCTGCCTTGGTTGGGTTCTTATTATATTTTATGACATTGTGATTCTGAATTGTTGTACGCTTCCTGAGTAAAGCTTAGGTATCCGTTGTGTGGGATAAAATTCTATCAATAAAGTGTGTTTTCCCCCCAGATCCATAGAACAGATGAAATTATTTCACAAATGGAATCGAGCCTAAATGATTAATCAGCTGAGGTCTCTTTAACTACACAACAGGTCTAGCCGTACAGCTAGCACTTGCCACTGTAACATTAAATTCTGGGCTCTGAGGCAAAAGGACTATGCATGAGCACAGTCTTATGCATGGCAGACTGTATAATCAAAGATTTATTTTGGCATATAGAATTCATATCTGTGTCTGTGTCACAGTAAATGTCAGAACCTTGGGGAATATTAACTTTTATTCTTAATGCTTAATATTCTGCAGCCATAGGGGGGGGGGAAATGTCAAAGCCGCACTTTAGAACCATCAGCGCTGGCCCTACAATTAGGCAGACTGAAGCAGCCATCTGAGATAGCAGATTCTGCTATGGTGGAAAGGCAGCGAATTGTAATTAATTTACTGTTATTATAATTTTACGGCCAGTGAAGAATAGAGGGTCCTTGTGGGATTTTTCTGCCTTAGGCGCCAAAACAGCTTGGTTGGCAAGGACTACTGTGATCATGGATAGGGTGATCAGCCCTCTGGCTGCCAAGAACAGCGAGATGTGCCCATACGCAATAACAAAAGAAGCAGAAGCATTGACTATAATGCCTCCAAAGGGTAGCCATCATGATTCACTGAAACTCCTTTGCTTTCAGTGGGCTTGCTCTACATTTGACAATGTTCAGGTACAACCCCACATTGAGATACAGCTCACAAACCCTACGCTTAGACAACAGAAGTGGCCATGAGAATGAATGAATGGTTTTATTATGGTCAAAGAGCAAAAACACCAAACAATCTGCAATAATCACACACAATTTGAAATTTGAAAATAAGTACAAAATTATACAGTCTTCCATTAAAATCATAATAAATAAACCCTTACTTGTTGTTGTTGTTCAGTCGTTCAGTCGTGTCCGACTCTTCGTGACCCCATGGACCAGAGCTCGCCAGGCCTTCCTATCTTCCACTGCCTCCCGGAGTTTGGTCAAATCCATATTGGTTGCATCGATGACACTGTCCAAGCATCTCATTCTCTGGCATCCCCTTTTCCTTTTGCCTTCCATCTTTCCCAACATCAGGGACTTTTCCAAGGAGTCCTCTCTCCTCATGAGGTGGCCAAAGTACTGGAGCCTCAGCTTCAAAATCTGTCCTTCCAGTGAACATTCGGGGTTGATTTATTTCAGGATGGATAGGTTTGATCTCCTTGCAGTCCAGGGGACTCTCAAGACTCTCCTCTGGCACCACAGCTCAAAAGCATCGATTCTGTGGCGATCAGCCTTCTTTATAGTCTAGCTCTCACTTCCATACATCACTACTGAAAAAACCACAGCTTTGACTATCCTGACCTTAGTTGGCAAAGTGATGTCTCTGCTCTTTAGGATGCTATCTAGGTTTGCCATTGCTTTCCTCCCAAGAAGCAGGCATCTTTTAATTTCATTGCTGCAGTAGCCATCATTTGTTAATCCTTTCAGCTTTGGCCCAGCCACTTCATTAGCTCTGGAGCTACTTGTACTTGTCCTCCACTCTTCCTCAGTAGCATGTTGGACACCTTCCGACCTGAGGGGCTCATCTTCCAGCGTCATATCTTTTAACCTTTTGTTTCTGTCCATGGAATTTTCTTGGCAGGGATACTGGGGTGGCTTGCCAGTTCCTACCCCAGGAAATCTTATTACAGGCCTCATTGTCACCAGTGTAATTAGCCTTACAATGATGAAAGTACAGTTCAGCCTGTTTTATTTTGTAGCCCAACTGATCAACTGGGACACAAAAGTAGCAGTGTGCCCCCATTCTCAACTAAGCTGAGTCTATATCCTTGAAATAAGATAAAACCATGGCCGTTCAAATCCCGGGTTGCCACGCAGTGGAGCGAGCCTCCGCTGATAACCCCAGCTCCTGCCAACCTAGCAGTTGAAAGCATGTAAATGCAAGTAGATAACTAGGTACCGCTGTAAAAAGCGGGAGGGTAAAACAGTGTTTCCTTGCAGCCATGCCAGCCATGTGGCCATGGACTTGCACAACACTGGCTCTTTCGGCTTGAATATGGAGATGAGCACCGCCCCTAGAGTTGTGGGGGGTAGGGGACTTTACCTTTTGCCTATGGCCACGTTTATGGTACAAAGGCATTATTATCTATCTTGGTCACAACCCAAACATCTGTTTGCAAGTCACTGTTGCTGCCACACAGAATTTAGCCACTTTTCTAGTATTATGATGGATATTGTCAGCAAGCAGCAATTGTACATAAAATTCCTTCAGTTCTCCCTGGAAATTTGTAGATAATAGGAGATAGGAGGTCCATGTGGAGATCCTGATAGCAAGAACAATATAAGAGCACATGTTCAACTGTTTCAACTTGGTCACTATTACATGGGCAAATATAGTCTGATGGAAGCAAACCTTGAAACCTTCCCTCCAAAAGCTTGGAAGGTGAAGTGGCCATCAGGCTTTTGAGAGAAGATCAGGCAGGACTGCGCTCTGAGGTACAATGAAAATGAGAGCAAAACATAGTAATTTAGAGCGTTACAAGTTGTCTGATATTTCTGATATTACTGGGCTCCCAAAATGTTAAGGATTACCAGTAAATGTCAACACTCACCCAATGTGCAACATTTACTGTTGTTTTTTTAAAAAGCATATCATATGAGAGTGTTACCATTCACCAAACCTCTGACATTTGCCTCAATCCATCAATGTATCTGGGTGTGTGGAAATGGGACCCACTCACCTTGAATTCCATTTATTCATATAAGATGATTACAGGATGCCTATAGGAGAAAAGGGAACCCTAAAGATCTCTTACCAAGTTCATAAAACATTGATGACGGGCGCAGGAAGTCCAGTTTGCAACTGAATAACTAATAAAAAGCCAGCCAGGAGGACAAAAATCTACCCAGCAGAAGCATGTCAGCAACTAAGGCAGTAAAACAAGTTAATTAAGACACTGTGAGAAAATGAAGAAGCGTTTTTAGAAAGGGACCTGGAATGGGATATGATAAACCACACGGTTGGCATCACCGTAACAGGAGAGTATAGCACTGTCTGGTAGAAAGCCACCTCCATTTTGGCAGGGGCCTATTATGCATAGCAGGTGAACGGCTAAATGCTCCTGACACACCCCCAATCTGCTTGTGCTCCTGATACTGTCAGGGAAGTGGCACGATGCCATTTTCATGAACACCAGGATGTGAGGGGTTGATTGGTTTGTTCTGTGAAAAGCGCCAGTGACTTCCCCTTTCTTTTACAATAACTGCCAGTGAATAATTCAGGCATTAATCAGCAGTTGCTGCCTTCTTTTTCTAAATGTGATTGGTGTTTTGAGGGTATGATTTGCAGGGGGGGGACTTTTATTAGGGAAATTTTAAAACAATTTAACTCCAAAGACACAATAATTGCTTTCAGGCTCATATAGTTCACGGTCACTCTGTTCATTGCGGAAGAAACTAATTGGAGAAAGATTATAAAGTGTTTATTATTATCTCTGGCCAAGGCAGTCCTCCTCAATATGGTATCTTTCAGATATGTTGGACTACATTTCCCAGAATTCCCCAACCAGTGTGGTAGCTATAGTTCCACACAGTTCTGAAGGGAACCAGTTCAGGGAAGGTTGGACGAGGGGCTGGGTGTAGGTTCCCCCTAATGGAAAAGGTCAAAGGGACATATGAGTTTCCTCACGGGCATGTCACTTTTTCTAAAGGCTAAATGGTTTAATTTCTAAGGGCTAAATGGTCTGCCTCTCCTCACCAAGCAAGGAGAGGCAGACTTCTCCAGCGCCTGCAGCTTCTGTTCCCGGGCTCAGTCTGGCTACAGGGCTCTGGGACAATGGCTGCAGTAGGTCAGGACGGCTGTATTCATGCTATAAGATGCACAGACTTTTCACCTTACTTTTGAGGATTGGAAAAGTGCGTCTTATAGGGCAAAAATATGGTAAATAGTTTCTAGGTTCCATCAGCATAACATTAAATCCAACAGTATTAAAACATGCAACTTTTGAGAAGTCACAGGCAAAACTTAATAATTATCCTTGCAACTTATAAAAAGATGCAGATGTTAACTAAGCATTATAATAAGCATATTAGAAAAGCTAATATATGTTGTTGTTTTTTGAGCTGAGTAATCAGAGTAATAGAAACTGCAATAATATAACTGAAAAGTTGAAAACAAAAAGTGGGAAAGCATTTTTGAACATTATAATTATAATGCTGTGCAATTTGGTCTTATTTGTTTCTCTGTTTTTGCTTGTTGTAATTGTATGACAATAGTTGTTAACTAGAACGTGGCTAAAATTGGGCAAGAACAGGGTGTACTGATTTTTTTAAATCTGTATAGTAATATGATTAGTAGAGATGGGCACGACTTGAAAAAAAAATTTTTCGAGTTGTCGTTAGTCGGGCCGGTTCCGTTTCGGCTCGTTTCCGTTTTTCGCGAAAATTTGCAAAAATTAGTCGGTTCGTTTTTTCGTTTTTTCGTTGTCGTTAGTACTGGTTTGGGGAGGGGGTAGCGGGCTCCTGGAGGGAGCTGCAGGAGTCAGCCAGAGCCACAAGTGGCGGACTGGCAGACTCTTTGCACCCGCTGTGTCTCACGTACTTGCATGTAGTGCAATGCAAGTAGATCTGGCTTAGGGTTAAGACGGCTTAGCGCAACGGCTAGGGTTAGGCTAGTGACGGGTGAGGTTACGGTGAGTATTGGGGTGCATCTGGGTGCCTCTCTGACCCACTTAGAAGGACAGTGTACTGGCGTATGGGTTAGGCTTAGGGTTCGGGTTTGGGCTACGATTAGTGGGCTGTTTATGCCCGATTGGCACATCCCAGAAGTCTCTGTGGTCAACCTGGCCAAGTGGCCATGCGATTGGTGGAAAATTTGCATGGTCTACTCCCATGGGAGAGCCCATCATTGCAAATGTGCAGGTGTAAAAAAATAAAATAAAATAAAATAAAATAAAATCAACATAGACTTTTTTTTTGCAAGAAAAACCCACTGCTGCTACTGTAAAAATTCAAGCATTTAAAATAGCTAATTTTCGCATGTTTCTGTGGTGCTTTGGTGGGGTTTTGGGCAACAATTTCAAAAAAAATATTGTGGTCGCCATTTTGGACCCCCCTCCCACCGCATGGCAAATGGATGCGCCCTCCCAGCCTGGTACAGTCAACAAAACCTGGCCATGCGATTGGTGGAATGGCTCCAAAACTTTGCATGGTCCACTCCCATGGGCGAGCCCATCATTGCGAATGTGCAGGTGTAAAAAAATAAAATAAAATAAAATAAAATAAAATCAACGGAGACTTTTTTTGCAAGAAAAACCCACTGCTGCTACTGTAAAAATTCAAGCATTTAAAATAGCTAATTTCCGCATGTTTCTGTGGTGCTTTGGTGGGGTTTTGGGCAACAATTTCAAAAAAAATATTGCGGTCGCCATTTTGGATCCCCCCCCCACCGCATGGCAAATGGATGCGCCCTCCCAGCCTGGTACAGTCAGCAAAACCTGGCCATGCGATTGGTGGAATGGCTCCAAAACTTTGCATGGTCCACTCCCATGGGCGAGCCCATCATTGCGAATGCGCAGGTGTAAAAAAATAAAATAAAATAAAATAAAATAAAATCAACGGAGACTTTTTTTGCAAGAAAAACCCACTGCTGCTACTGTAAAAATTCAAGCATTTAAAATAGCTAATTTCCGCATGTTTCTGTGGTGCTTTGGTGGGGTTTTGGGCAACGATTTAAAAAAAAAATTGCGGTCACCATTTTGGATCCACCCCCCACCGCATGGCAAATGGATGCGCCCTCCCAGCCTGGTACCAGCAGCGCAGCAGTAGCAATAGCCAAGGAGAGGGGGGCGGGGAACCCCCCCCAAATAAAACACCCTTCTGGCCTGGTAGGTGCCCTCAGACAGTTTTCACCTACTTTTAGGGCCGGGAATCGGGTTTTTTTTTTAAGTTTTAAAAACTTTTTTTCTGTGCCGCTTGGCATTGCGCGATGCAAGTAACGAGCACGACAAATCAGACCAAATTGTTCGTTCGTCGGTTCGAGCTCGAAGTCTGGCGGAGTAATTCCCGTTTCCGTTTCCGTAGAGTAACGGATACGAGTAACGGAAACGGAAACGGGAATACCGCTAAGTCGTGCCCATCTCTAATGATTAGAGCTAAATAATAGTTTTGTGGTGTGTGTGTGTGTTTTTAGAAGGCGGCTTTTAAGGCTTCTAAAGGCTAGTAAAATCATTAGGCCATTTAATTTTAAATGTATTCTAAACATGTATTATCTGCTTTTTAGGGCATGAGCTCCTTTATTTTTAAAGAATGTAACTTAAAATATTCTTTCTGATATTTGGTTGTATTTTGCCTTTGCATTTTGCATTCATACAAAATGGCAACTTAAGTTTTAACACATATGATGTTTCATATGTTGCAAGAATGGATTTTAAGTATTTAATATCTAGTTTTTTTTAATCCAACTTTATGACTGTCTTCAGTATATGTTGAGTTTGATATTTTGAATCATGGAACACAGAAACGATGTAGATAAATAAAATAAAAATAAAAGTTTCAGAAGTTGCCTGGAATTATTCCAACAAAATTTATTTATATTTAAGGTATCCAGATGAAGTATGGAAATGTTTGTCTATGATTGTCTGATCTTATTCTGGGATTAACCTTTTACTAGGAGATTGTCAACTATAATGGACCTAAATAATCTTTGGCATTGCAATGTTCCTATAATATATTTGAAAGAAGCCAAGGAGGGAGTTCTGGTCACCCAGTCTTGTTTTTCTTCTTCTAAAGCAAAGTGTTCTGCTTATATACTGTCCCATAGTGCTTAAAGCACTCTCTGGGCAGTTTACAATTTATTTATGCAGGCTACACATTGCCCCACCACCACCAAGCAAGCTGAGTACTCTATACCTCAGAACGATGGAAGGCTGTCATGAACCAGCTACCTGGGATTGAACCCCAAGTTGTGAGCACAGTTATAGCTTCAGTACAGCAGTTTAACTACTGTTCCATGAGGTTCTATCTCCTGATATGAACAAATAACATACAGCCTTTTCATTGAATGTTAATCAAACTTAAAAATTTTGATAAGAGAGTGTTCTTAGGATTTTCTGCTGGCTCTTTTGCAAAATGTTCTGAAATTCTCTTTCTATGGGTAGATTGAGTGACCTCTCCTCTTCTATTTCACTACCTAAAATAGACCTGGATAATATGTGGGGGCCATTTCCCCTCAGCCTGACATTTTGATGGTAAAAAGGAACCGCTAAACGATGCTTGTGTGGAAGTTCTACAGAAATTGGTTCACTAATATATGCCATGAAGCCTTCCACACATTCATGCTGACACCATTCTTAGTCCACTCAGTCACATCTGGATGTGACGGTTCAGCTTCAGAGTGGTATCTGTATAGAGTGAGCCAGCCCATGTCCAGAAGTGGTGACACAGCTTCAATTCTCATGTCTTCCATGTGGTTCAAGGCCAACTTAGGCATGACATTGCCAAATTACAATATAAACACTTGTGTTTCTGAATGCCAGCAAGCAATGTGATGCCTGGATGGCAGACTCCATTCTAGCCTGAAAGCTGTTCTGCCTCTCTTCAGAATCCATTTTGAACTTGGATACATGTAACATCCATGTTGCTATAGTACAGGATGGGTGTTATATCGTAAGTCCAAGATTTTAACAACAGGCAACAAATTATTTGTAGGTGATGTTCTCCAGCAACTGGTATTGAGACATCTTCTGTCTCTTATAGTGGAAGTAACATGCAGCTTCATCACTACAAGCCCATGGCAACTTTCCCTTTTCTTTGACTTAGTCTTAGAGCCTCACTTCACATGCAGACATAAATCCATTAATATATATTAACAATGAAATAAAATGGCTAGGTATGACAGAAGCTGACTCCATTTTTTCATAGTGAACCACTACTCACCTGAACGCAGAGCAATTGTCATGGCTATTTTTATCTATGGCAGGCATGTTCAAATTTCAGCTCTCCAGTTGTTTTGGACCACAACTCCCACAGTCCTTTGTCATTTGCAATCTAAGTTTAGAATTCTGGGAGTTGCAGTGCAAAACGTCATGAGGGCCAAAGCTTGGGCATGTCTGATCTATGGGGTCTACATCATACCCTCTTCTGCTCACTACTACTAGAGATGGGCAAAAAATGAAAAAAAATTGTTCCGTTATTCGTTATTCATTGTGTTACGTAACAAAACGAATAACAAAAATTGTGATGAAATTGGAATGAACCGAACTGAACCACGAAAATTAGGTTCGTTACATTTCGTTTTCGTTAATGACGATGTGCAATGAAATGAGCTGTTTTTAAATGTTAAAAAACATCCTGAATATCCGTAAAAACCCAGAGATAATTATTTATTCTGCCTGATAATACCTACCAGGGGGGTTGGGGTCCTTAAAACGTGCATTTATGTCTTTTCTCAGATCACTTTTTTTCCTTTAAAGGGAGTTAGGGGACATCACCCAAAATGGCTCCCAGATGCCTAATATTGATTTCTTGGATATTTAAACGCCCCGGACGTTTTAATGCAGTGATAATTATTTGAAATTATTACCTACTGGGGTTGCAGTCCTTAAAACGTTTGTTTTTGTCTTTCTCCCATCGCGATGTATTTTTTCTTTTCCCTTTAAGGATGATACAGAATGGATTCCAGTCACAAGATGGATGAAAACCATGTGATGGGATCATGTAAATTCTTGGACAATTTCAACCAATAGCATGCTCAGGTTGCAGACTGGCAGCCACAGAGGGCATAAAAAGCTTTGGCAGCCCCCGTCCTCCTTGCAGTCTGCAGTGGGAGATAGGGTGGGATTGCTGTCTCTGTGACTCATTACTTTAGGCCAGCCAGGCAGGTGTGTGTCTCTGTGTTCCTGCTGGCTGCAGCCTGGCTCTAGGGGAGAGAAAGAAGAGATTTCTCTTGCAGCCTCCCTGTGTGCGTGTGTACCTCTCGGTAAGTACCCTCCCCTGCCCCGCAGTGCAGTCACTCTGTGGCTTCCTTACACCCTGGGCAACGCCCGCCGCTGCCTTTGCAGCCTCCCTGTGTACCTAGTCTATACTGTGTCTCTGCCAGCATCATTTTTTTAGTGTTTTCCCTTTGGTCTGGGGCGTTGGGGGACGTCCGCGCGCGGAAATGCATTAAGTCGTGCAAAAAGCAGGTAAAAATGAAAAACGAAAAATGAAAAACCGAAATGAATTTTTTTTCAAAAAATTCACAAAAAACAAAAACCAACCTAAATGGACCCACAACGAAAAACAAAAAACCAAAACTTTTTTTTGATTATTCATGTCCATCTCTACTCACTACTTGTTGAAAAGCAGCCCTTCTCACCCTGATTTGTGTTTGCATGAGAGGGGAAATGAGATAACTGATGGGTAAAAAAGGAGCCAGCCTCTGGGATTTTCCCAAGCATGATGTCATGATGAATGGTAGAGAGCAGGAGGAGAGGGCATCCTGTAGACCAGTGGTTCTCAACCTCAGGGTCCCTAGATGTTCCTGAACTGCAACTCCCAGAAGTCTTCATGACTAGCTGATCTATATTAGGGATGGGCATTTCATTTTAGAACCAGTAGATCAGGGCTGTCCAACTTTGAACAGGCCGAGGTCAACTTTTTCTGGCCCAAAGTGCCTGAGGCCTACTACACTAATACCTCTGCTTACGAATTTTATCCATTCCAAGCACATGCTTGTAAGTTAAAAACATTGTAAGTAGAGCAGCGGTTTCCCATAGGAATGCATTGAAATGCATCCCCTCTGGAACAGATTAATTGATTTTCAATGCATTCCTATGGGAAGGCTGACCATGCATACGCTTTCCTTGCACCTGCTCAATAATCTGGCCAGCAGGGGGAGCAGGGGACCATGTCATGGCCCTTGAACTGTGCCGCTCAGTTGAGACAGTGGGCTGGAAGACCCAGAACTTTGCTGGGGCAGTGGTGGTCCTTGGGATGGGGGAGGGAGGGGTGCAGAACTTATCCCTTCACTTTTATATTGGTGGCCGACAGGCTACTATTGAACCCTTCACAGGCTACCAGTAGCCTATGGTCTACCTGTTGTGCAGGCCTGCAGTAGATTATGAAACGAACCACATGAACCCAGGTGGTTCTCTGAACCGGCTGATACACACAGATCCAATTGCTTTACCTTTCTCTGTCTTGCGCAGGGCTGAAATCCAATGCTGAAGCATGCCTGCGACATCATCTTTCCTGCTTTGTGCTGCTGGTCAATCAGAGAGGGAGGCGGGATGATGTCTGTCCCTGCACAGCTCCTGATTGGCCAGCATCACAGATCTAACACAGATGGCATCACAGCATGCTTCCTCGTTGGATTTTAACCCTGCATGAAACAGAGAAAGGTAAAGATCTGTGTTTATCAGCCGGTTCCGAGGACCACCCTGGCTTGTATGGTTCATTTCATAATCTACTGGTTCCAAAATGAAATGCCCATCCCTAATATAGACTTTGGGATACGTCATTCAGACCCAGAGCAGCACAGCATAGCGCCTTCAATGGCATAGTGCCCATGGCAAGGAGACGTAACTTTCCAGATTCTTGTGCTGGACTCTCAGAAAGCTGCATGCATCTGCCCAGTTCATAAATTCTTTGGAAAAGATTTTCTCTCTATGCTGCTTTCATCAGAGAGGTATGCTTTGTGGAAACAGGGAACATACTTCAGAGCTGTTTCCAGGCTCAAGGATTGCTTGTCAAGAAAGATTAAGTTAGACATGTTTATTCACAGTAGCTTTGGGCTTGTAAGCCGATTTTATTTTTTACTTGAAGCAGGCTTTAAACGAGCGGTGTTGTTCCCCCCCACCTCAACATCTTCATGTGTTTTGATGGTTGTCTTTTCAACGGTGCTTTAATTGATGTGTTTTTATGTTCAGCTTATGATTATGTATATCACCTGTATTTCTTGCTATCCTCTGTGGACTTGGGGGGTGGTAAGATGTACATTTTTAAAAAATGTAGATGCTTAAAATATACTTTTTGGATGATTCGCTATAGCAGACATTCACTTCAGCCTAAAATCGTTAAGTTTTTTTCTCTCTCCCAACATGGTCAAGAAATTAACCTGGCACTGAAGTGAGCTCAGAATAATGTTGTGTATCATCAACTTGGATGGGAAATTTGTTCCACAGCTCAAGTGTTCTTATGGATGGGGAAGTGCTTCCTAATGTCCAATCTAAACTTGCTATCTTGCAAGCATCACACCCATTGTTTGCTATACACAGCCCTTAAAATTTATTCTGTTGAATACCAGGATGAACATTATGATGCTCATCCTTTTATTGCTGGTGGTATTTAATTGGACAGGTGTCTGTTGCCCACAGCAGTTCTGATGCCAACAAAACACTTCTGTGTTCTCTGCATAGACAGTCACTTTGTCTCAATTGCACCTACTTAGCTCCAAAGCTTCTGTAATAGCAATAACTGTTTTGAACACTCGTCTTCTCAATGTTTTAATTTACCAAGTAATGAGGGCAGACAAGCATGGCATGTCACGATGGAAATGATCCAAGTGGATCAGTCCTTCATTTATCCTAATAGTTTCATCCTATCATGCTGAATGTTGACTGTGCTGTTAACAGGAACATTTACATCAAAGGCACTTGCAATGACATGGTAATTGGGATGACACATTTGTTACTGGCTCTATATTTGCCATAGCTCTCAAGTTCCACTCCTCTCCAGAAAACTAGAGAGATGAGATAGAGAATTATTATTATTATTATTATTATTATTATTATTATTATTATTATTATTATTATTATTATTATTATTATTATTATTATTATTATTATTATTATTATTATTATTATCACACAGCAGACAAGATGACTATGCTGGATTTTGTATTACAAATCACTAGTCAAACGCTTCCCAAGCGTTTAGGACTATGTGATGTATCGGCAAATTATGCGAGCAGATCCCAGTAAGGTGGCTTTCTGCAGCTGACTGATGGTGACCTTATCTACTCCAATTTCTTCTAAAGACTTGCCTAGCTCTTGAGGCACCGCACACAGTGTGCCAATTACCACTGGGACCACCTGTACCGGTTTATGCCAGAGTCTCTGAAGATCAATTTTGAGATCCTGATATTAGGTAATTTTTTTCAAGTGTTTCTTGGTGACTCTACTATCACCTGGTATAGCAACATCAATGAGCCACACTCTTTTCTTCTCCACAATCACAATATCCGGGGTATTATGCTCCATATTGTTGTTGTTGTTGTTGTTGTTGTTGTTGTTGTTGTTATAAATGTCAAGGGCTAGCAAAGAGTACCTTTCAGTACACTTTATAAAAAGACTTCAAGCAATGTCGTAGGACTTCTGAAGAAGGGCATGTGTTGGTTGTGAGAGGCATCATGAATGGTAGTACCCGCAGTTGTGCTGACCATCTTCCCAGGGTATGTAGCCAGTGGAGCTTGTTGCCTTTTCAGCATTGCAACGGAAGGTGTTTCACCCCCTCCCCGTTTTATTTCATGGCAGCAAGCAGAAGCATATGGCACTGAGCCAGTAACCAATATGGGTCAGAGAACTCTAAACCAAACTTGGATTGTAGGAGAAAACATAGTTTTCTTTAGTTGTAGTTGTTCTCTTCCACACTGTTGCTTTCCTTTTCTCTTGTTGAGCATGTTCCTCCTTCGGTTTCACTTTTTTTGGCTCTAGCTTTGGGCCCTATAACACGGGCGAAAGAGGGGTTTAATAATAAAAGCCATGCTTCTTTCTGAAGTCATCATGTGATTGGAAATGTGGTTTTCTTGTCCCCATGGCCGTGGTTTAAGAAACCACATTTTATATGTCCCCGTGTCCTTAATCCGCATCTAGAAGCTCCGAGGGGGGACTTCCGGCGGCACAGAGCTTAGACGCTCTGGTGCTACGGGAGCTCAAACCGCAGCGGGGCGGCAACGGAATAAAGATCGGGGCCGCAATGTCAACATGAGGTGGGGGAGCAAGGTGGCCACTGTCGAGAAACAAGGCGGGCGGGTGATAATGTGTGTGTGTGTGTGTGTGTGTGTGTGTGTGTGTGTGTGTGTGTGTGTGTGTGTGTGTGTGTGTGTGTGTGTGTGTGTGCATGCAATGGTGTGTGTGTGTGTGTTTGTGTGTTTGTGTGTGTGTGAGAGAGAGAGAATAAAGATATGCCAGCACTGACAGGAGCCGGTGCCAGTTGCCCTGCCCTTCATTTCTGTGCCAGCTCTCAACCTGGTGCCGCCGCTGCCAAGCCCTCCTCGGCCTCAGCCACCAATGCATGGCTTCCTCGTTGATGGCCCTCAAGGGGAAGCCCACCAATGCCTGGCTTTCGCCACTTCAGGCTGCTTGTCAGTCGCTTGCTTGATCACTCGCCAGCCTGAGGATTCCCTTTCGCTCTTTCGCCGAGAAGGGAGTTCCCTCTTCTTTCGTCACAGCCGCACCCCTCCCCCACCCCTGCCTGGCAAGGGTTTTGCCCGGGCACATTTGGAAAGGGAGGCCCGCTGCAAGGGCCGACCCATGCCCTTGCTGGGAGCCCCTGGCTGACGCTGGTTGGCCTCAGAAGAGACAACTTGTCCTTTTCATCCTTATCCAGCAAGTGAGCTGCCCCCTCCTCCTCCTCCTCTTCCTCCTCCTCCTCCTCCTCACCCTGATTTGGTGGACAGTTGGGGGGGCAGCAAGATAGAATGCTGCCGACACGCATAACTGGTAAACTGACAACAAAAAGGAGGAAAAGCGGGTTTTCTGTGCCCACCTCCCTAACGTTTGCCTCTTGTAAAAATGTGCATTTCAAACTGGATTAAAAAATACCCACCTTCTGCCTTGGTTCTTGAAAAACCTGCTGAAACCCAGTTATGTGGGAGTTACCAGGCTTAAAAAAAAAAAACAGCAGCTGACTCTGGGGGCACAATTTTTGGAGCTGGATATCGGAAAAATTAGATCTGGATTTTAAAGACCGTGGGATAGAGCCTTTTTTGGTCTCCTTCCCCAGAACAGTCTCAGTCTCTCTCTCTCTCTCTCTCTCTCTCTCTCTCTCTCTCTCTCTCTCTCTCTCTCTCTCTCTCTCTCTCCAGAATCCTGCTTTCAAACAGAAGTTATTCTCCTTAGAATATTGATGCACCATGGTTGAGGATGTCTGCCACCTTGTGGCTGAAGTGGTACTGTAGTCTAAAAATCAGTTGCTACAGTACCATGCTATTTGATTTATCACAAGAGGCAGACCTAGACTTACAAACTCTGTTTTCTGTTGACGATGTCTCTAGGCAGGTGACAGTTTCCTAAAGTTTTAAAGTCCCCTACCTTCTTTATAGCTAAACAGCCCCACCAAATGTTATAGCCCAAACCAGCCCAAATCCTGTAACCAATATAGACCATGCTCTGTTTGATGTTGCCTAGGTTTGGATTGGTTGTCGTTTTTGTTTTGTTTTTCCTTTGGTCTTTGGTCTTTTTTTTCCTTTGGTCTTTTTTTTTTCCAGTTCCACTCACAATAACCAAAAATCTAGGTGATATCAAAGCAGAGGAAGGCTGTATCGAATGGTCTGATTCCTTTCCACATATTACAGCAGAAAGAACAAGCAATCCATTATATACCCTTCTCTCATCTGCCCTATTTTTCAGCAGCTATACTGCCTGAGTCATAAAAAATCATCACAAAAGAGGTACACTCATAAATCAGTATTTGCTTTGATGGTGGTCCTGGCATCCTTCCTGGGTTGCACTCAAGAAAGCTATCCCAACTTCAAGGGAATTTGGATCTTGAAAATTAAAAGAAAAACATGACGAAAATAAATCTTCCTCTGAAATAACAAAAAAAAATGCCTAACCCTATTAGAAAAGTCTTCTTAGGTTAAGCCAACCATTGAGTTTGTATGCTGTTGTTTGTTTCAAAGCATAAGGGAGGGGGAGAAATTTACATTTGTGCCGTAAAATTTTGCAAGATAGAAAATACTGATTCAATTCACAGTTCAAAACAAAGTCCCAATTTATTTATCTACCTTTTTAAAAAAAATTCACTAGTTCCTCCTTTACAAGGCTAGCAAGTCTCTAAGAAGCACAATGTGTCAGCAGCATATTCTTTATGCTGCCCATATCAGTCTGACGTCATGCATTCTTGGCGTCAGGGTGTGGACCGCTTGTCTGCTGAACCAAATGAAGCCATGCCAGAACTCATGAAAACTGGGTGGCCTTTGGCCGGTCATTCCTCCTTAGTCTGAACTACCTCAGAGGGTGGTTGTGGGGATACAATGGGGAGAGGAGGAAAACATGTATAGCCTTGGAGCTGCTCCCGGGGGGGGGGAGTAAGTTTAATAAAGTAGTTAGAGCAGCAGTTCTAACAATTAATTGTTTGTATATATTTCCAATGTGACATACGATCTATAACATGGATGGATAGTCAGTGAGAAGGTTAGAATCAAAGGCTATTGATACTGGGGAAAGACCATGGCCTGATGTTTACTTTTCTGGCTGCTTCCATTTGCTGATGTCTTAGGTTCACTCTGGGACAAAGAGCCAGGAAAACATCTAAGTAATGAAACTCAGAAACCTGCATTCCTATGTGCATTTTTTTTCCTTTCTTGGTAAACGGAGAAGAAGGGGCTGGTCTGGGGAACAGTGTGGTCTAGTGGTCAGTGCACAGGGATTTCTATTATTCAATTTGAATTTGCAAAGGAGGTAAGCAGACTATGCATGTGCATCTCTCTTTCTCTCTCTCTCTCTCTCTCTCTCTCTCTCTCTCTCTCTCTCTGTGTGTGTGTGTGTGTGTGTGTGTGTGTGAGAGAGAGAGAGAGAGAGAGAGAGAGAGAGAGAGAGAGAGATGGGCTCCCTGGAAGTGGTACAGTACAAGCCATAAAATACATCTTACTCACAAATCACTCACTAATCATCTTTATAAAACCTAATAAGCCATGAACACTGATGGCAGGCACTTGTACTTCAGACCTACTAGAAGTCAAAATCTAGTACCTGTCAGAAACAGCCTCCAGCAAACATGAAACTGCCACAGAGGGATCTACCGATTGAACGACAGTTTTATTACTGGCTATTATTGGGATGTTACCTTTTCTTGATGTGAGAAGTGCATTTGAATATCTCTATTAGAGATGGGCACGAATAAAAAAATGGTGTTTCGTTTGTCATTTGTCATTTAGGGGGTCCGTTTCGGTTCGTTTCCATTTTTCGCGAATTTTTGCAAAAAATTCATTTTCATTTTTGTTCGTTTTGTTACCGTTTCGTTACCATTTATTTCAATTTGTTGTGATTTTTTAAGCATTTAAAGCAGTTCAATGTATTGCCGTAACAAAAATGAAACGGACGACAAAATTTCTGGTGTTTCTGTTCGTTTCGTTTCATTTTAGAGACAAAATTTGTTTGTCGTTTTGTTGCGTAACAAAATGGAAAAACAAAAACGGAAACGGAAAATTGTTCGTTTCGTGCCCATCTCTAATCTCTATATCTATATATCTATATGTGTGTGTTTGTGTGTACAGAGGGGGGGAGGTAAAATGAAAGAGAAGGGCTTAAGGAAGGGCATCCTGTTTAGAGCTAGGCAGAAGACTCCCAAAGGTTTTGGCCACTCATGCATATGCTTAGAGCATAGGTGAGAGGGAAGATCAAGCAACAGTGATGTTGATCTCGTTCTCCTCAGTCTCCACTCACTGATGTTCAGCCTTTCGGTTCTAAGGTGAAAGCAGAGGGGACTGTCTTGGGCAGCTGGATTTACGATGAAACAAAAGGGCGCTCAATGTTGCTTACTTAATTTGTTACTGATTAATTTTGACTGCCAGGTTAAGTGAAAAAGGTGCTTCTGAGATTCTCCACCTATTAAAAACAAAAACAAATAACTTGGCTGTTCATCTATCGCTTGTGGGAAGGAATATTTGCTGTTCTCTCATAGCCACAGAATATCTTGGGAGGCCTGTTTCTGGAACACAGCCCCTAGTTGTGATCGTTTGTAGTAGCAAATGGGACCCATTTCCAGCCCCGAAACCTCTGCCCAGAAGAGGAATCTCACAGTGTCCTCAGTAAGAGTTTAGAATAAAAGTGTTTTGTTTGTTGTCTTGGAAGTGAGAAGGGAGAAAGCTGGCAGGAAATCAATGCAGCTGCTCTGCCCAGGAGACCAGTGTAGCCATTTATATGGATACTTTGACCAGTGATGTCAGTGACTATTTTGTCAGTCAACTGGCCAGCCTCTGGAGAATGTATTTGTTTATTTATTTTCAGATTTGTATACCGCTCCTACTTCCCAAGCGAGAACTCAGGGCGGTTCACATAATTTTTTTAAAAAAAAACTAAAAGATGGCTAAGAACAGGAGCAATCACAAAAGCAGTCCAAGCGCGCATAAGAAGACCGGGACAAAGAAAGAAAGAAAAAATTCCCTAGTCATTGTTGAAGGCGTCCCTGAAAAGCAGGGTCTTTAAGCCTTTCTTAAATGATGCCAACGACGGAGCCTGCCTAAGTCGCTCGGTAAGCTGTTCCAAATGGACGGCCCCACCACCGAGAAGGCCCGCTTACGAGTACTCGTTTTGCGGGCCTCCTTCGGGGGGACGGTCTGGAGCGAAAGGGCCAAGGAGGATCGGGTGGGTCGGGCCGGATCTAATTGTCGGGGGAGGCGCTCTGCCAAATAATCAGGGGCCAAGCCATGGAGGGTTTTGTAAACCAAAACCAGCACCTTGAACCTTATTCGGGAGGCAACGGGCAACCAGTGTAGGCGAGCTAGGATGGGGGTGATGCGGTCAAAACGACGTGCACCATCCACCAACCTGGCCGCCGCATTCTGGACCCGCTGCAGTCACTGAACAAGGTTCAAGGGAAGCCCCATGTAGAGAGTGTTGCAGTAATCCAGCCTCGACATGACCAGTGCCTGTACCACTGTCCTCAGGGAGCTCTCGTCAAGGTACGGGCGAATCTGGGCGATAAGCCTTAGATGGTAAAAGGCCGACCTGGTCACAGCTGACACCTGGGACTCCAGGGTCAGATCCGGATCCAGGACGACGCCCATATTCTTTACTCTTTGTGCCAGCTGGAGGGCGGATCCGCCCAGACTGGGAAGAGGGCCATAGTACCCATCCGGGCCGCCGCCCCCGAAGAACAGAACCTCAGTCTTTCCAGGATTGAGCCTGAGTCTGTGAGTCCTGGCCCAATCCAAAACTGCGGCCAGGCAGCGATCAAGGGTCTGGACGGCCTCCACTGCACAGGTGGAGAAGGAGAGATAGAGCTGCGTGTCATCAGCGTACTGATGACAGCAGACTCCACAACTCCGGATGGTCTCAGCCAGCGGCTTCATATAGATGTTAAAGTGCATTGGGGAGAGGGACGACCCCTGAGGCACCCCACAAGAGAGTGTCCAGGGAGCCGACAGCTCACCCCCCAAGCTCACTCGCTGGGTGCGGCCCTCACGGAAGGAACAGAGCCAGCCAAAGGCCAGACCCCCAATCCCCACCTCCGAGAGCAGCCCCAGCAGGATACCGTGGTCGATGGTATCAAAAGCCGCTGACAGGTCGAGAAGGACCAGCAGGGTAGAGCAGCCCCTGTCAGCCCTCCTCAACAGATCATTGTGCAGAGCGACCACCAATTGAGAAGAACACCAATTGAGTCTAACTTTTAGAAGATACAGTAGGACCCCAGTATCTGCTGGGGATTGGTTCCAGGCCTTCCCATGGATAAGAGACCGCCTACTTCCATATAATCCAGTCCGCCCCCTTCGGTCATCGGAGAAGGCCCTTCTACAAGTACCGCCACCCAAGGAAGTGCAAGGGGCGGCAGCAAGAAATAGGGACTTCTCAGTAGTGGCACCGATACTATGGAATTCCCTCCCCTTTAAGTTAAGAACTGCCTCCTCCCTTGAAATATTCAAGTGAGGACTTAAGACTTACTTATTTAGGCAAGCCTTCTGAGTCTCCAGCCTTTACAATTTTTTATAACATCTTACTTTTTAGTCCTATTGGCTGGGGAGCTTTTTAAACTCTGCTGCCGCTTTTGTTTTTACATTGTATTGCTTTTATTGTCTTTTTTTTAATTTGTTGTGAGCCGCCTTGGGTCCCTTTGGGGAGAAAGGCAGCATAAAAATAAAGTTGTTGTTGGTGGTGCTGTTGATGTTGTTGTTGTTGTTGCTGCTGCTGCTGCTGCTGCTGCTATTGTTGTTATTATTATTATTATTATTTATTATGAGAGAACACAAAAAATCCCCAAAACTGTTTTTGTGACAGTAGCTTGCTTTACAGCTGCTCTTTGCGATAGTAGCTTGCTTTACAGCTGCTCTTTGTGACAGTAGCTTGCTTTACAGCTGCAGTTTTGTGACTAGCTTGCTTTACAGCTGCTGTTTGTGACAGTACTTGCTTTGTGGTTGATGAATTATTTCTTTCATTTCCCCCTGCCAACCATGGATAACTGAATCAGTGGATAACAAATTAGTGGATACGGGGGGTCCTACTGTATGGAAAGCAGGCAGCCAGGCAAGTTACTGTAATGGTGGTGGTGGGTGTTTAAACAGCAGACAATATATTGTGAGTAATCGAAAAAATATCACACAGTGCCTCTGCCTTTAGGCGACAAACCTCAGAAGGGATCATAGACAGTAGTAAATTTGGGATTATTTATTATTGTTAGAAGTGATATTTGTCATGGGATAATCTAATCATAGAATAATGGATTTAGCTGAGTTGCATAGAGGAGTTCACTTTATTTTATTGCATTCCTCGTGTCTATTTTCTGCAGCTTTAATGTGGTTGTTTTAATTGTTCTGCCATTTTCATTTTCATAAGTTATGTTATCATTAAGGTTTGTGTTTTTCTTACCCTCATACCAAGGAGAGCTAAATATCCTATGCAAGGAAAATAATAATATACTTGACTAATAGGGCAGTTTCATTGGTGTCCCCAAATACTTGACCAATCAAAACTGCAAGGCTTGTATTTATGTTATTAGTTGCCTAAGCTAAAGGTCAACAAAGTTTATCTGCATCTCACATGCACCCCACCAGAGCCCCCATGGTAGTCCCCTGGGCAACTTAGGACACTATCTGCACTACTCAGTAAAATGGCTTTAAAATGGCAATAATCCCCAGAGCTCTTTAGAACAGGCATGGCCAAACTTCGGCCCTCTAGATGTTTTGGACCACAACTCCCATAGTCCTTTGTCATTGGCAATCTAATCTCAGAATTCTGACTGTTGTGGTCCAAAACATCAGGAGGACCAAAGTTTGGACATGCCTGTCTTTAGAATATGCCATTGACTCTTTAAAGTAGTGGTTCCCATACTTGGGTCCTCAAATATTCTTAGATTACATCTCCAGAAATCCTGGCCTGCACAGCTAGCAGTGAAGGCTTCTAGGAGTTTTAGTCCAAGTCAAGAACATTTGTGGCCAGGATTGCTGTGAGTTATAATCTGAGAACATCTGGGGACCCAAAGTTGGGAACCACTGAGGGCCTTTATACACGACCCCTAAGCTCCGCAGGAAATGGCTGCAAGGTCCGGACCTTACAAGTGTTTTCCCACCAGCTCCGGACTTTGCAGACAATTAAGTGCGACCCCGCCCACCTAAGCGCGACCCAGCTGCACTTTCTTGTACCTGCTTGAGGTGGGTGAAAATCCCCAGGTCCGGATTTAATCTGGTCAATGCAGGGCTCTCCTGGCTTCTGCTTGTGTTTTTTTTTTTTTGCCTCTTGCCCCTTTAAGAGAAGAGGTGGGAGGGAAAAAAGCAAGCAGAAGAGAAACGGAAGAGAAACGGAAGAGAAACTGAGCTCCGGGAGGCTCCTCCAGGTGAGCTGCATTTCCCCCCCTCTTTCTCTGGTGGGGAGGAAGGAAGGGCAACGAACCCCTAAGATCTTTGGTCCGAATTTAAGGGACCAGCGGATCTTAGGGGTCGTGTGAAAAGGCCCTGAGCTAGAAGACTTCTGTCCTTGCTTCTACAGCAGCCATCTTTATCTGCTTATTTATTTATTCTTTATTAAATGTATATACCGCTCCATCTAGCTACACGGCTACTCTGGGCAGTGTACAAAACTTACTAGTATCCTTCTCTGGTCTCTCTCCTGCATGGAGCAGTTGAAGTTCTATGGCCAACAGAACAAAATGGTGGATCAGGACACCTCGAAGCGGTGTGGCTTTTTCCATGAAGGAATGGGGGAGAAATATGCATGACATACATGTTATAAAATGTCTCAGTCGGATCCAAGAAATTATGAAAACCTTTCATTCCTTTGACTGCCCGTGAACCCTTTGGGATATTCACGGGTTTTGAAACACAACTCCCTTAGTAGCTAGAGCGCTCCTTCTGCCAACAGGAATAGGCAGCTCTCTAGGAGAAGACCATTTCAGAGATAAGCAGGTCCACTGGAAGGAATGATCAAACAGAAGCTTAATTCATTAGCAGGGATTAACCCGAGAAGAAAATGCAGATACACTCGGCCATATTTCAATAGCTGGGGAAATCAAGAAACACATCAAAGCTCAAGAAACCCAGGTGTCTTTCAACTTGAGCTACTTCCAGTGAAGTCAACAAGGAAGAATCAGATGCTATAGAAATACTTTGGCATGATCTGATCAGTTGAATATTTTTAAACAAAGCTGGCTCTCCAAGTTGCAAACGGAACAGCCACCCTGCCCCTTTTAATAAATGAAGGCTAGTTTTGGGAACATGCAGTCCCAGGTGGGGGGGAGATTGGAAGGATAAGTGGGGGGCAAGGGAAGGGAAGGGTGCCTTCCACCCCAGCCATTTCTGCAGCCTTCCCCAACATCCTCAGCACCAGCAGCAAAAAAAAAGTGAGTAGTTTGCACATAAACAAACTTCCAGTGCTATAAACCTTGTTTTAAAGGTGAATCCTAGGTATTGGTCTCCTTCACTGAAGATATATGTCTTAAAACAAACAACAACCGTAGAACAGATTTGACAATGGCAGCTAAATGTGCTATTAAAAATAAAACTCATGGTATGTAGGAGAACAGGCATATGACTCGTTTCATCAATTTTTTATCAATAACCTTAGAACTGCAGAGGAAGGAGGGACCTACGGAGTCCAGTGCCTGTCAAAGAAGCCTAATGGGGAATCGAACTCCCAGCAAACTAAGCCACAGAGCTCTCGAGAATCAGTTCCACCATCCCATCCCATCCTTACCTACAGCTCTGTTTTACACTTGCAGTGAAAACTATGCAAAGTAGCAAGGGACTCACCCAGGATATTTTCGCTCGACATTTCTTTCCCCCCCTTTATTCCTCAGATGTCAAATTAATTTCCATTCTTATTCATTTAATTCAGATTCAGCTCATTTGTGTTAGAAATTATGGAAACCATTAATTTCAACAGGAGACCTATCCTGCATTCTGATGGACATATCCTTTGCATATAAAGCCAAAAATGCATTAGATTTGGGTTTCTCTCTCTCTCTCTCTCTCTCTCTCTCTCTCTCTCTCTCTCTCTCTCTCTCTCTCTCTCTCTCTCTCTCTTTCACACACACACACACACACACACACACACACACACACACACACACACACACACACACACACACACGAGTATTTGCCAGTAGAATCAACCCTGGCAAATGGCAGGGAAATGAGACCATTAAAAGACAGCTGAATTCCCATTAACGTTCCATATACCCAGTGGGAGATCAGACCTCTTTCGTTCCACCTATAATTCTAGTACATTGAACCCAGACTGCAAGAGGAATGCCTTCCAAATGAGATCGCCTATGGCTCACACAATTATTTACCGTACTTGCCTCATCAGCATCACTCTTAATTAGTTAAAGCCAACAAGCTCTAAGTCACAAGATGTGGGGATGGCATCTGGCCTGGATGCCTTCAAAAGGGGGTTGGACAGATTCCTGGAGGAAAAGTCCATCACAGGTTACAAACCATGATGGAAAAATGTAACCTCCAGGCTTAAAACCAGGGTACTTCAAGGGTCAGATGCAGGGGGAGTGCTATCAGGAGACAGATATCTAGTTTCGTGTGTTCCCAAATACATTTGGTGGGGCCACTGTGAGATACAGGAAGCTGGACTAGATGGGCCTTTGGCCTGATCTAGCAGGGCTCTTCTTATGTTCTTATGTTCTTAAAGGGGTGTGTGCCTCTACCAAGGCTGGAGATATGGATCACCATTGTCACCAAGGACCTGCAACACCATCCTGCAATCAAGGATTGGACCAGCTGGTTTGGCTGTTCACTGCGCTCACACCAGAAAAAAATGCAGAAGAGGTCCCATCTCCATCATGGGACCGTGAGTTGGCATAAGCATTGTCCGTCATCGTAGTTCAAGAGAGGACTCCATATCTCCCCCATCCCCCCAAAAAAGTATTAGGTCTACTTGGATTAAGCAGAATGGCTAAATGTAACCAGTTAGAGAGAATAACCTAGCACTTTTATTGTTTTCTAGGAAAATAAGTTCATAACTGGAGTCTGATAGTGGTTTTTTTTGATATTTTTTCTGAATCTTTTTCCAGTATTACATTTGTTTTGTAACTTACTGTAGAAATAATGTTCCATATAAAGTAATACCTCAGATAAAGAAAGCCTCTGATAACATTTTTATAACAAATGGAAATTTCTGGGTATAGGGCCAACTCGGATAACAAATGTTCCCTATGGGCTGCCTTGGATAACAAATATTTCATAATGCCTTGCAAAAAAAAGTGTACCTGGGATGTATTGCAACCTCTGTAGATTGTGGAGGGGTGGGAGGAGTTAGAGTGGTTTTTTTCATGGCTTTTGAGCCATTCTGGACATGTTTTGCTGAGGGATTTGAACCTTTCAATCTTGGAAAGGTAGGGAGCCAGCTTTCATTAATCTTTGCACTGCTTTCCTTTGCAGTTCTGGCGGGGAAAAGGCTGGGGTAGTCATGCTGCTTTCTTCTGTCCATGTTTACATTCTTTTCCATTGCTCTGCAGGCAAGAACAGGCTGGATTTCTCTTGCTGCTTATGTTTGCCGGTTTGCTTTTTTTTCCCCAGTGCACCTTGGGTAGGAATAGGCTGGGGTAGTCTTGCTAGTTTCTCTTGTCCATGTTGGCATTGCACTGCAGGGGAGGTGTTCTGGAGGGGGTGTTCCAGCACTGCAGTGCAGACCTTTAAAATGCACTTTATAAAGAGGTCTGGAAACCACTCCCCCCCCCAAGTTTTTTGCCTTTTCTCGGACCTCTGGAAGGATTAATCGGTTTCCCATTCATTTCAATGGGAACCATGTTTTGGATAACAAACTTTTCAGATAACTAATTGCCTCTGAGAGCGAACTAAATTTGTTATCAGAGGCATCACTGTAAATATCTCTTGCCTTGCATGGATCATTTGGAAGAACCCAACGGAGCCTATTGTTGCCTGTTGGGGATTTTTGTTTTGTTTTGGGAATGTTTGCCTAAATAGAGAAAGCCACTTCCCTGACTGGAGTCAAAATTGGCCTGCCACAGCCTCTGGGTGCAAAATAGGTTTCGGTGCAACTGTTAGAGCAGTATGACAATGGAACCAATGACCTTGGGAGGTGGTGAGCGCTCCGGCGCTGGAGGCATTCAAAGGAAAACTGGACAACTGTCTATCACAGCTGCTTTGTTTTGAATTCCTTTACTGAGCAGGGGGTTGGACTTAATGTCCTTACAGGCCCCTCCCAACCCAATATTTCTATGGCCCTGGTCTCACTACCGTTATCTTCGCATCTTCATATTTATTTATTTATTTATTTATTTATTTATTTATTTACCGCTCCATCTAGCTACATGGCTACTCTGGGCGGTTTACAAGCTGAACAAAAATCAAACCATAATATGGTGCATACTATTTTGGGGGGCGGTCATGTGATGTTTGATGCACAGTTAACGCCCCGATGACAGGGGAGTATTTTACTTCTCTGCGTCCGTTCTGACTTGCTTACTGTGCATCTTTTCCCTGTTTTTTCCCTTGTGGCGAATACCTGCATCGCCACCAGGTAGCAGTTTTTCTTTTTAAAATCGATTTTAATTGCAGGCGGAAAGCCAGTAAAAATTGTGCCGGCATGCCAGTATGCCACCAATTCTGTAGCATAAACAATTAAGGCAAAACTACAGGAAGTGGCAGAAAAGGGGGTACGAATCTAATTGGTGCAAATTTTCTGGGGTCACACCTCATTTGAGGCGTTAAAAAGTGTGCATCAATAAGAGAAGTATTTTAACACAACCCCTAGGGGTGGTACAAAATGGTGTGGTTAAAGTGCGCTTCCGGCAGCGTGGTTGGCCGGGGTACCAAAATGCTGCTCTTCGGAGTTAAGGTGCGATCTTTTGCTGTGCAGCCTTTCACAGCAAAAAGAGCAGCAAAATTGTCGTGAGACTGGGGCCTATGATTCTGTGCTTCTAATCCTTCATAAAGGATGTCCCATAGCACTTGTCTCCCACTATTCACTTCTGCATGGCTTTACTATGCATTGCACCCCCATTTTCCCCCTTTCAAACCAGCTTTCCAAAGTGGGTGAAGCACCACTAGCAGGCACAGACTGGAAGGCCCTGGGAGCATCCAGATGCCTTGCAGCGGTCATAATAAATGAGTTCTCAAACCGTGGCACCCAGTGGAACGCCCTCTTTATGTTCCATCCCATTAAAAAGTGGAACAAGATCAAAATGAGACAGGCCAGGGAGTGTCATTGCCAGCAGCGTCGAAAGAAAAATGCTTAGAGCTCTATCTGGTCCTTAGTTAAACATTTTCTAATTAAGAACTAGATACAACAAACAGCTACTTTACAGCAGCCAAGAGAATTGACTACTGCAAAAAAAAAAAGCTGTGATAGCTTTTCTGTTTCTTTGACAAAAGAGCCAGCATATCCATGTTGTTCAAATAACTTACAATTAATGAAAGTTTGTAAAGTGGTGTCCCCCCCCCCCGCAAGTCATCAAGTTGAAAATTTAAATAGTTCAGTTTCTTAAAGCAGTGTTAGTAATTAGAACTTTTTTTGGGGGGGGGCAGAGGTAAAAAGCATTAGGTGTGTCTTTGAGGACACAACACCTTCAGCACTTGTGATCAAAAACCCATTTGCAAGTTTCCATAGATATACATTTATTTGTTTAAAACCCTGTGTTCTTTTCTCAGCCTCCCCCCCTCCCCCATCAAGTTACGTTTATATAGTGCAGAAGCTGCAGCTCTATCTGGATTGTAGAACAGAAAACATCTTCCTTAGCATTTTTTCTCCACAAGACAACTAACTGGCTTTATGTTGCATTGTATTTTTAGATTTCTGCTAATATGAAAACCTAGATTTAATTACCACTGGCAGTTTAGAAAAACTAGTGGCAGGATTACAAATATGTCGCACAATTTAAAGACTAAATGTTAAAAAATCAGATTTATTTATTTTAAAATGAACCTTCCTTTCTTTTAGAACAATGGTAATGTGATTTGGTACTCACTGACTCATTTATATTCTAGCCATATTTCAAAAAGCCTTCTAAGAATTCCAGTTTATATTTACATTCCAAGATAATTTACCAAGTTAAAAAAGAAATATTTGGGCAGTGGAGTATGGTGTCCCCAATATAAAGAGGGTGGTGCATCCAATCCAGTTTTTAGGTTACACAAGGGGAATTCTCTTCCCCCAAATAATTTCAGCATTTTGGACAGCTCCTTTAAAGTTCATACCAAAACTCAGAGTGGAGTCAGCATCCCCATGTAATCACAGTCACTTATTTTTCACTGGGGTTTTTGGGGGGTGGTGGTGATGTAAGGGGAGTAGAGAGTGATGGATTACCATTCCAAAAAAGAAAAATTAAACAACAGCCAGCATTCAACAGTGTGATTGGTCTTAGGTAGCAGCTAAAATTCTGAAAGCTTTCTGTACTGTCAGGAACTGGAAATTTCTTGTGTGGATGTGTGCTGGAGAGGGCTGCAAGGAGGAGAGGCAAAGCCGAAAGCAAGAGAAACAGTGACAACGCTGAATTTAATGAGCACTCTTCATCTGTAAAGTGACGCGTAAGCAGGGATGAGAAAAATTATACTTCTACAGAGTATACTTCCTGGAGTATTTGTGATGTGAAATAGTAGCATTTTCTTTCTGCCCTTCTAAATCAGGCTAGAAAAACGTACACACTTAATCAAGACTAAATTGCTTCTACAGAATATGCGTCCTGTGATGTGGATGTTCTCCCCCCAGGTTATAAGTCATTTTATTTCACATTTTTCACATAGCCAAACATCAAAAAAGAGTATTTTTTAAAAAAAATTAAGAAATAGATAAGGGTTGAGAAAACAAAATTATAAACATAAACTACATTCCTGTCTTCTCATTGTGTCATAGCACTGATGCTAATAACTGATATAATCCCTATTTATGATAATTTCTGAACCCCAAAATAGAACATTCTGCAGCTCTCTTTAACATATTATCTCAGCTTCTCACATAATGCCTCTGATAGATTATCCATCTCTGCAATATCCAATATTTTTTGACTAGCTCCTCTATTTTAGGGATCCTTTGGTCTTTCCATTTTTGAGACCATATAAGCCTCACGGCTGTGTATATATAAGTCAATACATACAGTATCTAATCCCCCGCCAAGAATTCTCTGCATTATATTCAATAAAAACATTTCTGTTATATAATTGTACAGTGGTACCTTGTATAAAGGATTAATTCATTCCAAATGAAATTCAGACCCTGGCACCATTTTTGCCATCTTTACAAGTGTAAGATACCACCTGTAGAACATCTTCAAGACTTTTTGTCTTAAATTTATCAGCTTAATTCATTTGTAATTATTGTTCCCCAGTTGTGTCCAATTATCTATCTCAATATTGTAGCCAAAGTTTTTCGCCCATTTAACCATAACAGCTTTAACCGTTTTGTCTTCTACTTTGTATTCTAGCAGGTTTTATCTCTAGTATATATCCACAGCTCGCCAACCTATGATGTTGATGTTCTGTTGCGATCATAACAGAAGACATTTCATGAAGAGTATTTCACCTGGTCACAGTCATCTTCTAGAATAGATGAAGAAGTCACAAAGGCTGAGGGGCAGGGCCTCAAACTCTGTTACCTTCTCTTCTGTATACACTTGTTCCCGTATTTTTGCAGAATGTTTTTGAGTCCGTGCTTGGTTCGGAACCAGTGTCCAATAAGGAAATTGATATAAACTAAGGAAGCGCAAACACTGTAATGTCTGATTTATTGAAGCAAAGCCAATAGATAACAGTCAGTGGTCTCACCCTGGTTGGTGTGATTGAGCAATAATCATTGGTACAACATCAGTTTTTATGCATACAAACCAGTTCACGGTTTCCCTTGATCTGCATTGGTGAGTGATTGTTCAGAATTGTCCTGATGATCTGTCCTGATGATTCCTGAGCTATTAAGCTCTTGATGCTCCAAATCCTTGAGTAAATGTTCCATAGGTTGGTGTTTTATTGTTCAACTGAGCCCAGTCTGGCAGAGACAGGCGAATGTGGAACTCCAGACAATGGGAGGGAGTTAGCCCTGGGGATAATGCTCTCTCCCAGGCACTCTGGCACTTCCTGGAGCCCTTGCATACTTCCAGTTAATTAACATTCTTAATGCATTCAAGTTCCTATAATTTATCTAGCTGGAATAAATGCTTTTGGGGGTCTGATCTCTCATGGTATCCCACTGTTTTAATGTTTTCTGAAGGTATGTAATGTAGCTGCTAGGAGATAAGAACATGTTAACAGAAAACTGAGCCTTATAATACAACCTATAAAGGAAGCTTTACACATCAGTATTTTTCTACTGGAGTAGGTACCCACACTCCTACCCCACCAAAAAAAAACCCACACCTTTAAATAAAGAACTAGAGGCACTGATTATTTTTCTTTGGAATATCAACCTAGTTCTCGATTGGAAGAAATGGCACAAAATATAAAATATTTTTAAAAGTACCGTAGTGCCTCCCGTAGCCTAATGGTAGCGACAGTCCTGCTTGCAACTTTTAACATAAGGGAAAGAGTGACTGGGGATTTGGCCCTGAATGACTGGCTTTTTCAGCTATCTCCAAACTGTAACTTAGGCCTTTACTTCACGTCCTACTTTGTTCTGCGGTTATGTTTGTACCGTGACAGCGTTGTTCATGGTCACGTGGTTTTGTCCCTGTTCAGTCCCTGTTTTCGTTTACCCACGGGTGTGATTACTTGTCTCGTGACAACTGTTACCTCATGCCCTTGTTTTGTGACAATTACTGGATTTCCCTGCCTTTGTTTAGCCTTTTATATTTATTTTTTTGCTTCCGTTTGCTGATATTTTGAATCCCCGCCCTCGCGAGCCACCCCCACCTCGATGAGCCCTCATGTAAGGAACGGGCCACTGCTGCTGCCCGCGGCATGCTGCCCACCCCTGCCTTTGCCCGGCCGAGCTGGGCAGGTAGCCCACCTGACCCAGAGGCATGCTTCCCTCCGGCCAGCGAGTGTGGGGCCATCACCACAGAGTGCCTGCTCTGTGGTGCCTGTCCCTGGTTCCCACCCAGATGCTTCCTCCTCTCGCCTCCTACTACTACCATGCCTGGCACATCTGTTCCAGGCCCCAGGCCCAGCCCGGCTGGCAGTTCTCTGAAACCGGCTGGCCCCTGGCGCGACACCATGGGACACCTCCACTCTAGACTGTGTGACAGTTGTTACCTCACAGGACCTTGTCTTGGAACAGGAACTGAGACAAAAGAATTCCCCAGCCCAGGGACAGGTACGACTTGTCACGCTCTGTTCCCGGTTCAAGGGGCATGGTCGAGACAAGTTTTCGCTGTCATGCTATGGACATGAGGTAAGATATTTTTGTACTGGTCACAAGTGGGACAGCAAGGAGAAACGAAAGGGACGTGAAGTAACCACCTTAATCTTGAAGAGTTGAACAAAGCAGAGGTTGGAATGAGTGTTGCAGCAATTCTAGCCATGTAAACAAGCACTGAAAAGGCATTTCAATTGCTTTTATGGATCCTTGACCTGCTGAAGGATTGCTAGGAAAGAAATGTTGATGTAAAAGACCATGAAGCTGCATTAACGGGAGAGCATTCTAGTTCCCTGTGCTCCTGCCCTCTGCAGATGCCGGCCATAGAGGCTGGCCAAATGTTAGGGAGGGGGAAAACCTCCAGAACACGGTCAAACAGCCCAAAAACCCCCACACAACTCTACAAGCATTAAGTTAAAGATCTAACTCCGAACTCAAGAGGTCGTTTTAGCTTCTGGCTTGACCTCTGTCTAAAATTTCTCCTTTGTGAAATGAAATTTTGCAGAGCACTGTCATTTAGTATCAAGGTTCAGATTCTTGGCAATAGAGAACTCTCTCTTGCATAAAATCTCCTATAAGATGCCTAAGCAATTATTTTTGGGAAAAAAAAGAAAAATAAAGAAGAAAAAGGGTGGGGGGAAATAATGGATGCACTTCATCAGTGGTGACAAATTGTTGATGGTTGATAAATATATTCACTATGGATATGCTTCAGATTCAGAATTTGTTTTTAAAACAAAAGTGAAATGGAAGTTCCTGTCTTGTTCCAAACAAATCCAAAGTGATTTGAGGAAGCTGGAACAGAGGCCTGAGTCAGATTGGGAGCTCTCCAAAGTGCTGAAGCTTGCTACAGTTGTCCTGGATAACCCAATCATAGCGACCCTCAGAATGACAATTGGGCTCAGATCAAACTGTACTTTCCCCTGTCACTGCATCTTTCATGTCTTATAGGACAAGGAAAGGATGTCATGTTGCTATTCACACCACTTTCAGTTTTAGTACTCTGGTTGTTCATTGAATATCTTCTTTTCTTTCAGGCAACTGCAGATCTCGTTCTGCATTACATTTTAGAACAAACTTCTAACAACCCTAATAGGGCATTCAAGGCAAGATATTTAAGGGGTGGTTTTACCAGTTCCACTCCCTGAGTGAGTTTCCATGACCAAGTGGAAATCGGAACTCTGGTCTCTGTACCCACTTCATCGCACTTTAATTCAGTTTTTCTCAGTGTGAGTTGAGTTTGCCACATGCGTCTGAGGCTATTGAATGGGGTTTGAGTAGTGGCATTAGGAGTAAGTTCAATGCTATCTCCCTGTCCTCTTCATTTTGTATTTTTAATACCCTTTTTGCAGCCTTATGCTCCCCCCCTTCTTCAGTGTGTTCTGTTTTGTGCCAATGGGAGCTTCCTTCTCCAGTGGCCTGGGATTATCTCCTCAGAGTCTCACATGCCAATGGGGTACATCCCACATCCTTCAGGATTTCCAGGACACTGCTGGTTAATTATTTTCTGCCTCTTTGCAATCATTTTGGGGCCCTTTGCCCTGGGGAACTGGAAAAATACAAGGTTCAGCTAAGAAATAAGCATCACCCTCTGTTCCATTCAGTGGCAGCGGAGGTCTTCCTTCCTCTGTGGTCCAGGATTGAGTCCCCAGAGCCAGACACATTACAGAAATATTGCAGCAAGGAACAGATTTCATGACTCTCACCAATCGGGGCCAAGAAGGTGTTGAAGGAGGAAGGGAGGCAACTGGTTGAAGGTGTAACTATATACTTGAAGTCAAGCAGGAGTTGGTTGTGTTGAAATTACTGCAACCTCACTTGCTACCTCCTCATAGGTGTAATTGGAAGGGACCTTTCTGGGCTGAGGTAACTGTCAGTCTGTCCAGCACTAACCAATCATTCCTTCCCTGCCTCTGGTCCAGGGTATGGCCTGCACTATGGGTGGGGCAAACAACATGCTGAGACAGGTTCATGGAGGCAATGGACACCATGAAATCCAGAGCAGCTCCTGAAAGTTCCTCCTCAGCATGCACGTTGAAGTCCCCAACCACCAAAAGGCGGGGGGACATCAACAGGGCAGCCAAGATGAACTCAGTGATCTCTGGAAAGGATTGTGCTGGGTTGCAAGGAGCGCGGTACACCAGCACAGTACCAAACCTGTCTTGCTGACCCACCGATAAGTGAAAGCATTCTAATCCAGGGGCTTTTTGGTGTTCTCTCTTATCTACAGTTTTCATTATCCACAGGAAGTCCTGGAACCAATCCCCAGGAGATACCAGGGTCCTACTATAATTCCAAAGTGCCTTGCTTAGAATTTCTAAGACAAATAATTTGGAACAAGCACAAACAGATGATATTTACATGCCCCTGATCACCAGTTTCTGGGATGAGGGAGAGGGGCATGATTAATGAAGGGCATGAGTTTAGATGCACAAAACACTAGTTTGGTGAGAGCTACGTAGCTTCAGCAGTATCCTGTAGCACTTTTCTTTTTCTTTTTTTGCCATGATTTAATTTGTGCTCTACTTTTAGTCTCCAAACAGCAGAGGATAATTGGCTGAAAATTCCTGTACGCCTCCAGGTTCTAGATGATCATCTAATTTACATCAGCTTAATGCTACCGTGAAATAAATGTCCTGTAGAGCAGTCAAGCAGAGCTATAATTAGGGTGGGTGTCTGTAGCTTTGTTGCAGGACACTACAGTTTGGAGGGCACAAAAATTTAATTAAGCAAGGCTGCCTGAGGCCATCATTTCGAGTAGTGGGATACAGCTGGTAGCAAACCTCCCTCTCTCCCTATGCATCCCCTATAAGCCATGACCAGGAATGGGGACTCTCATTGAGGGACTTGCTGTCAAGTCAGACTTAACTTGCACCCCTGCCTTGATTTGAACTGGACTCAGGTTTATTTTTCTTTCAATGACTCAGACTTGATTCATGATTTGGAGCCCACCCACACCTTCCCTTTTTCGGGTGGGGGGTGGGGATGGAGATTGGTTTTAATAGGAACTCACACTTGGGGCTTGGGACTCTGGACTTGGGCCCATAGACTCAGCCCTGGACATGGGACTCCAACCCAAAGAGTTGCCAACCACCCTGCCCATTACTGTTCTACAAGGGGGAGGTAGCAGTGATGCCAAAAAGCTAGGATATTGAGAGGTGGTCCTGGCACACCTTCACAGCAACACACTAAGGAAAGAGGTAGAGGACCCTGCTCCAAAAGACAGAGGAAAAGAAGAAGTGGGGTTGGATGCTGTCAGAAGTCTTGCCTCCATTAACTGTCCAGCGTTTGTACCACTTCTCCAAGCTGCCTGTTTTGAATGCTCTTCCAAAGCTTCCAGATTCTTTCTCCTCTGCTGTTCCTTTAACTTGGGACACTTTAATGGGAAAATGCAAGGCCAGCCCTTTCAACGCCATCTGTATGCCAGACCAGTCCAAGGAGGAAGGAATTGAAATTGACCTTCTAGGTCAGTGGTGGTGGACCTTTGACACTCCAGATGTTTTGAGCCACAACTCCCAGAAATCCAAGCCTGCATTGCCAATGACAAAGGACAGTGGGAGTAGTGGTCAAAAACATCTGGAGTGCCAAAGGTTTGCCACCACTATTCTAGGTGGTGGGTGTCACATTAGAGAATGCATGGCCAACAGAACTCTGCTAAGCACCTTCTATTCTAATCAGAAAATCAATCAAAGCCCGTCTCTTTAGAGAAGCTTTTCTGGATATCCTCTCTGCATGACTGCCTATTATATTGCTTAATTTGTTGTGTTTTTTAAAATTATGAGGGGGTGGAGTTGGGATATTTCCTTTTCAATGATGTTTGTCTGTTTGAAGTTAGCTGTTTTTATCTGTATAAGCCACCTCAAATTGTAGCATGTTAAGCAGATCAGTGTTTTAGAAGTATTATGTATTGTATTGTGCTGTGTTGTGTTGCAATGTGTTGCATTTATTTATTTATTTATATTGATTTATTTGTTTTCTATGCCACCCATCTGACTACTAGGTCATTCTGGGCAGGTTACAGCAAACAACATCAACAATGATGATACAAGCAGAAATGAATCATAATAATAGCAAATAATAATAAAACATCACAATAACAAATAATCAAGCAACTTGTTTTAAGAGCGTTTTTGCAAGGCAAGCAAACATTTCTTCTAAATTTGGCCTTGGCAAACAAGCAATGCCTTGATATACAAGCACTGGAGCAGGTCACATGATCACGTGAAACAATGGTGGCTCTCTCTCCCTCCCTCCCCCTGCTGGATTGTGGTTGATTGTCTGGAACGTTCCATCTCAGGCAGCCTCCAAAGCAGATGGAGGAGAGAGGAATAGAGGTCTCCCTTGCACCTGCCAGGAACGTGCAGGTTAGGGTTTTATTTTTCTTTATATTAATATTTTCATTTAATTTATTTGCAATATTCTTATTTTTTCAAACCATTTCTAGTCATGAGACAGCTAGCCAAGTGTGTACAGGGCTACAAATTGCACTTTATTATTGTCACATTAAAAACACAGAGTAAAATCCAATTGTTACTCCCAAGCAGAGCAGATTCCACAGCCAGATACCTAAACCATGGTGTGGACATGGACTTCTAGCCAACGTCTTTTGTGAGTTTTGGCATTTTGTGTGTACATTATGTGGTCTTTTGGACCCCAGAACGAATCGTCGTGAGTGTCCATTATTTCGTATTGGGAAATTTGCTATGATATAAGAGTATTTTGTTTTACAAGCATATTTCCGGAACAGATTATGCTTGTAAATCAAGATTACTGTAGCATTAAAACAATGAGAAAATAAATAAATAAATAAGATTTGATTTGATTTGATTTGATGTGGACAGGCGGGATAAAACGTTAATTGTAAATGCTGTAGTCGTGGTCCAGGCTGTGGGAATTCCTGCATGAACATCCTGGTCTTTAATGATCATTTGAAGGAGATTGGGGAGGGGCAGGTAGATGTCAGGGGGAACATTGTTCTACAGGTGTGGGGCAATAGCCAAGTAGGCTTGATTCTTGGTTTTTTTCCCCTCTACAGGCCTCTCTTGGTGTTGGTGCTGTCACGACCCACAGACCCCCTCACAGGTAAGTTCAGAGTTTTTACTGCAAGCTCAGAGTCAAGACACCAATACAGCAAGGCAGGAGTTAAGCAGAGTCCAGAAACACACACAGCTAGAGTCACATAAAGCGAGAAGACAAAACAGAGTCCAAGATAAACGGTCCAGAGCTCAAAAGCCGGAATGCAAACAGTAGCTTACGCCAGGTTCATGGAGTGACAAAGACCAGGGTCAAGAGACGTAGTCCAGGATTGCCAGTCAGGAACAAGGATCTGAAAGAGGTCAGGAATCACAGCAGGAAGGTAGAAGCAGGTCGAGTTGACTTGTTGCTCCCACAAATTGCCGTAACTCTGGGTGCTTGTTTTATGTCTCCAGAGAGCAACTCCCACTTCCCTGAAGACCCATTCTGTCAAAGCTCAGGACTAGAGATGGGCACGAAACAAGCAATTTTTTGTTTTTGTTTTCATTTTTTTGTTTCATTACGTAACGAAACGAAAAATGAATTTTGTCTCCAAAATGAAATGAAACGAAACGAAACAACAGAAATTTTGTCGTGTGTTGCGTTTTCGTTGCGGCAAATACATTGAACTGTAATGAATGCTAACAAAACAGCAATTTTTCGTTTTCGTTTTCATTTTTCATTTCGTTACGTACCAAAACAAAAACAAAAAATTTTGCAACAAATTCACAAAAAATGAAAACAAACCGAAACGGACCCCCTAAATGACAAACGAAACACCATTTTTTTGAGTCGTGCCCATCTCTACTCAGGACTTTGTGAGCGTAAATGCTTTCGACTCAAATACAGCTTACCCCTATTCTTCTTGGTAATAAGTCTTTGCTGTCTGCAGCTAGCAGCTCTCTGGGAGGGTGTAGAATCCCCTGAAGAGGCCGAATCACTTTCCTGCACTGCTGCTGGAGGAACTGACAGCCCTGGTGGTTCACCTGGGAGTTCCTCAGCCATTAACTGCTCAGTGTCCGGAATGGGTTCTGGCAGGGGCCTCACAGGTGCCCTCAAATGCCTAGCCTGAGATACCAGATACTGTGGGCAGTTTTCATTGGGAGAAGGTGCTCTGTCAGGTAGCGAGGCCCTCCCCTGCCTTTCTCTTTAAAAAAATAAAAGAACCCAGGGTGGCTTACATTATTAAAAAAAGAAAAAAATATGAAAAGCTCAAAACAATAAGTTATTTGAATATTTTAAAATAATGAAACTATCATTAAAAACAATGCAAGCTTTTAAAAGAAAAGATTGGACAGCCATCTGTCTGGGATGGTTTGAGGTCTCCTGCCTTGGGCAAGAGGTTGGACCAGAAGACCTCCAAGGTCCCTTCCTATGATGTTTTGATGATTCTATGAAGTGTAAGCAAGATCTGAGTAAACACAGACAAAAAGGAAGCATCCTACCTTAAATGAGAGAGGTATTGTGCTGTCCCTGACTACATGGACTAATTTATAATAAAATTGTTAATTAACTGGAATTTCACTTAGCTGGGTTTCTTTGTTTGCTTTTAAAATAAAAAAATCAAATCCTTCAAGGCAAATCCCACACCCGGCTGAACTTCTACATTAAGGTTATGGCATAAGATCACCCAGAGTCACCATCCCTCCAGAATGGAGATTGCAGTTACAAGGAATGTGAAGAATTCTGCTTGACCTTTAAATAGATTGGCACATCTGCAGGTATTATAAATGTGTTTGTGAAGACCGCAAATCATATACTCATTAAATATTGAACACTGGAGTGGTTACCCATATAATCCTGCTTGCTCGCCTCTTTTTACTCTACTGATTTTTGACCATATACACCTGGAAACATCAGATACGTATCTTGCGAGAAAACAGAATCTCACTCTTCCCTGCCATAATAGCAAGTTGCTACATAAGAGTTACTAAATAAGATTTATTCATGACACATGGGATAAGCAATGGAAATCTTGGATATATTGAACTACACCTGTATATTCATTATCCAGCTTGTCTGATGTCTGTATCTGAGCAAGCTTGCAAGTATATAAACTACATCAAAACACTGACTTATGTCCTTAATTGATCAGCTATTCCTTTCCCCACTATTTTCAGTAACACATTGAAAAGACACAGTGGTTGTTCAAAGGAGCAGTATTACAGTAGAATGTTAAAACCAATTCCCTATACAGTGGTACCTCAACTTAAAATTTAATCCATTCCAAATGCATGCTCTTAAGTCGAACTACTCTTGAATCAGGGTACCTATCTAAAAAATTGAAAAAAATAAGTTAAAAATGAAAAAATGAGAAACATTGTAAGTCAAGCAGACCATATCTAAAATTTGTAAGGTGGCAGTTAAAACGCCAACAGTTTTCGGCTCTTAAGTCAAATTGCTCTTAAGTCGAGCTGCTCTTAAGTTGGAGAACCACTGTATCTACTCTACTCTAGTGCAACTGAAAAATGCTCCTTCACCTTTGCTCAAATTGTTCCACCAAACAGAAAACTAGCCAGAACAATGGATTAGCGGCTCCCAAATTTTATGCCCCAAAATTTTCTTGGACACCAGCTCCTAGAAGCCCCCGTGCTCACACCCAGTCATCAGAGCTTATAGGAGCTTCAGTCCAAGAACATCTGGGACCTCATGGTTGAGAACCACTGGAATAGCCCATGGACGTTTGATATGCTAGCTGTCTATGGAGAAAAATGTTATGAAGGAAATCACTTATAAACAACCTAGAGTACAAATGAAGCTTTCCAATGACTTGAGAGTCTTCTCCACAGGTATACAGTTTTTCAAATTTCTTCATAGAGACTCGACGGAAGGAAGGAAGGAAGGAAGGAAGGAAGGAAGGAAGGAAGGAAGGAAGTGTATGTGTGCGTCAGAATTCTCAGTGGATTTGTTAGATGAGATGGGCAAATTAAACCCTAATCCTACTGCTTACCCATTAATGAATTAGAATGTCCATGCCACCAGGATATATCCTAGAATTTACTCTGTGGAAGGTTTTTCTTTTCTTTTTCATCCTTGTGTTTGAAGGCTAGAGGCCTACCTCCCATACAAGCCTACCTGTTTATTACGGTCTTCAGAGAAGATCCACCCCTTTTTTCATCCTGCTATCAGAACACAAAAGAAACATTTCTGGGTGGTTGCTTTTCAGCAATGAATATTTCTGCCAAGGGAGGCCAGGCTGGAATTTTTTTAAAAAGTAATAATTGGAACTCTCCTTTTCCATTTACTGTAAGCTTAGGTACTGCTTTGGCATTGCTTTTTCCATAGGAAGGAAGGAAGGAAGGAAGGAAGGATGGATGGATGGATGGATGGATGGACATTTTTATACTGTTCCATTAGTGCAAAACCACTATTCTTGCAAGATCTCTTTGGAGAGAACACGCATGGCATTTCTGATCAAAAGAAAAATGGCAAATCCTTATGCAAAATGGTGTCCTGCACAGGATAGCTCCTTGCAAAGGAAATAAATAAATAAATCAGTTTTTTGTGCACTCGGTTCTGTAACAGGTGAACATAGCCTCTATGTGTGTGGTACCTCATCCTGTGAAGGACGGGACAAGATGCTGCACAGATGTGACAACTCCACGCATCAAATGTGCATCAAACAAATCAAATTTCATGAGCAAAAAAAAAACCTATGCCTTTTTCAACCAAAAAACAAAACACACAAAATACCCAGAAGCTGTTTTTTTCCTACAAATATTACAGAAAGATATCAACAAATTATTGGAAATGAGAGTGGGGATGGTGAGGAGTCAGAAAAAAATAAGAGTTGGGATCATTCTTGGAATATGGGATGGAAAGCTCCCAGGTGCAGATAAAGTCTTGCTGGGAGTTTTGGCATAAAAAAGGACCCAAAATCTCTGTGAATGTGACATCTCCCAAAAAAGCCCACCACATCCCTAACTTGAAAAGTAGAGAGAAACATGGAAAGTAGAAACAAAGCAATCTGGAGCTGATGTTTATTGTTTTTACCTATCATATTTTTTTAAAAAAAATCAGTTTTCCCATGTGAGCAGGGAAGGATCAGAGTACTGCCGATCCAGTCAAGATTAAACTGGAGGAATTCCTCTTGCTCTGCCCTCCTCTCTTACTGCTTTTGGATTTCATGTCAAATTATGGCTGATCAAGTGTGACGATCCCTGCAGGATATGGACAAATTTAGCCGTATCTCATGGTAAATACTTGGCAAATGGCTATCAGGAAATATCCCACTGTTCATCACTGGCTCGCTGCTAGAGTTGCTTCTAGATCTATACCTGTCTCTGTCAGATTGGCACGTGTTCGGTATTGTCTGCAGGTTGATGGACAGCTTGGAAATCGGCTGGAACGAGTCCTACTCCTGCCCATCCTGGAATGTTTGAAAGAGCGTATGAATTTCCAAGAGGAAGGCAGTGGCGGAAAGAGTTGCGTGAAGCATGGCATGCCCAGAAGAACCTACAGAACAACCGTTAAAAGAAATGCATGTAGAAGTCAAACATATTTTCATGAATGACTTTTAGAGTCCTCAGAAGGCTCTCAATGGAAATTTACACACACACAAACACACACACATACAGAGAGAGAGAGAGAGAGAGAGAGAGAGAGAGAGAGAGAGAGAGAGAGAGAGAGCACTCATTGCATTGAGTGAGTAGTAATGAGGTTGGGGATGGGGGAGTAATTTCTTGGGTGCTCCAGCTGGGTTTATCTGGAGAGCAATCACGGATGCTTTGCTCATTTTGCTAGCAATTTGAGTTCGAATTATTTTAACGTTAATAAACACAAAATTGCCTTCCATTTCCTGTCTTTACAAGAAATTAATCAGGTAAGGCCAGGGGGAAAATACTCTCCAAAATGGTTAATTAATGCTGGAATCAAAATTAAAGACTAGGAGAAATTAAGTCAAAATGACTTGTACAATTATTGCACCACAGGAAGCCAAGGTGTTGGATGAACGGGGTTGCATCAGAAAGCCCCTGTGCTGGTTTTACCCCATATATATATTTTTTGTTGCATAATCTCTCATCCAGTTTACATACAGGACCCATTGCACAACAGCGACCAAACTGAACAGCCTCCAGATTTCACATTTTTCACTTGGCGAAATATCTTCCCACAACATCAGCCCAAGATTCTAGAAAATGGCTTTGTTTTGAGTCCCACCACCTCAGGAGTAAATACAATCTCAGGCTGTCATACAGGGGCAATTTTCAGACCTACATGAAGTTGTCACAGGTTGAATGTGGGGAGATTTTGTGTACAAACTTTACATTCAACCAATTTTCCACAGGGCTTTCTCAGCCTGAACCCTAGAAAAATAGAGAATAAACTACAATTCAGCAGCTGAACCCATGCTTAGTCTTCAGAAGAACCCAATATTCATTTATTTATATTTATGTATACATTTATTTATTTATACATTTCTATACCACCTGTCTTCACGAAGAACTCTGGGCGGTTTACATCAATATAAAGAAACAGTACAGCAACATATGCAAACTACCAATAAAACAATACTCTCAAATACTCTCATTCCTGGCGTTCATTTTCTCCTGATAGATCTGGGAATGACTTGTCTGAGAATCATGTACAGTCAGTGTAGACCACATCACAGTGAGCAAGGTGGATTCAGCCGAGGGGAGCGTCTTACATTCCTAAAATCACTGCTCTTACACTTTGTCATGACTCATGGTGGACTCAGCCTTCCAACCTTCTGAGTTGGTAAAATGAGTACCCAGATTGCTGGGGGTGGGGAGGGGAGGCAATGTGTAGCCTGCATAGTGTAATTAAAACTGTAAACCACCCAGAGACTACTTGAAGTGGTATGGGGCGGTATATAAGCAGAACACTTTTTGCTTTGTCTTTGGCAGAGGTGACTTCTTACAATTTTGGCTCATAAAATTGTGTACTAATTTTTTCACATATGTTAGTATTAAATATGAAAAGAAGGGAAAAGAAGAATCTTGTCTCTAGGTGACTACCTAGCTACAACTACTAAAACCCAACAGGCAGTTTGCCATTTCCTACACTTATGGTCTACTTTATTTTACTTTGCTGTGCTTTAATTTGCTTTCTTTGTTATTTTATTTTATTTTGTAAAGCACTCACAGCCCATAGAAAGAAGCCATGGCAGCTGCCGCAAGGCTTTCTAACAACAGAAGCTCACATTTAGTCCTTCTCATCTTGAAAACACACTACAACTACAAGATGAGCAATCACATTCACTCGCCACCAGCCCTATAAACAAGGAAGAAATGTCATCCCTCCTAGAAGCAACGGGATAGTGGTGGAGGGATAATGAAAAATGTGGTCCTTGGAACTGGCTGATACATGCAGATCCAATTGCTTTACCTTTCTCTGTCTCACACTGGGTTAAAATCCAATGAGGAAACATGCTGCAATGTCATCAGTGCTAGATCTGTGATACTGGCCAATGAGGACTTGTGCAGGGACAACCCGCCTCCCTCTCTGATTGGCCAGTAACACAGAAGCAGGAAAGATGATGTCGCAGAGTGCTTTCTCATTGGATTTTAACCTTGCGCGAGACAAACTTCACGTCCTACTTCGTTCCGCAATTATGTGCTTTCCGTGACAGCATTGTTCGAGGCCACATGGTTTTGAACCTGTTCAATCCCTGTTTTTGTTTACCCACGGGCATGATTACGTGTCTCATGACAACTGTTACTTCACATCCTTGTTTCGTGACAACTACTGGATTTCTCTGACTTCCTTTAGCCTTTTTTTTTTAAATTGTCAGGCTTCCGTTTTTTGATATTTCAAATCCCCGCTGTGGGCACGCGGGCTGTCTTGGGAAGCCTGGCAGGAGGAGCCAGGTGAGCCCTCACTACTTGCCACGGGTGAGTGGCAGCAGCAGTGGCACCGTGGGCAGTGAGTGAGATAGCCTCACCCTGAACTCAGCAGTCTGCGGGCTGGCAGGTGAGCAGGCAAGGAGAGCTCAGCCCCACCTCTGGGACCCAAGGAGAATGGTTCTACACCTGACAGTGGCTCTCCGCCTGTCCCTTCAAGAGCCGCCATCTCCTACAGGGATAGGCGGGCAGCCAAACCTGGCCCGGCGCAGGAGTTCCAGTCAGCTATCTCGGTTGTCGGAGTAGTCCTAGAGCGAAAGGGGGAAACAGCCATTGCCGTTACTTCACATCCCTTATCTCAGAACAGGAACCGGGAACAAAGCATGACAACAGAATTCCCCAGCCCAGTGGCAGGTATGGCTCGTCACGCTCTGTTTCTGGTTCAGGGGGCATGGTCAGGATGAGATCCTGCTGTCACACTATGGACGTGAAGTAACTTTTTTTTGTACTGGTCCCAAGCGGGATAGCAAAGAGGGGCGAGAGGGACATGAGGTAATGGCCAGAGAAAGGTAAAGCAATTGGATCTGTGTATATCAGCCGGTTCCGAGGACCACCTGGGCTCGCGTGGTTCATTTCGTAACCTACTGGTTCCAAAATGAAATGCCCATCCCTACTGATTTTTCCAGGCAAAACAATGGTATCATCCTGATAATTATTGTGTAGGGGGGCCTCCCTTCTTCCAGTCCCTCTAGTTGACCTATCTAGATATGTTGTAATCTGCATATAGTAAATGTTTTCAGAAAAGTGTTATTTTTTTTAAAAGGGGGGGATGTCAGAATGTTGTTCAAACAGAAGGCGGTTGTGATTTCATATTAAAAATATACACAGAGAGTTAAATGGGTCTTCAGAAGATCAAGGTTTTGAAGTGCCTAGCACGCTTAGGGGCTAAATGGCTTTCTGATTTTGGAGGCCACAGGGAGATGGTATGAAAATGGAAAAGACACTCTTTGAGTCTTCCTTTGAATTATTCACCATGCCGGAGCCTAGGCCTGGGAGAACTCAAATGCTACTTTGCATAACAAGCTCAAAAAACATTAATTTAAATAACAGGCTCAAAAAAATTCCACTTGGGAATCAGCACTGAAGTGTTTGTAGATTGTGTACGCAGAGAACTCCACAAGTCCATTATTTGAAGGGGGTCCCGTCCCTCTTACTAGGAGCAATGCAGGATCCCAAACCTCCAAGGTACTTGAAGATGTCAAGGACAGGCGATGTACAAAATGCTTCCTAATTGCAAATGATGAGCATTTCTTTAAAGCACAAAATGCTTTCTTGCCCACCCCAAATGCTCAGTGTTTATGCCCTCGAGAGAGTCAACACTTCTGTCCAAGTTGTTGTTTTTTACATTCCACACATTAGGGGGACAGATAACAAAAATGGGATAAATGGCATTTATTCAGAATAAAAACAAAAACAAAAAAATTCTGTTAATTAATGATAAAAATATATTACTGGTTATCACCATGTGCTGTCAAATCAACTTATGGTGATCGTTTGCAAGGTTTTCTAGGCACAAAACAATCAGAAATGGTTTACCATTCCTATCTTGTAGGGAACACCCCGGGATAGTGCAGCTTGCCCAAGGCCACACAGGCTGACTCCAATGACCGAAGGCACCGAGGGACACTCCAAGCTCTGGCTCTACAGACAGATAAACCACTGAGCAGGTTATAGCCAAGCATTGCTGAAGATCCCTTCAATAATGTAGCTGAACGTTCACCAAACTCTTCTCCAGGTGTTTTCAGCGTCAATTCCCATTATTTATCTTATTTTATTTTATTTTATTTTATTTTATTTTATTTTATTTTATTTTATTTTATTTAAATTCTTTCCTTCACACACACCCCAAAAGAAAATGACACTCAAGGGAGCTAATAGTAGTTCCAAGGGACATGTGGTTAAAGCCACAAATGGCAGCTGGATCCAGCGTAAATGAGCTAGCTGGTCTCTAGGTACAGGAAAAAGAATTCTGTTCTCCACAGCTTTGTGGACAAAAACTGCCCTTGCTGAATTTTTTTTAATAGGATTTTGACCAAAAACAGGTTAGAGACACAATTAAAAATCTACAAGGAAGGAAGGAAGGAAGGAAGGAAGGAAGGAAGGAAGGAAGGAAGGAAGGAAGGAAGGAAGGAAGGAAGGAAAAAGCAATGCTAAAGGAATAAGCTTACAGTAAATACCAAAGGAGAGTTCCAATTATTATTATTAGAGACGGGCACGGAACGAACATTTTTTCGTTTCCGTTACCGTTTGTCGTTTCCGTTACGCAACGAAACGACAAATGAAAATTGTGATGAAAATGCAACGAAACGAACAGAACCGCGGAAATTGAGGTCGTTACGTTTCGTTTCCGTTAATGGTGACGCGCAATGAAATGAGCTGTTTTAAATGTTAAAAAACGCCCTGGACATCCATAAAAACGCAGTGATAAGTATTTATATTGTCTGATAATACCTACCGGGGGGGGGGGGGTTGGGGTCCTTAAAACGTTTGTTTAAGTCTACTCTCATCGCGATGTATTTTTCTTTTCCCTTTAAAATGGATGTTGCCACCAGCCACAAAATGGAGGCAAGCAATTTGATGGGATCATGTTCAACCAATAGCATGCCCAGGTTGCAAACTGGGCGGGCAGGTCTGGCAGCCACAGAGGGCATAAAAAGCTCTGGCAGCCCCCGTCCTCCTTGCAGTCTCTGGTGGGAGTTAGGGTGGGATTGCTGTCTCTGCTGCAACTCTAGCTTCAGTCCTGCAGCCTCCCTGTGGGTGTGTGTGCTGTGTACCTCTTGGTGAGTACCCTCCCTTGCCCCGCAGTGCAGTCACTCTGCGGCTGCCTTGCACCCTGGGCAACGCCCACCACTGCCTTTGCAGCCTCCCTGCATACCTAGTCTGTACTGTGTCTCTGTCAGCATCCATTTTTTTTAGTGTTTTCCCTCTGGTCTGGGGCGTTGGGGGATGCCTGCGCACGGAAATGCTTTAAAATCGCGCAAAAAGCGGGTAGAAACGACAAACGAAAAAATGAAAAACGGTAACGAAATTTTTCAAAAATTTCACGACAAACAGAAACAAACTGAAACAGACCTCTCAATGACAAACGAAAAACCAAAACGCCATTTTTCTGTTTCGTGCCCATCTCTAATTTTTTTTTTTTAAAAAGTTCCATATTCATTGCTGAGAAGCAGCCACCCAGAAATATCTCTTTTGTGTTCTGATATCAGGATGAAAAAAGGAGTGGATCTTCTCTGAAGACCTTAATAAACAGGTAGGCTTGTATGGGACGTAAGCCACTAGCCTTCAAACACAAGGATGAAAAAGAAAAGAAAAACCTTCCACAGAGTAAATTCTAGGATATATCCTAGTGGCATGGACATTCTAATTCATTAATGGGAAAGCAGTAGGATTAGGGTTTAATTTGCCCATCTCATGTAACAAATCCATTCAGCATTCTGAGACATACATACACTTCCTTCCTTCCTTCCTTCCTTCCTTCCTTTCTTCCTTCCTTCCTTCCTTCCTTCCTTCCTTCCTTTCTGATTCATTGACAGGGCAAAATGAACTATCCCGATGGTTAAGAAGCCTAGTTTTGTTGACACAATTTTTATCTCATCTGTTTTGTTGTTTGCTTGTCAGAAACAAGCTGGGGGTGGAATCTGTGTTGCAAGTGGCTGGAGCATGGTGACTTCATTTATAATTCTTCTGATGACAATAGCAGCGATGGCCTGCCTTGCAGGATGGGAGAGGGCCAAATGTTTCATCCCAGTGCCCGAGGTAAGGAAGGAAAGCTGGTGAGCTCAAGAATGGTGGAAGCTTCAGAACTGTTCTTCTTGGTATAAAGCCCTGAAAGGGGTGGGGGGCAATCTAGAGAAGGAAGGGAAAGCCTTTATGGCAGTTATGGGACTCTAACTCTTAAGAGTCCTGGCCAACACAGCCCAATGGGGAGGGATGGGGAGAGTTGCTATCTGAGAATATCTGAAGAACCAGAACATTCTGCCCTTCTGCTCTAGAGAAAATAAGGACAAAGGGGCTGTGCGCTCTGCAATGTTACACACACACACACACACACACACACACACACACACACCTCTTCAGCAGTGGACACCAAGAGGTGGCAAATGAACAGACAACGTGTATTTTGTTAAAGGCAGAGTCAGCAGGCTATCCAGTCAGCTTGTGCGCCTGAAACGGAGGCACCATGTTGTCCCTTGCCTCAGGCGGCCCCTGCCTTGGGCTAGCGCTGCTTAACGAGGAACAATATTTTGCTTAAGACAAGAACAGATGATTCCATAGTTCGAGTTAACTCGTGTGGAAAATGAATGGAAGGAACATAAGCGACTACCCGCTGCGTGAAGGCTCCCCACTGAATGCAAGGAACTTAAATGACATATTTGAAGCGAGCATGTGGCTCTTTGCCACAAAAACCACTTTCTTCAAATAGCAGACTATTTGCTGGGTAGTGGCAAGCATGCAGGGAGAGCCCCATGTGGTAGCAGAGTCAAGTTCCCATTGATGTCACTTCATGTGAACATAAGCTACAGGGCAGCTGTAAATGCATGGCTAGGGTCGGCTCTTCATTTATTCAGCTAGCTGATGGGATTCAATTAATTTTTTCTTATTTTTTTTACACACACACACACACACACACACACACACACACACACACACACACACACACACACACACACACACACCTGACATTGCCGTGCAACGATTATATTCCATTCCATGAGGAGAAAAATATCTGTGCTGTTCACACAGCTTCCTTGAAAAGGAAGCCATGTGGCCTCCATTTTGGGAAAGAGGGTTTTGTGACCTAGATATAGATTAGTTGCAACAGCCACTGTGGATGCTCAGTTTTGGTTTCAGAATGGGATGGGCATTGAAGGGGCCTTTTAGAGCAGACTAAACCCCTTACTGTAAATGTTTAATGCAAAGTGCTTTCTTGTATGGCCATACGGAAGTTACATTTATCTCTACCCATCATGAGAGAGTGGAAGCCTTACATGGCAATCAATGCATTGTGGGATTTATGTGTGAAAGCTACTATTAGCACTAATGGGAGTTAGGTATGTAAATCCCCTGGCCGTTGCTTAGAGAAAAGGCCCACAGTGCACTTTATCATCAAGCACAAGAGGCCTCCTCAGTTGATCGCTGTGGCCCATTAAGCATGCTGCCATTTAGCTGACAAAGACAGCTCTCTTCCTGTCAAAAAATAAAATACATCTACACATGAGAGTGGCTAACTTGCTTCTTTTGGTGCTGCCTGAGCCGTATCATGTTCTGCCATATGACCCTGCATCAAGCCTTTTGTCCATTCTCTGTGGGGATTTCTCCAAAGGGGAGGGAAAGTATAAACTTGAATTCACAGAGATTTCTCTTTATGGGGCTCGGGGGTGGGGTGGGGTGGGGGCCTCCAACAGGTTGAGTCTCAAGGTTTTACCTCAGCCTTGCTCCTTGCCAAGTGCGTGTGTCCTACTTTCACAGACAGAATTGGGGAATGAGACAAACAGAAGCACCCCAGTTATCCAAATTCAAGGGCATTTGTTCTGAGTTCTCTTAGCCCAGTGGTGCCCAGTCTTGGGTCCCCAGATGTTTTTGAAGGAAAACTCCCAGAAGCTTTTACCGCTAGCTAATCTGGCCAGGATTTCTGGCAGTGGTAGGCCAAGAACATCTGGGGACCACTGTCTTAGCCTATCACCTCATCATCTTTTATCTCCTTTGTTTATGGTCTCGTTTTTTGAAAACAGAAAGATTTGACTCTTAAAGAAAAACCCTTCTGCATGTCAAGAGATGCCAATTGTATGACATTCATAGATATTCATGTACATACATGTACACTGTCCAGCTATGGGGGAATCCTAATATTCAACTTAGCTTCTACAGGTCAGGATGGGGAATATGATAGGAACATGAACAGCCACAGAATGAGATATTTTATGGCGTTTCACCCAAACAGGAGCCATCAATCCAAATTTAAATCCCTTTAAGCCACGTTAACATCAGAAAAGACCCAAGCGGTCACTTAACTCTCCCACTGAAATCTGTAGTATTCATCTTACAATCTTTAACAGACTTAATAGAATTGAAGTACCTTTCAACTCAACTGAATGTTCTTCTACGTAAACATGGTTGCATTTGTCTTGTTGGCTTTATTCACTGTGCCAGGACTGTACAGACTGGGGGTGTGGGTGTGTAAAACATGTCATTAAAATAATGACATATTGGGCCCATGTTCTGGGAGAAAAGCAATAACATAATCGTTGGCAATGCTTCTCGAAGAACTACTGCCAGTATGATGCAGGACCAATATATTAATCCAAGTCCTAATATTTATAACAAAGCAATACTGGGAAAACTTGCTTCTCTTGCCCATTCCTAACATACCACCAAGCTGGAGATTTGCTGGGTGACAAAGAATAGCCTTTGGACTCAAGCAGGTTCTTCCCTAACTTCCTCTTCCTCCCTTCCAACATGGAGTCCAAACCCACTGCTCAGCAAACCCAAGCAGGCATGTCTTGTCCAAACATGCCCGGTGGTGTCCTCCAGAGCACAAACCACGATTTGAGCATGAGTCACTGGTTTGCAAGCAGATCTGTGGGGGGCAATTCCCGGTTTTCTGAATCCAAGGGCAAAAGCGGAGTGCTGCAGATTGGGACTGGACATTTTGCATGTTGGCATGCTAAGGAAGAAAGAAGCACTGGCACTGGAGGCTAATGCCTCCACCCTTTTGTCACCCTGCATTATAGTTTGGCAATACATCTGAACATCCCCCTCTTGTTTCTGTTTCGTCTTCTCCTTTATCGTCCTACTTATCTGACTGAAAACAGAAAACCGGCTTTCAGAAAGTCTACAGAACCCCAAGGCTATACCAGCAGGACATAATTTAAAACCAGAAGTGTCAGTTCACCCTGACTTTTTTGTACTGCCTAAGGGAAGATGATTCCTCCTACCAAGTTCAAATCCTTTGTTCTAATTTAAATCACTCTTTCCGCCTTCATCCCTATCATCGTCATTACTATTGATAATATAATTTCTTGTTGAGTTGATTGGGGGGGGGGAGAAGATGTTTAAAAGAAGAAGAAAAGAACTACGATTCTTCCCTTGCATTTCCACTGCATATCTGAACCTTGTGCAGAAGCGTTACTGCTCCTTTGGAATTCTAAAATGCAGAAATAAATATTTCAGTTTTGAAAAGGCGGATTTTTCCCCCACTTCTTTTTTACATTTTCACATGTTCATTTGAATGTAATTCTGAGATGCTCTGTCTGCCATTTCTAAAAAAAGAAGAGCCCGGCTTATGCTCTGGTTCTGAAACGGAAAACGTCTGGATTAACAAACATTCAAGGCAGATTACTGGCAAATTTATCAGCAAATGCACCCTACATCACTCACGAAACTTGTTTTTTCCTCCATTCCCCATCCCATCTGTTCTCTCTTATTTTTTCAGACTCCAAACAAACTATTTTCCCTATGTGGGCTCTCTCTCTCTCTCTCTCTCTCTCTCTCTCTCTCTCTCTCTCTCTATCTATCTATCTATCTATCTATCTATCTATCTATCTATCTATCTATCTATCTATCTATCTGCCTTAGAACTCACTCCCGGGAAAGTTGACTTCTATTTAAGAAATTTGGAGATATGAACTTTACAATTACAGCTTTCCAGTCGCAACAATTAAAAGAATGGTATTTTCTGTCTACATTGTTCATAAAAATGTCTTTCCATCGTAACATATCATCACCCGTACCAATTTCATGAAACATAGCTTACAGTGTGCACCGATGTGTGATAAATTAAGAGTTGTCAGAGGAAGCCTGGCAGGCAACAGACTGAAGTATTTGGTTTCTAGCCAGAAGGAAAAGTCTCATCCCTGCAGTATGGCATGCTTAAAAACAAAACAAAACAAAACAAAAAAACAGCCTGCAAAGGTGTGTGACCATTCTCTGAAGAACGCTAATTATCATTTGGACTACCATTTTCAAGCTGTCTAGATGCCCTAAGCACATCCAATCTCACCTGATTTTGGAAGCTAAGCAGGGGCGGCCCTGGTTAGTACTTGGATGGGAGACCACCAGGGAATACCAGGTGTTGTAGGCGCCTGGAATAGGAACTGGCAAGCCACTCCAGTATTCCTGCCAAGAAAACTCCATGGACATGGGGTCACGAAGAGTCAGTCACGACTGTAACGACACAACATACACACACCATTTTCAAGCTTTCTATCTCGTATGCAGATTTAAATTGCACGCACACATACTTAAATTGGAAGTCAACAGTATATGTGAAAAAAATTAATTTTTTTCAGCATTTACCATTTTGGAAATCAACAAACTTTTGAACGTATTTGGATGGTAATACTGTACCAATCTAGAAATCTAAGGTTCAAAATCAGAAGCGTCCATTCAAAATGTCTTCTTTCTTGCTCGTCCTGTTTCCAAAATATTTTGAGACTCAAACTTTCAAAAACAGTTGTAAGATTAGGAAAATTTTCATCTGGTCTTTTCTGCCATGGTTATGCCTCTTGGTTCTTGCCTTCACCACTTTATCTTCACTAACAACCCAAGGTGGTATGTCTGGAAGGATATTGGAGAATCTGCAGCCTACCTCCACTCAGTTCCTTTGTCTCAGTTGAACACCAGTTCCTAAAGGCTCTACTGTTGGATTAGTAAATCTGATGCATGTCTGAGGAAGTAGACTCGATCCACAAAAGCTCACATTAAAATATGGCATTTAGTCTTTAAGGTGTTACTGTATTTTAGCTGATTGATTGATTGTCTGATTGATTGAAGATAAGTCTTTATTAATCCCACAATGGGGAAATTTACTTGTTACACAGCTCCAAATATAAAGAACAAGCAAGAAGGGTAAGTGCAAAAAAAGTGTAAAGTGAGAAAGAAAAAAAGACAATACAGTAGAGATTAAATAAAATAAACAACATCCAATATACAAATATACACTATAAAATTTGGATATAAAATTAAATGTGAGAAAAGAAAGACACTACAATATTTACTTACTTACTTACTTACTTACTTACTTACTTACTTACTTACTTACTTACTTACTTATGTCTGATATGCCAGCACAGGCAAACATGGCTACCTCTTCTAAAAGTGAGGCTTGAACAAATCTCCAAGAGCCCTATAGAACTTCATAAACCTCTAGAGCTATTTAGAAGCTCTGTGGCATGCTTGATGAGCCATCCAGAAGTAACAGATAATTAGATAACAATTAGAGAAAACATTGCACTTGGTCAATCCTCTAAAGGTTTCAATTAGGGATGTGCAATTCATTTTGGAACCAGTAGGTTCTGAAATAACCCAAGTGAGCCCAGGTGGTGTTTCAAAGCCTCTGACACATGCACAGCTAATGTCTTACCTTTCTCTTGGCTCACACAAGGTTAAACTCCAACCAGGAATCAGGCTGCAATGTAATCTTTGCTCCTCTGTGGTGCTGGCCAATCAGGAGCTCTTCAGGGACAGGCATAATCCTGCCTCCCTGTCTGATTGGCCAGCACCACGGAGATGCAAAGATGACATTGCAGCCTGAACCCTCATTGGAGCTCACATCTGTGCCGGCACAGACAAAAGTAAGGCATTGGCTGCATGTGTGTCAGAGGGTTCCGAGCACCACCTGGGCTCGCGTGTAGAGATGGGCACGACTTGAAAAAAAAATTTTTCGAGTTGTCGTTAGTCGGGCCGGTTCCGTTTCGGCTCGTTTCCGTTTTTCGCGAAAATTTGCAAAAATTAGTCGGTTCGTTTTTTCGTTGTCGTTAGTACTGGTTTGGGGAGGGGGTAGCGGGCTCCTGGAGGGAGCTGCAGGAGTCAGCCAGAGCCACAAGTGACGGACTGGCAGACTCTTTGCACCCGCTGTGTCTCACGTACTTGCATGTAGTGCAATGCAAGTAGATCTGGCTTAGGGTTAAGATGGATTAGCGCAACGGCTAGGGTTAGGCTAGTTACGGGTGAGGTTACGGTGAGTATTGGGGTGCATCTGGGTGCCTCTCTGACCCACTTAGAAGGACAGTGTACTGGCGTATGGGTTAGGCTTAGGGTTCGGGTTTGGGCTACGATTAGTGGGCTGTTTATGCCCGATTGGCACATCCCAGAAGTCTCTGTGGTCAACCTGGCCAAATGGCCATGCGATTGGTGGAAAATTTGCATGGTCTACTCCCATGGGAGAGCCCATCATTGCAAATGTGCAGGTGTAAAAAAATAAAATAAAATAAAATAAAATAAAATAAAATAAAATCAACGGAGACTTTTTTTTGCAAGAAAAACCCACTGCTGCTACTGTAAAAATTCAAGCATTTAAAATAGCTAATTTTCGCATGTTTCTGTGGTGCTTTGGTGGGGTTTGGGGCAACAATTTCAAAAAAAATATTGCGGTCGCCATTTTGGATCCCCCCCCCACCACATGGCAAATGGATGCGCCCTCCCAGCCTGGTACAGTCAGCAAAACCTGGCCATGCGATTGGTGGAATGGCTCCAAAACTTTGCATGGTCCACTCCCATGGGCGAGCCCATCATTGCGAATGCGCAGGTGTAAAAAAATAAAATAAAATAAAATAAAATAAAATCAACGGAGACTTTTTTTTTGCAAGAAAAACCCACTGCTGCTACTGTAAAAATTCAAGCATTTAAAATAGCTAATTTTCGCATGTTTCTGTGGTGCTTTGGTGGGGTTTTGGGCAACAATTTCAAAAAAAAAATTGCAGTCGCCATTTTGGAGCCCCCGCACTGCATGGCAAATGGATGCGCCCTCCCAGCCTGGTACCAGCAGCGCAGCAGTAGCAATAGCCAAGGAGAGGGGGGCGGGGAACCCCCCCCAAATAAAACACCTTTCTGGCCTGGTAGGTGCCCTCAGACAGTTTTCGCCTACTTTTAGGGCCGGGAATCGGTTTTTTTTTTAACTTTTAAAAACTTTTTTTCTGTGCCGCTTGGCATTGCGCGATGCAAGTAACGAGCACGACAAATCAGACCAAATTGTTCGTTCGTCGGTTCGAGCTCGAAGTCTGGGGCAGTGATTCCCGTTACCGTTTCCGTAGAGTAACGGAAACGAGTAACGGAAACGGAAACGGGAATACCGCTAAGTCGTGCCCATCTCTACTCGCGTGAATTGCCCATCCCTGGTTTCAACCTCAACTTTTCTTAGGAGACAAGCTCCATAAAATGGAAAGTGAGCTCAATCATGTGAAAGGGACGAACTACTTGTGTAAAATAATTTCAGGGCTACAAGCTAGACAACCTGAATCCTGAACATACTTCATCACAGGATGGACACTTCAGGGAAGAACTGAAGCTATGAATTTGCCAAATTGTTGATATTTAATTCCTATCCTAATGACTTGGAGGTAACCTAATGAGCCCTCAGAGAAAAGGAGGAACAGAACTCAACTGGAGATGGGCACAAAAACAGAAAAATAGTGTTTCATTTTGTTTTGTTTCATTTCTTTAGTAGTTTCATTTCCTTTCATTTGTAATGAATTTTTAAAGTAGTTTTGTTATGAAACTAAATGAAATGAAATGAAACGCTATGCTCCCGGGTCCTAAAGGACCAAAATGGCCGAGGAGCTTCCTCAAGCTCTTCCCTGTAAGCACCCAAAATTTGGAAAGGCTGAGTTATGAAGCTCCAAACAGAGTGCCCTTAGGAAAAAAATCTTTCGTTGCCAGTTTAAAATCAGAACTTTGGAAGCCATGGGCAAGTGTAGTGCTGCTGCAGCTTGGCTTCTGATTCCAATTAGAAAGATTTTTCCTAGGGGCACCCCCTTTGGAGTTTTATAACTCAGCCCCCTGAACCTCAAACCTTTCCAAATTTCAGGAGCTTACAGGGAAGAGCCTCTAGGATGAATTGTTTCATTCCAGAGGGGGAAATTGCATTTTGTTATGAAACAAAGTGTGTCCTACTGTTTTGTTACCTAACAAATTAATGTGTTACTTAATGAAGTGACAAAACAGCATTTTGTTTTTCATTTCATGCCCATCTCCAGTATCAGCTCCTCAACCTTTGGGAGGTGAGGTTACATAAAAAGCCGAAGAAAGGTCCCAGGGAAGAACTTCTAATTGTAGCAGCTACCAAAAGAAAGTTGCAGTTTTGTTTACAAGAATATTCCTATATTTCTATTAGAACTGAATGATAGTATAGAAGTTCATAGTCACAGAACTCGACTAAAAAAAAAGCATAAACAGACTGACGCCAGAACATCAACTATTTGGGATGCACAATGTTCCTTCCTTCTTAAACTAGAAAGAAGATGCTTGGGTATCAAAACTTCTCTAAAGAGATAAAAGAACTGTACAAATAGATGCTGTTCCATTGTGCCACAGTGATTACATTGCAGGCTTGTCTCACAACTTGAGTTCAATCTCAACAGGCTCAGTTAGCCAGTCCAAGGTTGACTCAGCTTTCCCTTCTTCCAAAACTGGTAAACTGAGTATGCTGAGGAGGCACTGTGTAGCCTTCCAAATTAAATTTTAAACAGCCCACACAGTGCTTTAAGTGCTAAAGGGGAGTATATAAGTGGTACATTTTTATGTGCTTCAATCAACACTACACGTAAATGACTTCATTAAATGCAGCTGAACAACTGTTCTACGTTGAACAACATTGCCTTGGCATCCTAACATGGAAAGTCTATGATGTTTGCTGCTTTTGTTGTTTACAGAGCTGAGCAACTCAAGTTCTGTAAACAACAAAAGCAGCAAACATCATACACAAGTAATGTCTGACCAGAGATGAAGATTTACAAGCAAGATGTCTCTACGTTCAACTGTCCGGATGGGGGAAATGCCCAAATGTGAAACACTGTGCTAAAATACAGTAGTCCCCCGCCATGTTTGCGGTTCATATACTGCAGTCCCAGTACATTGTGGGACAGCTGTATATGAAAGGCAAGACCCCTAGGGTAAGCTGCTTGGGCCTGTTTGAGGCCTCTTGAGCTTACCCCAGGCCAGGCGCTACCCCCAAGCAGGCCTCTGATGGGCTTCCCAAGATTTGTGGCTTCCGGATTGCCCAAAACCACTTCTGGGGCCTCCAACGGGCTTCCTGGGAAGCCCATTGGAGGCCCATTCAGGAAAGAGCCAGTCCTCTGGTAAGTGTAGGAGGCCCCAGTTAGGCCCCCCAGTCCCGACCCAACCCAGCATCCGCATATCACAGATTTTCCATTATCGCGATTCAGGTCGGGTCCCTAACCCCCACGATAGATGGGCGATTACTGTAACAAAGAGGAGATGATGCAATACTGAAAGTGTACATGGTGCTTTAGAAATGAGGTTTGAACCGTGGTTCACTCAAAGGCACTGCGAAATAATCAGCCAGCAATCCAGCCAAGTCGGAAAGCAAGTTCAATGTAAAATAACATTGCCTTGCAAATGTATCTCTTTCAAAACAACCTGATAGTTGAACATATACACAATTAATAAGAAATACAAAACTATAGAGAGAAAGAAAATTCCTGGGCTGCTAAACTGAAGATGAAGTACATTTGTACCTGACCAAGTTAGTTCACCAGCACTTTACACTCATGGCATTTTGCCCATCTAGTAAAATGGGGCTCAAGTAACTTAGTATCCCCACAGGTACAGGGATTCATATACTTGACTTTACTTTTATTTTATTTAACATTTGTATACCGCCAGCTTGTACAAAGTCAATGCAAGTCACTGTAAAAAAAAACATAAGCAAACATAAAAGTAGCAAAGCAATAAAATACACTTTAACAAAATATCCAATAAAATGGCAAAAGTATAAACACAAATATAAAGGCATTTGGGCAAAACCAAAGACAACGGCTCCAATATGTACACAATTGAGAGAAACATAAATGTAGGTAAGCAAAAGACACATATACCCCATGCTTCACAGACCAGATAACAGCCCTGATGTGGGGTACCAAACATTTCATTAGGGAAAGCAAAATTTTCCTCCCTAGATTCACTCGGGGTGAGCATTTGGAATGTATTTCATATGTGTCCAGTAATATGCTTCAAGGTTAAGGACTGCTTAATTTTTAACAATGTATGTTAGACATATACTTTTTGCTTTTTCAATGTGCTGCTTGAGGCTAGAAGCTTCTGTATTTTTAGAAGGGATGCTCTTGCAATTTTGAAGCATGATTTAAGTTCTGCTTACACACATGGATTTTTTGATACGATTGGGAAAAGTTATCTGATTTCATACTGGAACTAACTTTCTGGTATATATACCACCAATAATGGCAAACACAGGCATTTGACTTTTCCTATAGATCTGTAGTGGTCTACTGGGGCATGGTGGCTCAGCGGACTAAGGTTCCGAAAACTGTCGGCTGCAAAGTCAGCAGCTCGGCAGTTCAAATCCCAGGTGCCACACAGCAGAGTCAGCTCCTGCTGTTAACCCCAGCTCCTGCCAACCTAGCAGTTCAAAAGCAAGTAAAATGCAAGTAGATAAATAGGTACTGCCGTAACAAGCGGGAAGGTAAAAAAAAACAGTGTTTCCGTGCAGCCATGCTGGCCACGTAGCCAAGGACTTGCACAACACTGGCTCTTTTGGCTTGAATACGGAGATGAGCACCACCCCTAGAGTCGGACATGACTAGCACACATGTCCGGGGGGAGCCCTTACCTTTTACCTTTATAACGGTCTACAGGGCTGTTAGGAAGTTATTCAGGCATCACAATGACTGACCTGAAACACACCTGACTAGGGATGAAATTTCTTTTTCTAATCAGCCTGCAGTGATACATTATTGTCTTTTCTATGCAGTTGCCTTTCACTGTGCAGTGTCTTGAGCAAAAAAACATCCACCGCTGTTTATGTATGCATTCATGCACGGGTTTCTTTGGCAGATTTGCAAGAGCTATATGGAAACCCGTTGCTATATGCAAGGCCTTTCTCCACAGGTGCCCACATGCATTGTCATTCCTCATTATTCGCCAGGAAGCAACGCTTGGGTGTTCTCTACCCCCCATCAAGATTGAGGCTATACGACCAATGACACAACTCCTTCCAGATCCACGGGTGGTTGCGGCTGATAATGCTGACCCCTGAATCTTGGTGTCATCCCGACCTATACAGGATAGAGAGCAAAGTGGCGAGAATCCAGACTGCAGCACCGAGAAGGAACAAAAGCATTGACAATGACTCACTCGGTATGAGAAGGCAGCAGGGGATTAGCAACCGCTCTTAAACCTTCTACAGGGTATAAGCGATGGGTACTAAAAATACCGGAAACTCACTCAGGAGTGCTAAAATATTACATGGTCATTAGCATAATGATTATAGCTGAGCTGCTCCTGCCAGGTGCTTTAATTTAAAAAGTTCCGGCCTTTTCATTATGCTTGGCCACAATTTGTTCTAGAGGTTCATTGGCCATTAAAAGTACAGGGCAGAGGAGGGAGACAAGGAAGGCAACTGGGTCACTGATCAGTGAGGGGAACGATTTGGATTAATCCACGTACCTCTCGCATGCAAAGCAGTCTTCAGTCTGTGCGGCATTAAGTAAATGCAAGGCAAGAGAGCAAAAAGGGGGTTGAGCCGCGTGGCCATCCCAAAACACAATTGCAAAAATAGTTTACAGGCGATACTTTTATAGGCGACTATTACAAATAAAAAAACAAGGAACACTGCAAGCTTTCGAGATTACATAGCTCTTCTTCAAATCAGGTCCCAGAAGTTCAGACATGGTAAAAGATGTGCTTTACCAGGATGTAACTTTTAGATGTTCTCAAAGCCATGGCTACAGTAGATGGTGTTGCAGCCAGGGCAGAAGTCTTGTTAAGAGGCAGGAAGGGCAGTTGTAAAAAGCTGCTTCTTAAGTCACACCCCTTTCAAACAAAGGAACATGGGTCATATACCACCCCCACTCCATTACCCAGCTCCATTTGGCAAAAGAGGGAAATGGGGGAAACGGCATACAACCCTGAACAAGGTAAGGTCGCGACAACCCCTTGCTATGCTTGAGTGCAGAAAACTCCAGGCCAGTAATGATATTTGCTTCACAAGGGCTCTTCACAAAGCCACACTTATAATTCAAGTCAGCTACTGTCCTCCTCCTCCTCTTCCTCCTCCTCCTCCTCTTCCTCCTCCTCCTCCACATCATCATCTGAAAACTGCAGAGCTAGATGGGGTCCTACGAATCATCTAGTCCAGGAACTCTCAAGGAGGCACAGTGGGAAACTGAATTCCCAACCGAGCTGTCCTGCCGTCCATCGCAAACGAGAGGTTAAATGAGATTCTAAGCAGAGTCTGGCCTGGCTAGTACTTGGATGGGAGACCACCAGGGAATACCAGGTGCTGTAGGCTCCTGGAGTGGGAACTGGCAAGCCACTCCAGTATCCCTGCCAAGAAAATCCCATGGACATGGGGTCACAAAGGGTTGGTCACAACTGTAATGACACACAGACACACACACATTCTTAGTCGCTTTTATAGATAATGCCCTTTTGCGTTTTGGACTCTAGCTAATACCAGGCCTAGGCCAGAAAAAGGGATTAGAAAAAGATTGCAATTTGAGCTGAAACCACCTTTATGGGCTGAGAGGTGACTGAGGTAGCCTTGATGGGTTTGTCAAAACAAACTTTGAAAGAAGGCGGATCTTCCAGTAAGGAACCACCAACGAAAGCATGGTCCCAAAAGATGAGAGATGATGGTCTGCTGATAATACTCACATGCTCACATTTTTATATAAATTCCCCTCTTCTACTCCCTCTTCTATCTAATGTCTGTTTCCTATTTCAGTTATATATGGATGCAGTTGAAAAAAAGGGAAGTGGAAATAAAAGAAATTCACATTACCCATGCATCTCTTTCCGTTGTCCAATCACTAAGAAGAAACGGTGGTGATTTTTTTTAAAAAAAAAATTCCAAATCATACAGGGGAAAACATGGTTGTTTAAATCTGCTTTCCCTGATTACTAACAGTTTCGTTCCACTGATTTCGTCTGCCCTTAGCCCATTTTATTCACTTTAGACTTTATGAAGGGTGCTGACTTTCTATGTTTTTAGTTTCATTTTTAATTTTGCCTTATGTTCCTGCTGTATTCTATATTGTAACAGTTTGGTTTATGCTGTGAACCACCCGGAGTGGCCTTTGGCTAGATGGGTGGTATATAAATTGAACAAATAAATAAATACGATGGGCCAGAGCAAACTATGTATTATTGCAGCAAAGCACACCAATGTATTTTAGCCAATAAGGGAAATGGCAGGGGGGTGCATACATTTAAAAAAGGACTAGCAGGGTTGACATGAATTTCAAAGCATAAAAGAAAATAGCACCTCTCAGAAGTCAATACCAAATTTGTACAGAACAAGAATGCCAGTGGGTTTCTGAGCGACTTGATGAAACCCAAAATTTGGCAGTTTCCTGCTACTTTTATGCCCATTTTGGGGGAGAAACAGCAGAAGTTCTTCTCAAGTTTTGGCCCTTCTCTTCTGGGGGAAAAAAACCCCCAGCTCAGCTGTGAATTATGAGAACTGGGAATACAGTTTATCAGAACTGCCGAGCAGGGAAGTTGGAGCATTTTGCATATATCTGCAAAAGCAGAGCAGGTTACACAGTCTTGTATAGGCAGTTAAGACATGTCAGCAGTGAAAACTTTCCAGAGAACCCTTCTGAGAGTACAGTACATAAGTTATGCAACTTGTTTCTCCCCTACTTGCAGTTCCCAAAGCTTGTAGCGACAACTATTTCTATGTCAGTAATTCCCAGTAAGCCCAAGAGACCTCAATCAATGCCTTATATTGTTGGAGTTTTATTTGCAACCTTACATGCTGTCTGTCATTTCTGTGACTAGGAGGGACTTCTCTAGGATGGGGTGATTACTTGAGATGAGCATGAACTGAAAAAATTGTCGATTTGTTTTGGTTCGGTTCGTTTTAGGGTTTGGTTTGGTTCATTTCATTTTTAATGATTTTTTTTTCAAATATTCATTTTGTTGTTCGTTTTGAATCATTATTCATTTCCCCCCGCTTTGCACGATTTAATCCATTTGACAGCGCACGGGTGGGGAAAAAACATTAAAAAAATAATTTAAAAAACACAGTCATTGACAACAACTCCACAAACTGGACTGGCATCCTCCTCCTCATCATCATCATCTTCAATCATCATTCATCATCATCACATCATCCTTACCGGGCAGTGGCGGCGGCAGGTGATCCTGGCCCCTGTGGCAGGGGCTTTTTGAGGCGCTGGCTTGGGGCCAGTGCCTTGGGTTTTTCCCCAGGCACCCACCGTGCGGCTCTTGGGACCAGGTCAGTGCTGGTTTTATTTTATATATATATATATTTCTTTATTTTAGGGCACCAATCCAGCCACCCCTGGGGCCGGGTTGGTGCTCTTCTTTTCTTTTCTTTTATTTTTCAAGCACTGACCACACAACCACTGGGACCAGGGCGGCGCTGGTTTTATTTTTTATATTTTTTTCTTTATTTTAGGGCACCAACCTGGCCACCCCTGGGGCCGAGTCGGTGCTCCTTTTTAATTATTATTTTATTTTATTTATTTTATTTTATTTTATTTTAAGCTGCCGACCACGTGGCCTATGCTACAGCTGTAGCGCAGGCCGGTCATTTTTCTTTTTCTTTTTTACTTTTGTTGTCCCCATGCCAGGTCTGGTGCTCACAGGCAAGTACCAGGCCCGCATGCTGGATCTTTCTTCCCCCCCCCCCTACTGCGGGCTGGTTCCACAGCCCACAAGCTGGGTCCTGTGCTTGCGGGTCGGTACCTGGACCCGCATGATGGATATTTTATTTTATTTTATTTTATTTTATTTTATTTTATTTATTTTACTGCCGAGTGCTGACCACGGACACCTACCAGCTGTAGCGCAGCCGGTCTGCTTTTTTTTTTTCTGGTTGCCCCCTCCCTGAAGCCAGGAAGACCGGGCCGTCCAGGAAGGACCAGCACCAGGTAGGAGACATCTCCACTGCCATTAACGAACCAAACCGAAACAAACCATTTTTTTCCTTTTGGTTCGTTTTGTTCTAAATCCACTCTGAGGTTCGTTATTCATTTTGTTCCATAACGAAACAAATAACGAATAACAAAATGAACTAAAAGTTCATTTTATGCCCATCTCTAGTGATTACCTATTTATTTAGTACTAACCAATCACTTCGAGGTTTTGGATTCAAAGAGAACCACACCTCTTTGCTGAGTGTTCTTCCCCTCTCTTCAATTGATCGCATTTGTTTGTTTGCTGAAAATCTGCTCAGTTGGCTGCTAAGGATGTCTGCAGTAAAAAGTAGCAAAGTGCTCTGCCTATATACCGCCCCATAGCAGTTCAAGCACTCTCTGGGTGATTTACAATTTAATTATGCAGGCTATACAAGCTGGGTACTCATTTTACCGACCTCGGAAGGATAGAAGGCTGAGTCAACCATGAGTCAGCTACCTGGGATTGAATCCCAAGTAGTGAGCACAGTTTTAGCTGCAGTACAGGCATTTAACCACTGTGCCATGAGACTCTTCTAGTAAAGAAGGCAGCATACACAAGTCTGTAATTTAAAGCAACTGTAGGTCAAAGAAAATACTCTTTCACCTACAAATATCTCAGAGTGAGTTACTGAGTACCAGTTAAAGAGAAAGTGGTGGACACTGGGCAACTCGTCGTTATTCTTCTCTGTGAGTCTCTGTGTTTCTACTGCATAGCAAAGGGAATTTTACGAGAAACTCAAAACTCTGCAACATACTTCAGTTCCCCCTTTCCCAAAGCAAAGCAAGAATCTCAATTATGAAAGTACAACTAGACTTCCAAAGTGGAGGATGATCTCCACACCTGGGAACTTTTCACACCACACCCCTCATCATTCTCTGGCCAAGAAGAGGGAGAGAGTGAGAAAATATCTTGAAAGGACAAACTGGTTTTCCCCAGGGATTTCCGTTGGCACAGTTTGCAATTTGGGAAACAAATGGGGTGTCCAAGACAATGGAGGAGGGAGGCGGTTGTGAATGAGGGGGTGATGGTCTCATTTAGGGCACACTGGGGACTCTGGGAGGCCACACTGATATCTTGAAGGCCGCATATGGCTCATAGGCCAAATTTTGGCCACATTTCCTGTCAACTTCCACAATCCTCTGACAGAAAATGGGTGAGAATTTGGTTCACAGCTAAAATGGACCACTTAATTCTCCTGTCACTTTAATTCCTGGATATAAATTCAACAACCTTCCATTAACCACGAAAGAAAAGCTGCTAATCCAGTAACCATATTGGGCCTCTCTAATTTAAGAGGAAAATAACTCCTGAACAAACATCCTCCATTATTATTTTGCACTCCTCCTAACTTTGTGAGGTACTTTCTTCAATCCAACTTGTGAATATTAATGAAACTAATGTAGAAAATGCATTATATTAGGGGAACTGGGTTGTAATATCATGTGGTGTTCCATTAGGAGAAATGTGCCTAAAATGGGTATGAAATTATGTGTTGAGCATCTCCCAGATAATTTGGCTTTCAGTCTGAGAGGCAGTAAGTTCCTTTTAGAAGCAGGATACCAAGTGAATTTTCCCAACAAAGGCTGGAAGAACAGCTAGTCATCTCATGGCCCTTCTCAGCTGGGCACTCAAGGCACTGGAATCCAAGAAGAAAGCAAAAGCAAAATGTTCTGCTTATATACCACCCCATAGCACTTCAAGTAGTCTCTGGGTGGTTTACAGTTTTTTAATTACAGTACGCAGGCTATACATTGTCCCACCCCCACCCCCAGCAAGCTGGGTACTCATTTTACCAACCTTGGAAGGATGGAAGGCTGAGTCAACCATGAGCCGGCTACCTGGGATTGAACCCCAGGTCATGAGCACAGTTTTAGCTGCAGTTACAGGCATTTAACCACTGCAACATGGGGCTCCTTAGAAGAATAATGTTTCCTATATCTGGCAGTTGAGTAGTGGAGGGCTTCCTGGACATGGCTTCCTTGCCCAAATCTCCTGATCACAGACTGTTGTGAATGCACGTGCAGGCATAGACAGGTGTGCAAATTTAAGCACGATGGCATAAGAAAATAAATACCTGTGCAGAGGGACCCCCATATCTGTAGTTTCACTTATTCACAGTCTGAAAATATTATACATAGAATGGTATCTGGTGAGCAGTAGTGACCAGTTATGGTAATGCATGTTAAAATATTTATTTCTGAGTGCCCCAGTTTTCTATACTATATATTTAGCATATCTTTTATCCATGGATTTCAGTATCCACGAGGGAGGGCCAAAAACCACTCCCCATATACATCCATGTATATATTTACACACACACACACACACACACACACACACACACACACACACACACACATGTATATGTAGAATATAATGGAGCAATAGCACAATTTCTTCCACTCCCCAAAAGGGCCATATTCTTGAATGCCTTCCTTTGAGGGATCAGAGGGGAAAACACATTTTGTTCCTGAAAGTTTTAAATGGTGGCTTTGAAACATCAGTCATTCAACACAGAACTACAGTAGTTATTGGTGTCTCATTCAGCTCCAGAGGGATTTGTGGTGTGTGGTGTGGTGAGAGGGTAGATAAAAGAGAAGGATGAGTCTGATTATAGATAAAGTATGTAAGATATAAGGTCCCAAGAGGAAGGAGCGCACTAGTACTTTAAATTTGTATATTAGAGATGGGCACGACTTGAAAAAAAAAATTTCGAGTTGTCGTTAGTCGGGCTGGTTCCATTTCGGCTCGTTTCCGTTTTTCACGAAATTTCGCAAAAATTAGTCGGTTCATTTTTTCATTTTTTCATTGTCGTTAGTACTGGTTTGGGGAGGGGTAGCGGGCTCCTGGAGGGAGCTGCAGGAGTCAGCCAGAGCCACAAGTGATGGACTGGCAGACTTCCTGCACCCGCTGTGTCTCACGTACTTGCATGTAGTGCAATGCAAGTAGATCTGGCTTAGGGTTAAGACGGGTTAGCGCAAGGGCTAGGGTTAGGCTAGTTACGGGTGAGGTTAGGGTGAGTATTGGGGTGCACCTCTGGGTGCCTCTCTGACCCACTTAGAAGGACAGTGTACTGGCGTATGGGTTAGGCTTAGGGTTCAGGTTTGGGCTAAGATTAGTGGGCTGTTTATGCCCGATTGGCACATCCCAGAAGTCTCTGTGGTCAACCTGGCCAAGTGGCCATGCGATTGGTGGAAAATTTGCATGGTCTACTCCCATGGGCGAGCCCATCATTGCAAATGTGCAGGTGTAAAAAAATAATAATAAAATAAAATAAAATAAAATAAAATCAATGGAGACTTTTTTGCAAGAAAAACCCACTGCTGCTACTGTAAAAATTCAAGCATTTAAAATAGCTAATTTTCGCATGTTTCTGTGGTGCTTTGGTGGGGTTTTGGGCAACGATTTCAAAAAAAATATTGCGGTCGCCATTTTGGATCCCCTGCACTGCATGGCAAATGAATGCACCCTCCCAGCCTGGTACCAGCAGCGCAGCAGTAGCAATAACCAAGGAGAGGGGGGCGGGGAACCCCCCCCCAAATAAAACACCCTTCTGGCCTGGTAGGTGCCCTCAGAGAGTTTTCACCTACTTTTAGGGCTGGGAATCGGGTTTTTTTTAACTTTTAAAAACTTTTTTTCTGTGCCGCTTGGCATTGCGCGATCGCCGCGATGCAAGTAACGAGCACGACAAATCAGACCAAATTGTTCGTTCGTCGGTTCGAGCTCGAATTCTGGTGGAGTAATTCCCGTTTCCGTTTCCGTAGAGTAACGGATACGAGTAACGGAAACGGGAATACCGCTAAGTCGTGCCCATCTCTATTGTATATTACTTTTTCTGTGTTAGTAATATATGTATTTTTTTAAAAAAAATCGCAAGACAATGAATTTTTTTTAAAGGAAAAATACTACAAGAATGTGACATATATACGGTATTGCCAGTACTAAGAGGTATAGCTCTGAAATTCATTAGGCAGTTAAGAATGAATGGCAGTTTTTCATGCTCCTTCCTTCCTTCCTTCCTTCCTTCCTTCCTTCCTTCTTGAATAATTCCTGGAACAGAAGACACAGTTGCAGCTTAGGAACCTGGAGACAATCCCCATATGCAGTACCACCAAAATCCAGAAAAACATCCCATACTTCTAATGGGACACTCATTCAACCTGGCTAGCAAACCTCCCTTAGGATCACCCACTGGGAAGGGATTTAAAGATATGAAATCTGAAGCCACATTCATAAGGGAAGTTGAAGGAAAGGTCTGAGAGTTGGAAGTGGTCTCCTGGTGAACCAGATAGACATTTCAAATGTTGGTCCCACATAATCCTTAGGACAGCAATAGAGTTGCTTCCGTGTTATGGAGGACCCAGTATCCCCTTACCAACAGATACATTGCTATCCATGCCATCCTGATTTGTCACTATATATCTGGCATCTCATGAGGTCTGCTTTATGCCAGGCATGCAAATGGTGATAGTGTGGAGATGAAAGTCTGGCCCCACTGGGATAGTTGACGAGACTCCAGACAGAGTTTCACCAGTCAGATCGCTCTGAGTCTCATGGACACAGGCGTGTCCAGAATCCAGTTTCACCAAGTATATCTGGCACACTGTCACTTTGCTGCCCTAACCCACTCTCAATTTGCCAGCAGGTGCATATGGACTGCAACAGTGCTTGGGACACCATGGTTTGGCTTCCTGGGCACCTAACCTAACAAGAGCCATCAACCCAATATGGCCTGGTGAAATGTGGTTGCTTTGTGCTGTTCTTCGTGACTAGATCAGCATCACTGCAATCTCACTGAGCCAACAGTGCCTCTGGGTGATCCGAAGGTATCAGAAGATGGCAAGGCAAAAAGCACCCAAGCCATACTTGAAGATGGCCCTTCAACTTCCAATTTCTCCTAGTTGGGAGGGCATTTGTTTTGCTTTTAAGAATTTTATTCTGTTTTGTCATTTGCATTGCATTGTACTGCAGTGTATTTGCATTTGGACAGCTTCAGTTGCCCCAGCATCAACCTGTCTTGGACAATAAGGACCGCACTCTTAAAGCTGAGATTGTCATCAGAGTGAAACTACTACTGCTTTTCTCGGAGATTGGATTTAGCAAAACCCAAGTCACTTATCCTGTGGGCAACAAAAGCTGCCATCACGCAGGCCAAAAGAGCCCAAGAAGACTTTTTAATAGCCACTAGGTGCCCTAAGCACATCCAGTCTCGCTTGATTTCTGAAGCTAAGCAGCGTTGGCCCTGGTTAGTACTTGGATGGGAGACCTCCAGGGAATACCAGGTGCTGTAGGCACCTGGAGTAGAAACTGGCAAACCACTCCAGTATTCCTGCCAAGAAAACTCCATGGACATGGGGTCACAAAGAGTCGGTCACGACTGTAATGACACAACACACACACAGCGTCTCATGGGTCTTCTCCTCCAGGATGCTCCTTGGTCTCTATGAATGATGCCTGGTGAGCTGTGCCATCGATCTTTGAATGTATAGGTCATTGAAATCAATTCAGGGCACTTAGACAGGACCTCCCCTCCCCCCCCCCGTTAGATGTACTCATCCTTCCCGAAGTAACTAAGATGTGTATGTGGACGCCTGCCAGCACATGTGGATCTCCCTAGCTGGATATTGGCTTAAAGGCTTACATTTTCATTAGACGCATTGCAGTGCCATAACTGTATTATCAGTAATGTGTTCAATCACTTGTCTCTTAAGTTTCCCCTTCTATGGACTCCAATGAGGATTTTGGCACCTAATTCTTGCTCTCATTTCTCTTTAAGAGTTTTCCCCGCTGCTTTCTTAGTTGATGGTTTCCTCAGAATGTATATCACTGTGGGCTGAATGCCACAGCTTTTAGGTCACTCAATAAGATTTAAACTGTTAAATATTTATAAGAAACGCCAAGGAACACCATGTCAAAACAAGTACTTTTGACTATCGCCTTGGCCCGACATATATTTACACAACAGCTTCCAAATGTATAATGAAGAGAGGGCTGAAAGTAGCTGCAGGTTCAATTTCCCCTACAAAGGCAAATGAAAGTAAGTTGGCATGTGTGTCACACCTACGCAACCATGTCTGTATGACTAGGGTGAACAATTCTTGACTTGGGTAAGGAAAAGGAGTGCACAATTCAGTCAGCTTGATATGTTGTTTAAAACTCATTTGGATAAAATATACATAGTCCCCATATCACTTTAAGTCATATGTTTTAATCTGCTTTTCAATGAATAATTTTCTAAGGGCGCAAGTAAAAAAATCTACTTACAATAGTTTTCTAAGGGTGCATCAGAAAAGAAATGCAAATGGATTTGCTATGAACTTGGGTTTTCCCTTGTCAATTCACCAGTGGCGTAGCTAGAGTTTGGATCACCCGGGGACAAGGTCGGTTTTTTCACCCTCTCCTCCCTCACAACCCTGTCTCACCCACCCAGCAAGGGGCTGGGCAGATCCTGGGGGAACAGTGGGGGAGGGGAAGAAGGGTCTCACCCTCTCTTGCCCTCTTTGTGGGTCTTCTTTCCAGTTAAGTGTGCAGATAGTGCCAAGCAGGCAATGTTTTTTTTTAGCATCCCCTCCATAGCATACTTCCCCCCCACTCCTGTCAAGCATCCCGTTTCAGGCGGGACAGTACTGCTTTTTTGGCTTTTGTCCCGCCGCCATCCTGGAGAATTTATTTTACCCGAAATGTCCCGTGTGGCGGAGGTGCCTGCTTCCCAGGATGGAGACCATAGTGGGGAATGGAACGAACAATGCACAGGAGCCACGTGGGTGTGTGTGGTGTGTGTGGGATGTGTTATTTATTTATTTATTTATTTATTTATTTATTTATTTATTTATTTGATACACTTTTATACCGCTCCTTTTTCTATAAAGGAACTCAGGGCAGTTTCCAGTTAAAACAGCTAAAAACAGCTATAAACAGCAATAACAAAGTAAGGAGAGGGCAAGAGAGGGAAAACCCTTGGCAGGGAGCAGTGGATCAGAGGGGGGAAAAATTAAACAGAGATAAGGTCACCATACGCCTCCTTGAAAAGCAAAGTTTTTAATGTTTTTTTGAAGGCAGGCAGGGACTCTGCAAGGCACAGTTCACTCGGAAGTTGGTTCCATAGGGAGGGGCCAACAACGAGAAGGCGTGGCTGTGGGTTACTGACTTCTGCGCCTCCCTAGGAGTGGCCACCCTGAGTGAGCGTGCCCGCGACAATCAAGTAGGTCTGGCTTCCGTTGATCTCTGGGAGATACGCTCCGCCAGGTATTCAGGTCCCAAGCCATGGAGGGTTTTGAAAACCACAACCAAGACCTTTAACCTTATCGGGAGAGCAATGGGCAACCAATGCAGATGCGCCAGGACTGGGGTGATATGGTCGTATTTGCGAGCACCCACCACCAGTCTGGCCGCCGCATTTTGTACCCGCTGGAGTCTCCGGACAAGGGTAAAGGGCAACCCCACGTAGAGTGCTTTGCAGTAGTCTATCCTCAAAATCACAAGGGCCTGCGCAACTGTTCTCATGGAGGACTCATTGAGGTACGGACGGATCTGGGTGATCCTGCGGAGCTGGAAAAAAGTGGCCCTGGAGACCGCCATCACCTGGGCTTCCAGGGAGAGGACTGAATCCAAGACCATGCCCAGATTCCTGACCCTGTCTGTAGGCTGGAGGGATCCCCCCCAGTCTAGGGAGGGGGGCATTGTACCTAGACGAGGGTGCCCCAAAGAACAGAACCTCAGTCTTCTCCGGGTTAAGCTTGAGCCTGTTTATCCTTGTCCATTCCAAGACCACCTCCAGGCACAGATTGAGTGAGCGAACTGCCTCCACTGCAGAAGAAGAAAAGGAGAGATAGAGCTGTGTATCATCAGCATACTGATGACAGCAAACTCTACATCTCCTGATGACCTCTGCCAGCGGCCTCATATAAACATTGGGGTTTATATAACAATCATATAACCCTCATATAAACATTAGGGTTAGGGTTAGGGTTAGGCTTCTCTTGCTGGCCGTGCTCATTTCAGGAGGGTGTCCGCCGGCAGGGAAAATGCACTCTTCTGCCCCTCCCTAGTTACACCATTGTAGTTCACTTCAACAATACTTCGGAATCAGTGTAGAGAGAGGAGGAAATGGACCCTCTGCCTTGTTTGCAGCTTGTTGGCCATTTGAATCCTCTCCTCCCTACACTTGGCATGTGGGCCTGCTTGTTTCCCTATTGCTTTCCCTTTCCTTCCCCTTTAGTCACTTGCTGCCCTGATTCTAGGACAGCTAGGTGACTGATGAGAAGAAAAGAGTAAGGACTTGGCAGAGAAACAGAGAGAGGAAAACATTTTTAATCAGGCTTGTTTCAAGCTTGTTAAGGTAGCTCTGTTCTGACTGTCTAGATTTGCAGGAGGCACTATGCCAAGCCAACTTAACAAGCCAGAAACAAGTGTGACTCAAATCTTCTTCCTTTCTCGCTCCTTTTTCTCCACTGGTGCCCTGCCTCTCTCACTGTTGCTGTAGTTGGCTGTAATGTCTGCGGATACCTAAACCCCTGAGCTAATGGTTATGAACTCATCCACATCAGCTCAAGTAGTCACACTGTCTGAATCAACATAAATGCATTTGATTCCAAAATAAAATAAGCCCCAGTAGCAGAGAGAAAAAGCCTACATATTGGGGAATCTCAGCATTGACTTTTACACCATGTAATCAATGGAAAATACAGTAATGTGAATCTTACTTTTCCAGTCCCAGAATGATTCCTAGATTGTTTTTCAATGTAGCTGCACCCTAATATGGTCATCTGTTTAATTGTGTTTTAACAGTATATTCTTTCTGTGTTTTTAGCTGTAATCTTTTCAGTTAAGTTGCCGTTGAGTTATGAGTTGCCATGAATCCCAGTTTTGAGAAAAAGGTGGCAAAGAAATTTAGCATGTAAACTAATATCACATTAAAACCCATTTCAGATCAAAAGTGTTTTGATCTGAAAAAATGGATTATGTGCATTAAAAATACTGTGGTTAAAATCATTACCCAGTGAATTAATCAAGAACATAATGGTCAGCGTGAATTATTTCTACAGATCTGTGTGGGACAAATATCTATAGATGTTCTTTTTATGTAATACAGTCCTGTGCCAAAACTTGATTCTGTAAGAAGTTCTACGAATCTCAGTCAATTTGACAGAAAAGAAGTTCAAAAGTGGGGGGGGGCTGGAGAAATTCTTGTGGATGGGTTTCTGGAGTCTCATGTTTATTGGGAACTCAGGTGTAGCTACCTTGCAGTGTTGTGTGACTCTTTCTAAAATGTATTCAAAAGAAATACTAGAGGAATTTCAGGATGAACTACTAAAAGGGGATTAAAATTTAAGGTCCAGCAGCCACTTTACCATTTTTTCCTGGAGGTGGAATGTTTGTTCTTATACCCCTACACAGCAGGGCATAAAGGGTAAGAGTTATATTGTTAGCATCTGTAGCAGAGAGAAGGAAAAAAATTAGAGTGGGAATTTCGGATTTTTTTAAGACTTCACATTCCATACTTCTCCATTCTTTGGGTTCTATGTGTCACTTTGCATTCACCTAAATGAGTTCCCCAACTGAGAAATAAAGTTCCCAGCTCCCAGCAGGTTAAGAACAGGAAGTGTAGAAGGAGATAGGCCCAGCTAGCTAGGCCTTAAAGCAGTGGTTCTCAACTTGTGGGTCTCCAAATATTCCTGGACTGCAACTCCCAGAAATCCCTTCCAGCATAGCAAGTGGTGGAGGCTTCTGGGAGTGGCAGTCCAGGAACATCTGGGGACCCACAGGTTGAGAACCACTGCCTTAAAGCCTTCTAGTGCTCCCCCAGGTGAGCCACGTTTAGGTGCCTAACTGCCTATATAAGATGTTTGTCAGGTAGAAGCCGCAGAGTGGAGATAATTATAAGATTTCTGGTCCAAATCCCAACTTATGAGCATGATTCCATAGGTTTTTAAATCCCCCTGCCTTACAAGCAAAAGATATGGTTTCCCCAACTTACGATTTTTTTAAAATTTATTTTTTGAAAGCTGTTTCTCCTGTGGTGCTTTGCATTTGGGAGGTTTTAAAATACCCGCGAGAAAGGTCGGTCGATTTTTCCTCTTTTATATACTGAACTGTAATTTTTTTGCATGTTTTCCAGGGGGGGTGTTTCTCTCCTTTTTTTGCAAATCTTAAACAACCTGCGCTTTCCACCCTCAATCAGGCATGTTGCAGGGGAAAGCGCAGCTTGTTTAAAATGTCTTTGAACCACCTAGGCAACCACTCGGCTCGGTGGCTATAAGACATTTTAAACCATCCGCCACTTCCCCCCAACACACCCAGTGGTGGGTGGTTTAAAGCGGTTTCCCATAGGAACGCATTGAAATTTGTTCGTCCGAAACAGATTAATTGCCTTTAATGACATAAACTCCATAAATTGACTCAAGAAACCCAATAACTACTATTTGAAGAGATAATGCTCAAAATATACAAAAGATATACGAAGGCATGTCACTGATGTAACAGAGTCCCCAGGTGTTCACACCGCTTCTATGATGAACCCAGATTTAGAATTATATTCACTTCATATACTTCTGGGATGTGCTGAATATGATTATAAGACTATTATTTGCTTTTGCTTTCCCCCTTTCTTGTGTGTGTGTGTGTGTGTGTGTGTGTGTTGCTGAATAAGAAACTCAATTCTAGTGAGAATCAGCCAGCTTGGGAAATCACTCAAAATGGAATAATTAATGCTGGCATCATTAGCAGAGTTTGCAGGAGTCATATCAGAGCATTTATTTAATAGATTTCATCATTTTCCATCCAGAAATGATCCGGATAAGGGACTGCAGATTTCTGGAATTCAATTATTGCTAATATTCTCAACCAGCAAGAAGTTAACTGAGCCGGTAGGAAAAGAACAGGAAGGCTTGCGTAGATGATGGTGCTTTGCCCAACAGAGGATAAGCAGAATTTTCTGGCTGCTTGGATAGGCATATTAATCTGGCAGAAGCCTCTTTGAACTTAGTGGAACATACTCCTGAGCAGATATATAAATCTGCAAGTCCCTTTCATTCCCTAGGTGGAACTTGGTACCCCATTCCTTATAAGCGCAATTGTCTGTAAGTAGATATCTCTACACCTTGTGTTGCTCTATTGTACTATATTTCTATTTAATTCTAGATTGGGTGTGGTTTAATGGCACTGCAAGTCTTGGGCTTACCTTGATGGCTTCCCCAAGCCCTGCAGGCAACCTGAGTTGGCAGCAGCATCAGTGGGAAAGGCAGCCTGGAGCTCAATGCGGATCACCCCACCCCTCCCAACCTCCAGTAAGAGAGGGGGGCACGGTTTTGCAGTAGTGGCTGAGGAAACTGTGGGGAAGTTGGGAGCCAAGAGGAAATGGAATCGACCAAGGAGTATATTGGAGGTGGTGGGAGAAATGGGAGGCAAGCTTAGGGAGAGGAAGAAGAGTGGAGTGGAGCTGTGCAAGGTGCTCACTTATACATGATACTTAGAGAGCCTTGTCTTTCAAGTCAAAGCCGACTCCACCAGTCTATTTATTTATTTATTTATTTTATTTATTATTAGATTTATACCCCGCCCATCTTCCCAAGGGAACTCTGGGCGGCTTTGAGTTGCAAGCTGCAGTGAAACAGCATCATTGGGTGCCCATGGCTGCAGGGCATTTATAATCTCCAAAGAAGACCCATGCTTGTATATATCCCCAGAGTACCCTACACGCACCCAATTCCTCCACTGGGGGGGGCAGACAGAAGTGCCAGGCCTGTGACAAGCAGAGCAGGCTGTGAAGGTACAACAAAGACTTTTGGCAACACCTGGGCGCAAGGCAGAAACCACACTCAGCAGCTGCCAACTGTAGAGATTAGAGAATGCTGAAGATTCCTTTAAGGATGATATGAACCACCCTGAGGGATGTGAAGGTGCAGAGGACTGTGGACTGCCCTCTGAAGGTAATTGCAGCCACTCCTGGACACCATCTGCTGAAAGGAGTCACAGGGATCTGCTTGTAAATTGGCATTTCTGTTCAGATCTATTGCTCCCTTTCTAGGGACACTCTTCCCCTTCAGGCCAATGAGTAAAAGCATTCCCAATCACTCTTACTCATCATGAGGAAGGAAAGATGATCCATTGGAAACTGCACTCACACATCCCTTCCAGTTCTGAAGTCTCAAATCCAAATTCCTTTCCTGTGGCACCCAATGAGTACCAAGTACTTCAAAGCTGTAGGCTGCCATTCCATCCTGCCTCTTTTGGGATACACTGCATGCCAAAGGCAATATTCCCACAGGTAGCTTTTTCAGGACTGTGGGCTGGAAATGGGATTATTTCACAAAGTGGTGTGCTAATTCAACCTTACATTCCAAAAGGATGCTGGCAAATGTTTAGGTCCAAGTCCTGAGTCAGAGTCTTTGGTACCAAGTCCTGAATCCCAAACCTCAAGTCTGTGTCCCTGTTAAAAACAACCTTTTCCCAAACCCACCCCAGAAAATAAGGGAAGGCTGGCAGATTCAAAGCCACAAGTCAAATCTGAGTCATGGGTGGGGGAACCACTGCCAGTCCAAGTCATTGGGGGGGGGGCAAATGGAGTCAGGTCCAAGTCAAGTCACCACTGTAACTTAGGTCCACCTTGACAGTGAGTCTCATGACCTGAGTCCCCATATATTTTTTTTGGAACTCCCATGTAAACACATAGGAGCCCTAAAGAGGCATACATTGGGCATTGCCATGTGTGTTAGAACACTCTGGGTAGCCATGTGTGGAATTGCAGGTGTCTGACCGTACAGGCCTTAAATAGCAAGTCTGCAAGTGTTTCCAAGATGAATATGCAGCCAAGGCAGGTGGGGGACCAACAATTCATCACCCAGAGCTGCCACTTCACAACACAGATGCCATTTATCTATCACCATTCATCATTCTTTACATCGCCCAAGGCAGAGGAGAGAAGCTCCTCCCTCCCTCCCTTCTGCCGTACTGTCATCTGCTTCTCCACCCCTCCCCTTTCCTACAAGGTGATGCACCTGGAGTCTTTCTTGACACAGCAAGTGAAAAAGGTGGGCAGGTGCCAGCATCGGAGATGGAACTAGGATCTAGAGGCAGCTGCCATGCAAGTGAGTTTTAACAGCCGATGACCAGTGTCTAGCCTGCAACGTGAGCGACAGCTCTAATGTAGCGTATCATCTCTACAACCTAGCTCAGTTTCTCACCGGATTCTCGTTCTAAGCTTTATGTCTGTATCCAAGAAGCCCGCAGGAAAACTGCCTTGAACCAGGGTCAGCTGTTTCCCCATCTAGCCCTGTGCTGTTTGCTCTGACTGGCAGCAGTCTCTCATATATCAGAGACTGATAGAGCATCCCCATCATTCTCTGTGTTGAAGCATTTCTACCTGGTATCGGGCCTTCTCAGTGGTTGCCCTGGCACTTTGGAATACCCTGCCAACGGAGATAAGGCTGGCGGAGTCTCTGCTAGCCTTTAGGAGAGCGCTTAAGACCTGGCTCTTCAAGAAAAGCTTTGGTGATTGCTGAGTACACAACGGTATTTGGTTAATTGGTTGGTTTGTCTGCCCCAGTTTTTTCTTGCTGGGGTGTATGCTTGTCTGTATGGATGCTGTTGCTGTGTCTTATTTTTATTTTGTATTTGATTTTTTTTTTGCTTGTTTGTGGGTTGTTTTCTTTGTGGGCAAGTGGTTTCCCCCCCCCCCCACAATTTGTTGTACACCGCCCAGAGTTCCTGAGGGAAAGTCAGGCGGTTAATACGTACAAATATAAATAAATAAATGTTCTCCTAACCTAAATCTTCCGCAGGGTGTACAGACTTCAGGTGATGCAGGGTCTGCCAGCTTGCCCTGAAATAAATGCTTAAGGCAAACATTATGTGATTTCCCTTGCCTACATGTCTTGGGATGGTTTGTTTTGTGATCAGCCACTGGATTGTAAACAGAAGCATACCAGGTTTGTTGAGGCATGTATCTCTGGAAAGGCCATGTTTTGGGAAGGAAAACTGATTAATTACAAGAAATACCTATTTCCCATAACATCTAGCTTGACCCTTAGACGACCTGGCCATCAATCAGCCTCGACGACAGCATAGTACAGTATAGGCCAGGTTTACTTTCACAGCATTTTTAGCAGTGTTTCTTATAGGCTATAATTTCATTTGAAAAATTAGTAGAGGCCATAATGTGGATATATTTTCACTGCACAGCACTCTGCATTTTACATTGGCTCTTGTCTTCTCTGTCAGTAAATTACTGACCCAAATCTAAGCAGAGTTTGGAATTAAATCCTTGATTCCAAATTAAAAACGAAGTATGCAAAAATAAAAAAAATAAAAAAGCTTCCTCCCAACCGTTTGTAACTAGAATACTGGCATTTAAAAAACAATTAAAAGGCCATACAATTGATTTGGCTATTTGTCCCTTTGATTTAAATATGAGAGCTAAGGGAGAAAAGATCCTGTATACCTGAGGCCTGAGTTCAAAGTACCATAAGGAGACAAACACAGCGGTACCTCAGTTTAAGTAATGAATCCGTTCTCCAAGACATGTTGTATCCTGAAAAATTAACTGAAAAGTGCAGTTTCCCATAGAATGCCAGCTCCGCAAAAGCAATTTGTCTGTGGAGCCACTTTGCCTCCCCCGTGCGAACCAGCGCGAGATAAGAGGTGAGAAGGGATGCAGGGTGGATGACCCGCCTGCAACAAAACTTACCCCCGTGGGGCCCAAGTCCTCTTTCACCGCTGAGCATTCCCCGCCCACCCACCACTTTATATAATGCTAGTGTGAGTCTAACTGGTCACTTTTTGGGCTGGATAGGAACTTTTTACACGTTCCAAAATTGGCTGTATGGAGCGGGGGTTTTTGCCTATTCCATACTGGCATTTGGGGGTGGGTTCCCTATAGGTGTTTGGTTCTATCCTGGTCACACTGGCAGCAGTGCAGAGTGGTATGGAGCTGGTGGGTCATATTCTAAGATCCCCTTTGAGCCCATCTGGAACTCTGGGCTGCGGATCCTGAGATCACAGCTCGGTGAGACGGATGGGCTCAGAGGCCTTGTCCGCATGCAGGGTCGTGGAGAGAGCAGCCTGGGGCATGGACAGGGAGGATGGAATTTGCCTCCAGGGGGCTGAGACTTGCCCATAGCTCCACACCCTGGATGGGTCCTGGGAGACCCAGGTGCCCCGGCACAGAAAATTACACGGTTGCAGGCCCCTCAGAAGTCATTTGTTGTTGAATTGTTATAACCAATAAAGTGTGACCCTGTGTTTATACCCAAGACCAGAGTCTCGCATGCTTATTCCCTGCTGGGAGGGCAAAGGCATTGAAAACCAATTAATCAAATCCAGGGGTCAGAAAAAAAGCAAAAATAAAGTCAAACCCCACCACCCCCTGAATAATGCATAGAGCAGGTATGGAAGCAACGAAGGATCAGCTCCCTGCCTTTCCACTGCTTGAGAAATGCACCAACCTTTTTGGAAAAGTCCAAAACCCACTGCAAAAAAATGTCCAGAATGGCTCCAAAACTCGATTTAAAACACCTCGAACTCCTCCCACACCTCCACAAATTACGGGGGTAAAATGCTTCCTGGGTACACTTTTTTCTCATTGCCTAATGGGAAAAAAGTAACCCGGGGCATTCCATTGAAAATTTTCTTAAACCAAGGCATCCTCATTTCCAATAATTTCTTTTTTGTAACCCAAGCTTTTCGCAACCCAAAGCGTTTGTAACCCAAGGTACCACTGTAATTTGTCAGTTGTGTGTGTTCGATGACTATATTCTATTTCCCTCTCACCGCTTATAACAGGAACAGCACAGAGTGAAGGATCATTCACTTCTGTCGGCAGGTTTTGTCTGTATGATCAGTTTTGAATGTACGATCTTGCAGGGCAAGCAAGGGCAGCTGGAAGTCTTGAGAATCCCACAATCCAGATGTTCCTGGACTCCCACTGCCATCATCCCTCACCATAACTGATGTTGATCAGAGCTGATGGGAATTGTGATCCAACACTGGGAGAGACACATAGTACCCATCTTTTCAGTAGAGAAGCCATGAAATGAATCAGTGATAGACAGACAACAATTTGCAACAATTACGACAAGAGGTGGGCACAAACCGAACTACGAACCAGAAAAACGCACAAAATGGGCTGGCTTGTGGTTCAATTTGGGAATCCTGTTTCGAGGAAATGCAACAAAGCACAGAAGGTTTCTCCTCTGCACTTTGTTTTGTTCGGACCAACCTCCCCCCCCATTGCCCCCGTCAATTCCCTGCCTTACCTTGAAGCTGCCTCTGCCTCTGCTCCCAAGCCCAAGCCCCAAAACAACCACAATCCAATTCAATTTCCACAGAGGATTCATGGGTAGCTATCAACCACGAACTATCACAAACCACTGGTTTTCTGGTTCATGCCCATCTCTAATTACAGCACTCTCTGCAATATATACAGTAGTACCTCTTAAGACGAATGCCTCATTTGTCTTAAGTACAAATATAAATATATAAATAAATAAATAAATAAATAAATAAATAAATAAATAAATAAATAAATAAATAAATAAATAAATAAATAAATGAGACAAATAACTTGTAGGAAGTTTTTTTTCCAGGAATAGGCATGCTTTGCATGACAAAAAAAATCTCTATGGGATGCTTAAAAAGATGAAAAACCGTTCTACATGTACCCGGGGGTGGGGGGGCCTCAGTTATTTTTTTCTTTATTCTAGCCTCGAGAACAGATTAATCTGTTTTCAATGCATTCCTATGGGAAACCGCATTTCGTAAGATAAAATTTTCTTCAAACAAATTGACCCATAGAACAAATTAAATTCATTTTAAGAGGTACCACTGTATTTAGAATGCAATGGTGGAAGATACGTAAGAATAACTCTGCCACTTCAATACTGCCCTTCTCTATATGTGTGAGGACAGGAAGAACAGAGGAACACATCTGAGTGCAACAGTGGAAATCAACCCAAGAGGACAATGTGTAAAAGATTGCACAGTTTGAATTGCTGGGGAATAGAACGGAGTTAGCAAAAACAAAACAAAACAATTAATTTAGGCAGAAACCACAGCTCAGATGGAAACACAAGCTATGCATCTCTCCTATACCTATTATGTGCTTATATGTTTATTTCTTGTAATATTTTCCACACCACTCTCCAGCATGGCTTTCATTACAAGAAAAGAAAATTAAGACTTGGAGAATACAAACATTATACAAAAAAGTGTTGGAATTATGGGCAATTCAATATGCAGATTGGTGCATGAACACCTAAAAGGGAGGAAGTGCTTGTAAGACTAACAGGCTGGGTAACTTGCATGACCCCACCGCCTAAATTTTAACTCCTAAAGTTGCCAGTCCTTCTGTTTTGCAGTTAAAAGAATTAAAAGACATTCCTCTCTGATGGTAGGTACTACATAGCCCACCATTCTAACAATATTAAACTATATTTAAAAGCCTTGGTTAATAGATTGAAAAAGTATTGGTGTGATCCAGACAAAAGGTAACCATATAGATACCAGGTAAGCTTGTTGGAAGCTGTCTAGATGCCCTAAGTCAGGCATACACAAACTTCAGTCCTCCTGATGTTTTGGACCACAACTCCCAGAATTCTAAGCTTAGATTGCCAATGTCAAGGGACTGTGGGACTTCTGGTCCAAAACATCTGGAGGGCCGAAGTTTGGACATCCCTGCCCTAAGCACATCCGATCTCGTCTGGTCTCAGAAGCTAAGCAGGGTCGGCCCTGGTTAGTACTTGGATGGGCGACCACCAGGGAATACCAGGTGCTGTAGACTCCTGGAGTAGGAACTGGCAAGCCACTCCAGTATTCCTGCCAAGAAAACTCCATGGACATGGGGTCATGAGGAGTCAGTCACGACTGTAACAATGCAACAACAACAAGCTTGTTGGAAGAGAGTGCTCTACTAAGTGAAAGCCACCATTGTAAAGCTTGTATCTCTTGTAGCTACTGGCTCCACCTCAGCAGGTGGAGAAGAAAGGACTTAGAGCACAGATTCCAAAGACAATTGCAGTATGGGGGCTGGGAGCCACAAAGGATTGTTATTTATGTAATGTAAAGCCAACATGTCTGCTCCATTTCCTAAAAAGAAATCAAAAGCAGTTGCTCTGTACTGACTAAGACCGTGGTTGGTAGCAACTGAGTCATGGGTAGATGTTCCATCCAGTGGTGGAGTTGGGTGTGTGTGTACATGGGCAGTGGCCACAGGCACACACAAAAAATTATAGGTGCACAATGTCAAATACAGTAAATTTTAAAAACAATGATTTCATTTCACTTTTAGTACAGTATAGGTAAAAAAAATGCATGGTTTTAGTATATGTTCAAAGAGGTGGGTCATGCTCCACATTACTCTACCTGACTACTTATTTGAGTAAAAATGACTGTCTTATCGTTGCTTGAAATTCTTTCTCCTTCTCTGGAGATCTGGAAAGAATCTTGTAAAGTCAGAAATGAGCCGCTGACTGGAAGCTAGCCAAGAATCCCATAAATGTTTGATGAAGATGTATCTCCAAGTCATACCGCTCAAGGTGTAGTAATAAAGCTGAGCTTTTGGGGGGCCCCAGTGAACTAGCCTACATTAGGAGAAGTCTTGTTGTTAAGGCTATTTTGCTGAGTTGCCTGAACTTGGAGGAAATATACTTTGTTGGTTGCAAACTCATTTTCCAGAGGGGTATCTAGGGAAGGACACGTGCAGAGATGTTGAAAAGCCCAAGAACACAGAGGTTCCCAAACAAAGCTTTTAGCTCTGGGGTGGGGTGCGCATCATGGATATATTTCAGAAGAATTGGAGAAACAGGGGTCACTCAAAGACTCGGTTGGCCACAGTTGCCTTTTCAGGAATCCTATCTGGCAGAACGGCTCCTGCCGCAAAATACTGCCCATAACACCCGATCATCTCAGGCAGGGCATTTAAGGGTACTGTCGCTGATGGAGGCCCGTAACTCTTTGATGAGAAATGGAGCTTTCTCAGTGGCGGTCCCTCGGCTCTGGAACCAACTTCCTCCTTCCAGTCTTTAAGAAACATCTAAAGATGTGGCTATTTAAAAAGGCTTTCCCTGGATATTATTCTGTTCTACTAATGATTGCTATTACGTATTTTATTTTGTTTTTATCTGTAGCCCATCTTGCTCCTCTTCAATGTTTTTGATATACAATATAGAGATGGGCACAAAACAGAACAATGGCGTTTCGGTTTTTCGTTTGTCATTGAGAGGTCTGTTTCGGTTTGTTTCCGTTTGTCGGGAATTTTTTGAAAAATTTCGTTACCGATTTTTGTTTTTTCGTTTGTTGTTTCTACCCGCTTTTTGCACAATTTTTAAAGCATTTCCGTGCGCAGGCATCCTCCAACGCCCCAGACCAGAGGGAAAACACTAAAAAAATGGATGCTGGCAGAGACACAGTATAGACTAGGTATGCAGGGAGGCTACAAAGGCAGCGGTGGGCATTGCCAAGGGTGCAAGGCAGCCGCAGAGTGACTGCACTGCTGGGCAGGGGAGGGTACTCACCGAGAAGTACGCAGCACGCATGCAAACAGGGAGGCTGCAGGACTGAAGCTAGAGTTGCAGAGACAGCAATCCCACCCTAACTCCCACCAGAGACTGCAAGGAGGACGGGGGCGGCCAGAGCTTTTTATGCCCTCTGTGGCTGCCAGACCTGCCCACCCAGTCTGCAACGTGGGCATGCTATTGGTTGAACATGATCCCATCACATGGCTTGCCTCCATTTTGTGGCTGGTGGTGACATCAATTTTAAAGGGAAAAGAAAAATACATCGTGATGGGAGAAGACAAAAACAAATGTTTTAAGGACCCCAGCCCCCCTGGAAGGTATTATCAGACAATATAAATAATTATTGCTGTGTTTTTACGGATGTCCAGGGCGTTTTTTAACATTTAAAACAGCTCATTTCATTGTACGTCGCCATTAACAGAAACGAAACGTAACGACCACAATTTTCGTGGTTCTGTTCGTTTCGTTGCATTTTCATCACAATTTTCGTTTGTCGTTTCATTACGTAACAGAAACGACAAACGGTAATGGAAACGAAAAAATGTTCATTCCGTGCCCATCTCTAATACAGTATATTGTTTACTAGTTATGTTTTTACTTATTTGTGCTTATCTATAATATTGTATTATATTGTTTATGAGTTTGATTTCTATTCAGTTTTGTAAACCGCCCAGAGTAGTGGTGTAACTAGATGGAGAGGTATATAAATAAAATAAAATAAAATAAAATAAAATAAAATAAATAAATAAATAGAGTTAAGCAAGAAGGCAGCCAAACTAGCTTCTTCTGCTTCAAGTGCCATGTCCTTATACAGTAACCCCCCGCCCATCGCAGGAGTTAGTGACCCACCCGACCCGCAATGCCTGAAAATCTGCGATATGCAGAAGCAGGGCGGGGGCGGGGGGCAATCAGATCCCCCTGCCGCTGCCACTGCGCGCCAGTCCGAGAAGTCTTGGGGCAGCACACGCTGGCGGCAGCAGGGGGATCTGACCTCCTGCCGCTGCCCGCTGCGCAGCCCCGCTCAATGCATTGAGCAGTGGCTCAATGCATTTCAATGGAGAAAATTTTTCCCATTGGAAAACATTGGCTCAATGCATTCCAATGGGAAAATTTCTCCATTGAAATGCATTGGCTCAATGCATTTCAATGGAGATTGCGCCCAATGCCGCCGTCCTGTGCTTTTCTGAGAAGCCTCGGGCCACACGGGAGGGTGGCATGGGCGATCGCATCGCACCCTCGCACCCCACCCCGCATGACCCAAGGCGAGTGGGGGTGGTGCAGGGCAATGCGATTAGCACCCTCTGCACCCCTGAGGCTTCTCGGAGGAGTGCGGGGGGAATGGGGTGATACGATCGCCCCCCACCACCCCCTGAGTGGTCCTGAGGCTTCTTGGAGGACCACGGGTGGCGGCGCGGGGCGATGTGATCGCCCCCCACCCCCCGTGCGGCCTGAGGCACAGGTACTGCGATCCAGCAATATAGTGGGACCGCAGTACCTGAACCGCGAAATGGCGGGGGGGGGGCTGTAGACCGTTGGCAATCAGTAGCCTGAACTGGTTTCTATCTAAGGCTATTCTAGAGCAGCTGTGCTCACTGCGGACCATTGGCTTGAGTTCTTGATACACCAGTATTTGTCACCGGGTCAGCCACTGCCTCTGCAGGGACTCACCAGTAGTTCTTCTAAGAGGCTTCATGTTTTCCATGTCAATTAAATAAAAAAAATGAGCCAAACCATCACACAAACAAGCGTCTCTCCTCTAGACCTGAACTGGAGTGTGCTGTACTTCATGTATCCGTCCTCCATCCTGATTTGTAGGCTTAGGGGAGTTTTTACATTCTTCCCACTTAAATGGGCATTTTAAAAATATTATCCCATCTCAGCGAGTGTGAGGGGAGGACCATACATGTTGTGTTATGCGCCATCAAGTCATGTCCACATTATCGTTGCCATAATAGGGTCCTGGAAGTGGTTTTCCCTTTCATGTTAGGTGAAAGGACCAGTGCCTAAAAAAAATGCAAAAATAAAAGAGGAAGCACACACATCCAAAGAATTGTAAATGACACAAATGGGTTTGTTTTTCTTTTTTCTTTCTTTTTTCTTTTTTGCCATCCACACCTCTAATGCTGATTCACACAACTGACTGCCTCCACCGCTCTCTGCCTGTAAGAAGCTAGTAAGTCAGGAAACAGGGCCAATACATACCTTTTAACTCACACTGTGGTTTCCTTTGTACCACACGCAATTTCCACACCAAGGAACATTATTCAAGCCATGTAATTCTGAATTCTGAAAGGGGGCCACCCTGTGTGACATGATTTTTCTCAATGTCTTGATCAGCCCATCACTTGCCAAACAAATGGTCTCCATTCCAAGCGGTATGTACTTATTTTCTTGGCGACTGGAGACAATTACTGCATCACATCCAGCTTTGCTTTTCATTTAAGTAAAATGCTCGGACTCCCGCTCCCCGTGCACAACTACAGAAACAAAAGTGCTTCATTTAGCAGTTCTGGCATCTGCTAATTTTCTTTTAAATTTCATATCTAGCCCTTCCTTGCATTATGTTGTGGGGGGGAGGGGAAGTACGTGTCAACAGAGCAGAATTAAAAAAGGTGACAAACTGTGAAGAATTAAAACTTCCTAATTTTACAGATGAGCAAGTGCAAATAACAAAATCTCAGGCAAACACCATTTTAATGAAAGGTGACATGCTGGAGATAGGGTAGGGTCCCCTCCCCCTTTCCATCAGGTAACAGCTAATTAGTTTAGGAAGCTGTACAGTAAATGCTGTGATTGCAATAACCAATTCATATCCTGGGCGGTGAGCTTGGCTTTCTTGTTTGTTTTCCCGAAAGCAAAGATGACACTTCTTTGCCGCAGGATATTTTCTTCACACCAGATGTGTCGAAGTTTGTTCATGTCTGGTCTTGCTCTTATTCTTACAACTATCAGATGTGATTCTTCCCGTTTCCAAACCCCCTAAGGGGGTAAGGCTTTTTGGTTGGCTGGCTGGCTGGCTGGCTGGCTGGTGGGTTGGTTAGTTAGATGGTTTTAAATCCTGCTGCAGATTTTTCATCATTTGAAGCCTGCATGTTGTGAAGGTGGCTGAGGAAAATGATCCTCTGATACATGTTTTAGTAAATGCCGTCAAAAAGGGCCAAACGACTTTGGTACTCCTATCCACTACTCAGCCATCTTAATGACAGGAAATGAGATTATAGGGTTACAAGACAGAATTGCCTTCCCAGGAGGTTGAGAAAGCCAAGCTAAGGCCATGGGCAACTGTTCCTGAATCTCAACCTGGAAAATCTCCTGACTGTCCCTGCTAGGTTTACCCCTGACAACTCCTTTTCCTTCATAAGTTTCTCTTCCACCCAAACTTGGTTGAAACATCTGGTTCCAGATTGTGTAGGCCTGAAGGACCAACCTAAACGGACAACGCCATTGGGTGTCACCTCTTCAGCCCTGATGCACCAGGGCGAGCCTCTTCAAAGACTGCAAAAACCAGCCATGAAGGAAGCCGATCTGGTGGTTTGCATTTACGTGGCAAGGCTCACTTGGCAGAATTTCTGGCCACTCTGTCCAGCTTTTGCCTGTCTGCCTCAGGTCCAAATAGGCTTATGGGAAATAGGCTATGAATGTTGGGAAGAAACCACTGAGGGACACAACTTGAGGGTAGGGGGAGCTCCTCCCGCATCACAGCACCGTTGCCAGTTCCAGAATGGCAGACTTTAAGCCCTCCCCACTGAAGCACTTTGTGCTGGCTAACAAGAAGATTACTGCTATTTTTGAAGAGCTGCTGATTTATGTTACTGAAGGAACTAATTTTTTTGAAGCTATGTACAAAAATCTGGAGCTGGAACAAATAACCACTGAGGATGAACTGTCACAAATACAGGCCTATAAGAATATATTGGTCATAATAGGTGAAGCTAGGGATGGGCACAAAATGGAAAAATGGTGTTTCATTGCCTTCCGTTTCATTCCCCCCCCCGCGCATTTCAATTTGTTCCGTTTCATACAAATTTATGAAAAAATGCATACAAAATGAAACAATAATGAAATGTTTTGTTGCTCTGCGGGCTTGTACTCGCCCCCCTCCTCCTCCTTCTGGGCTCTAGTGGCAGCTGCCATGGGTTCTCGTGCCAGACTTGCTCTCCCTCATTGGCAGCAGCAGGGGGCAGCAGCGGCCTCGCTCGCCCTTGGCAGCTGGGGTCCTCGGTGGTGGCGGCAGTGCCCGCTCAGCCCACTAGAGGCCTTGCTCGGCCTCCCCGGCCTGGGTCCTCGGTGGCAACGGTGGTGGCAGCACCCATGCAGCCTCCCAAAAGCCTCACTGACCCTTCCAGGCCTGGGTCCCCTTCAGCAGCCTCTTGGGCTATCAGGTAAGGGAGCCATTTTACAGATGGAACAAAACGGTTCATTTTAATGGAGGGGGGGGGGAAACTACTGTTTCATTTCATCTGTAACGAAATGCTGCTTCCTCATTTCATTTCATTTTGTTACATTTCGTTACGTAATGAAGTGATGAAACAGCATTTTGTATTTCATTTTGTGCCCATCCCTAGGTGAAGTGCTTGCACAGCATCACAGGAAAGTAGCTTTCTTTGGCAGAAGTAGCAGTGGAAAAAGTTCAGTTATCAACGGAATGCCATGGGACAGAGTGCTTCCCAGCGGCATTGGGCACACAACCACCTGTTTCCTCAGTGTAATTGCTAACACATGTTCAAAAAAAAAGATCAGCAATAATAATAATAATAATAATAATAATAATAATAATAATAATAATAATAATAATAATAATAATAATAATAATAATAATAATAATAAAGTTGTGCAGTACTCCTTGGAATAGAGGCCTTTTGTAGGAGCCTTGTGGTGTATTGGTTCAACTGCTGTACTACAGCTAAAACCATGCTCACAACCTGGGGTTCATTCCCAGATAGCTGGCTCTAGGTTCACTCCTCCTTCTATCCTTCTGAGGTCAGTAAAATGAGCCCCCAGCTCACTGGGGTGGGAGGGAGAGGCAATGTGTAGCCTGCATAATTACTTGCAAACCACCCAGATAGTGACTTGAGCGATATGGGGCGGTATATCAGCTGCACACTTTGCTTTATTTTTAGTGCAGGCTATGGGGGTGATCATAGTCATTCATGACAGCAAGGGAGGTTGGTGCGGTGTTCAGTGAACTCAGAGTAAGTTAGGAGACATGTGAGAGCAAGAATCCATAAGATCTGTGGAGTCGGGCACAGTGAGAGGCATGGAGAGGTCAGACTGAGAACCTCAAGATAAATGAGTGGAATTACTCTCAGAGTATAGAAAAGCAGCAAGCCAACTGGCAGGGGGGTGTAGGGTCAGAGATGAACGGAGTTCAACTTGAGATCCTTCTTATCTCCTGTCAGTTTCTGATTGGTGCAAAGGGTTTATAGCTGAGAAGACTGGGGAGAGGGAAAGGTGTAGCACAGTGGTTCTCAGCCTGTGGGTCACCAGATGTTCCTGGACTGCAACTCTCAGAAACCCCTTCCAACACAGCAAGTGGTGGAGGCTTCTGGGAGCTGCAGTCCAGGAACACCTGGGGACCCACAGGTTAAGAACTACTGGTGTAGCAGAAGCTGGATGGGACCCCGACATGCACTAAACTCAAGCTTCACCATCTCTGTGGTGAACCAGGAGAATGTGCAGGGAACTTGAGAGAGAAAAGAGGAGGAGGAGGAGATAGGAGGAGATTACCGTGGCATATAGAGAGTAGCCATTGGCACAATGCTACAGATACCTCCCAGAATGAGAGCAACTGAGGAAAAGGGACTCACAAAGGGACCAGGATGGGAGTTATTCAAACATAGCTTTACCACAGTTTAGATCTGTTCTTGTGTCTTTTCAGCCAAGCTGTGGATGGTGTCGTTGCCTTTAGCTTCCTCACATGCCTGGGGCTTCCCTCCTTTGGGCAGTGTGCTCTCGTTCATGTTGCCGCTCTGAAGATTAAAAACAATGTTACATACCAGTGCAGTGGATTTTAAATGTGCTACAAGCCCGTCGCTCTGCAACATTTAACACCAGGAAGCCTTTGTTTGCCCACCACAACACACACAAGAGTTGAGCGAAGCTGCTTTCATGGCCTGGCATGTCCCTTTGCCCAGAGGAACCTACAGAACACCATTAAAAGAAATGCATGTGGAAGTCAGACATAGTTTCATGAATGAATTTTAGAGCCCTCAAAAGGCTGTCAGTTGAAATCGACACACACACACATGCACACACACACACACACAGAGAGAGAGAGAGAGAAAGAGAGAGAGAAAGAGAGAGAGAGAGAGAGAGAGAGACTTTAATCCACATTATTTCATAGGCTGAGAGACGGTAATGGCACCCTGCCTAAATCTTGCAAAAGAATAAGACAAACGGAGAACCCTCCCGCTCCCACCCCAGATGCACATGTAACAATGGGATGGGTCACTTCCAACAAGTAATGAGTTGCAGGGAGGAAGAAATGGGGAAAAGGAACTGTCAGGAACAGAGATTCCTAGGCAGACTCAGTCAGGAGCAGTCATCATCTACCACAAGCCTTTGACATTCCAAAATGGCTATTTCAAACCTTTATGAGCTCCACTTCAAAAGGTCAGAAAAAAACCCTTGGCTCAGCGTCTTTAACGCTTTCACAAGTTACAGGCGCTGCACCCAGGTATGGCGCCAACTTCCTGCTGCAGGATCATTTTGGCCTCTGTTGTGTTTTAGTGAGCGAGATCGAGGCGTGGGCGGAGCCATAATGGAGTCGCGTGTTTGACGTAACCCAGCCAATTATGAGTAATTGGGGGAATGTGGCAATAGCCAATCAGGGGCACGCTGGGGAAATTATGTGCCTTTTTAAGCGGGGGGGTTGCGTCGTCATGGTGTGTCGTCCAGGAAATAAAGTTTGGAAGTGACCAGATTGCCTGCGTGGTTCCTAGCCCCCGGACATAACAGTGGCGACGAAGGTGGGATTCTTTTGAGCTGCCGTATCCCCTGGTCCCCATATCGGGCCTACCACGTCGTCTTGCGATGTCCTCTCCGGACCGAGGCGCTTCTCGACTGCCGCCGCCCACGCCTGGCCAGGGAGTAGCCGCCATTATGCACGCCCTGGGTGAGTTCGACCCTCGACGCCCCGAGCATTGGGAGGCATACATCGAGCGCCTCCGTTTTTTACTCGAGGCCCATGGCATTACGGAGGACCGCCAGAAGCGGAATATTTTGTTGGGTGGCTGTGGGGCGGCCACCTACATAATTGCTAAAGGGTTGGCCGGGCATAACCCGCTGGATTCTTTATCGTATGACGAAGTGGCGGGATTGCTCACCAACCACTTCATCCCGAAGCCATCAATAGTTTCCCGGAGGCACCGTTTTTTCCTGCGCTCTCAAGGCCCCTCCGAGTCCACTGCGGAGTACCTTGCTGTGCTCCGTTCGTTGGCGGGAGAATGTGAATACCCTAACTTGGAGGAAATGATCCGGGACCGATTTATATGGGGTTTACGTAACGAGAAGCTGCAGACCAAGCTGATGGCGCGCGAGACTATCACCTTGGGCGCGGCCTATAGTGAAGCTTTGGCCTACGAGCGGTCGGCTTCCACACACGCCAACAAGAAGGCAGCGGAAGTCCACGCCACGGACAGTACGTCGGAGGAAGAAGATACCAGCGTCCACCGCAACCTCAGCAAGTCAGGTACGAGTCGGCGTTTGCAAGACGCGACCACACCCTTGCACGTGCGCTCTACCGGATCGGCCCGAGGAGACTCCTGTTTTGGTTGTGGTGAGGATCACGATCGTCGCTCCTGCCCGTTCCGCGATGCCACGTGCCGCCGTTGCGGCAAGGCCGGGCATATCCGCCGAGTCTGCCGTTCCAAGTTGAAAGGAAACCGGACGAGACAGCGCGTACATGAGACTCGGGAGGAAGAGGAGTTGCAGTCGATCATCGCTGCCACGGTAATGCAGGTCTGCACGCGCAACCGTAAGCCCGCTAAGGTTAAGTTGGAAGTCAAGATAGAGGGGGCCCCTTGTGTAATGGAGATGGACACGGGCTCCATGTATTCTATCATCTCGGCGAAGACCTTCCGGCGTCTGTGCCCCAGGGGTGGCCCCCCTCTTCGCCCATCCCCGGTGATCCTCAAGGATTTTCAGAGGAATATAATAAAGACTGTGGGAATGGGCACGTTCCAGGTCCAGTATGGAAGGGTTTCACAGCGACTGGACCTCATAATTGTCGAAGGCCCTTTTACCAGCCTTCTGGGCTTATCATGGTTGGAGCCTTTGGGGATTGGGTTTACAGGCATTCATAGTCTCCTTTCCAAGGTGGGCCCGGAAGAGATTTGCAAGGACTTTCCATCTGTTTTCGACGGGTCCTTGGGACAGTATAAGGGCCCCCCGATTTCCCTGCGCTTGAACCCAGAGATTAGCCCCATCCGGGTGAAGGCCCGCCGGGTCCCATTCGCCCTCAAGCCCAAGATTGAGGCGGAGCTGGACCGTCTTGTTGCACAAGGGGTCCTAGAACCGGTAGATTCGGGAACCTGGGAGACTCCTATAGTCACCCCGGTTAAGCCCGATGGGTCGGTTAGGATTTGTGGGGACTATAAGTGCACTCTTAACAAAGCTCTCCGAGACCATGCGTACCCGGTCCCGGTTGTGAGCCATGTGTTGGCCACCCTCGCCGGGGCAAAAGTATTCGGGAAGTTGGATTTGGCACAGGCCTACCAACAACTGCCGGTTGACACAGCGACGGCAGATGCTCAGACGATTGTCACCCATAAGGGGGCCTTCCGTGTAAATCGATTGCAATTCGGGGTGAGTGTAGCCCCAGGACTTTTCCAGAATATGATGGACCGCCTCCTGAAGGGAATTCCCGGAGTAACTCCGTTTTTTGATGATGTTATAATCGCTGCTCCATCTAGGACGGACTTTGGTGCTCGACTTCGAACGGTGCTGGAGAGGTTTCGGGAGGCGGGCCTTAAGGTGAAAAAATCAAAGTGCCTGTTGGGAGTCGATAGCGTGGATTTCCTGGGGTTTCACGTCGATGCAACGGGCATACATCCAGCCCGGGACAAACTTCGCGCCATCCGCGAGGCACCAGAGCCCAAGGGGAAAGCGGAGTTACAGGCTTTTCTAGGACTTCTAAATTTTTATCACGCCTTCCTGCCACATAAGGCGGCCGTCGCGGAGCCGTTGCACCGGCTCCTGAAAAAAAAGGCGCCCTGGGTGTGGGGCAAGAGACAAAGGGAGGCTTTTCGCGGGGTGAAGGACCTGTTGGTGTCAAATTCGGTACTGGCCCACTTTGATGAGTCCCTGCCGGTTGTGTTGGCTTGTGATGCTTCCCCGTATGGAGTGGGCGCCGTTCTGGGTCATCAACTTCCGGACGGAAGAGAAGTTCCGGTGGCGTACTTCTCTCAAACTCTTTCGTCCGCAGAGAGGAACTACGCCCAAATTGATAGGGAGGGTTTGGCCATTGTGAAAGGGGTCAAGAAGTTTCATGACTTCTTGTATGGCCGACCCTTCACAATAGTCACAGACCACAAGCCGTTGTTGGGCCTGTTTGCCGCGGACCGTCAGACCCCCCAAGTGCTCTCGCCACGAGTAATGCGGTGGTCCATCTTCCTGGCTGGGTACAATTACGAACTGCAGCACCGGCCCGGGAAGGCGATGGGTCATGCTGATGCCCTTAGCCGTCTGCCGCTACCGGAGTGTGGCCCGGACCCTGCTCCCGCCCACCAGGTCCTAAGGATCCAAGACCTGCCGGATTGTCCTTTGCACGTCCAGGATATCGCCGCCTTAACCCGACGTGATCGAGTGTTGGCTCGTGTTTTGGATTGGGTGGGGAGGGGGTGGCCTAAGCAACCGGGCCCGGAATTTGCGGCCTATACGGCCCGGAAAGACGAACTCTCGTCACACAGGGGGTGTGTGCTTTGGGGTGGTCGGGTGGTGGTTCCCCCCTCTTTGAGGACTAAGGTATTGGAGGCCCTGCATGTTGCCCACCCGGGAATTGTCCGCATGAAGGCACTTGCTCGGAGTTATGTTTGGTGGCCGGGCATGGACGCTAAAATCGAAGAGTGGGTAAAAGGGTGTGAACCTTGTCAGGCGTCTCGGCCCGAGCCATCTAAGGCCCCTGTACAGGCCTGGGAATCCACGCAAGCCCCTTGGTCCCGATTACATCTAGACTTTGCTGGGCCCTTTCAGGACCAATATTTTTTAATAGTAGTGGATGCAAAGTCCAAGTGGCTAGAAGTGGCCCCTACCTCCACCACATCCACAAGGGCGACAATAAATGTGCTGAGGCGGCTGTTTGCCACCCACGGTTTGCCCGACACAATTGTGAGTGACAATGGAACGGCGTTTACTTCGGCCGAATTTCAGGAGTTTGTCGCTCTAGCGGGTATTAGGCACATTAGGTCCGCCCCGTTTCATCCGGCCACTAACGGCCAAGCTGAGCGCATGGTCCGTACAACCAAGGACGCGCTCAGGCGGATCATACAGGGGGACTGGTATTATCGTCTTTCACAGTTCTTGTTGGCCCAACATGTCACCCCTTGTGCCGTAACGGGGCGTAGCCCCGCAGAGATCCTCATGGGAAGGAGACTGACGACGCTCCTTGATCGTCTCCATCCCGACAGGGCACTCGATAAGAGGCCCTCCACGGAGCATAGGGAAGCTCCGAGAGGATTTGCCATAGGCGACCCTGTATATGCCCGAAGTTATGGTCGAGAGCGACGATGGGTTCCTGGAACGATAGTGGCCTGCTCGGGTCCCACGTCTTATGAGGTGGGTTTAGAAGGGGGGTTGGTGTGGCGGCGTCACATCGATCAGATCCGCGTCAGAACAACTGTGGCGCTGGTGCCCCCGGAAGATCTAGCCGAGTCAGAGCCCGAGGAAGTTCCGGATTCTGAGCCGGAGCAAGTTAGTGACTTTGAACCCGGGGAGACCAAGGAGGTGCCGCCCAGGCGGAATGCCGAGTCCCCGGTTGTTAATGGGTTACCTGCTGACCCGGAGGCACAGGCACAGCCTGATATCCGGGAAGCAGCGGTCCCCGTTGTTCCTACATCACCACCTAAGTTGCGGCGGCCCCAGCGAGAGCGTAGAAGACCAGTACATCTGGGGGATTATGTATGTGACTAGGATAGTAGGGTAGATAGTAGTGTTGGTTGTTACTGTGTTGAACTATGGGGGGAGGAATGTTGTGTTTTAGTGAGCGAGATCGAGGCGTGGGCGGAGCCATAATGGAGTCGCGTGTTTGACGTAACCCAGCCAATTATGAGTAATTGGGGGAATGTGGCAATAGCCAATCAGGGGCACGCTGGGGAAATTATGTGCCTTTTTAAGCGGGGGGGTTGCGTCGTCATGGTGTGTCGTCCAGGAAATAAAGTTTGGAAGTGACCAGATTGCCTGCGTGGTTCCTAGCCCCCGGACATAACAGCCTCTTTCTAGGTTTTCAGCCTTTTGTGTCATTATTATTTCATTCAAAGCAGGGAGGATTGACTGGAGACTTGCAGGCATAAGAAAGCAGAGGAACGCTTGCTCAATACCAGAGAATTAACTTGGATTGTTCTAGACTGCGGGTGATATTTCTCAGAGGCCTTTCTTCCTCCAAGTAATATCAACCCCTTAGCAAAAGAAGGACACTTCACTGTTGAGTTTGTGGACCATTCTCTTAGGTGTCCTTTTTTGTTACTATTTGTGAATAGATGTTGTGAGCAGATTGTGATTTTTATTCTCCTTATTGTTAACTCCCCATAGTATTGTGTTAATAGATGAGCGGGATACAAATGCAGTAAGTAAGTAAGTAAGTAAGTAAGTAAGTAAGTAAGTAAGTAAGTAAGTAAGTAAAAGTCCCATATTTCCTATAGACACAACATTCAGGTCTATAAGACACCTCCATATATAAGACAACCCCCCACTTTTCCAACCCAAAATGACCTGTTGGCAACAACACGGTTTTCTCCTCAGCTTACCTCTGTGTATAAGACCATCAATTTTAGTCATAATTTTAGACAAAAATATGGTCTTATACATGGAAAAATACTGTAAGTGAATGAACAAACGAATGAATAAATAAATTCAGAAAGTCAAGGTGGCCAACACTCTTGTTGCTGTTGCCAGTACAAGCAGCGCCAGAAGCACTCTCTCTCTCTCTCTCTCTCTCTCTCTCTCTCTCTCTCTCTCTCTCTCTCTCTCTCTCTCACACACACACACACACACACACACACACACACACACACACACACACACACACACACACACGCATGCATCCAAGATGTATCTCTTTTGCCTCCTACTCTGGGATAAGAAATCACAAAAGTAGTTTGCAGGCCCTGTGAGAGGGAACGAGCGAGTGTTCCTCAACACTTTGCAGGCCCCCACGGAGGTATTTTGTGGAGAAGAACAAGAAGAATGTTCATACAAATTGCTCTAGGAAGGTAAAGTGCACCAACTCTGGATCAGCTCTGCTTTGGTGCCTAGACTTTTAAGTCCTAGAAGTTAGGAGTGCCAGAGAGATTCCCTCTTCATTTTGAACAGCCAGCCTTCCCTTCTGTGTTTGCAGCATGTGCACATGTGTGCACATTTTGCTTCATGGAGGGAGAAGAAACTAGTTGTGGATAAAGGCAGTGCAAACTGTGGAGAGCCTGAGGAGAAAAAGTGTCTCTACTGGTGACTCTCCCTCTTGGAGACAAGGATCCACATGAGACCTGAAAGTTCTTGCTCGAGGTGTCTCTCATTGAGTGGAGGAGACCTAAATCAACAGAAAAGAACAACTTAGCCAACATTCTTTGCCAGCCCTAACCACGTCCCTGAAAGGCGCTCTTCCTCCTGGGGAAATGCAGTAAAATGCTCCCCACCATTTCTCTACTCACCATGATGGTGGAAAATCTGGAGAAAGTTCAGTTACACTCAGCCTTGCTCCTTCCTTTTTCTGGACAAAGTCAAGCCATTGTGTTAAATGAGAAGCTGAGCCAGTAGATCAGGCTTGTCCAAACTTCGGCCCTCCAGATATTTTGGACCACAACTCCCACAGTCCTTTGCCATTGGAAATACAGGCTTGGAATTCTGGGAGTTGTGGTCCAAAACATCTGGAGGGCCAAACTTTGGACATGCCTGCAGTAGATAGACCATCGGTGGTTCTCCTCAATAACGTGACATGAGCTGCAGCAGACCAATTGTTTGCCATGTCCTCCTGTTCCTCCTCCAGAAAGGCATGCCTGTAGATGTGCCAGCAGCACCGCTGATCTCATCGTCTCAGCTGAACTTGTCTTTTGCACACTCCTCGAAACGCCCATCAGCGCTCTCCCATTAGGTGTAATGGGAGGCAAAACAAGAGCTCACACTGAGCCCGGAGCGCACCAATTTGTCACACTTGCATCCCGCAGACCTGCGTTTGTACTGTGAAAATTCTGCCATGTTTCCTCCGCTTCCATGTTCACCGCAGGGGCCACATTACAATCAAACAGCAGATGCTTTCAATCACTCACGAGACTCCGGGGAAATCGGAAATGATATCAAAGCTGTCCATTAGTCTTCGGCTGAATGGGGAGTCATCTGGAAACTCTCCGAACACCTTGGTGTTTTATAGGGCCACCATCGGAAGGTGGGGGGTGAATGAGGCACTTAACGAAGGCTGTTGCCTCCCAAGTAGCATTCCAGTTAGGTTGTTGGTAAAATTGCTCTCCTAGAGTAACTGGGAGTTGAGTCATGGCTACTGGACTTCTTGAGTCATGGCTACTGGACTTCCGAGGCAGCTGTTTGGATGAACAGCGAAACGTTTCTATCTCTCAAAAAAGAAGTCCAGTAGCCATGACTCAACTCCCAGTTAAACGAACCTGGATGACTGAGAATCTTCACAGACGTATTGTTCTCCTGGAGTACAGCTGCCGCTGCCTGGCATTTCTAGGCTAAATAAGAGAAATGGATGCACTGTGCTTTCCAGGTGACTCTTACCAGGTGTACACAAATCACAAAACCAGCCCCAGCTCGAGCCACAGGTCCGGGCGAAATGGATGTGTTGTAAAAGCACTCATCAGCAAGTGATCAGGTGGGCCAGGAAAAAAAAGTTGCCTCTTCAAAACCACCCACTGGGCTCAGCTTCTTCAGGCACCTGTCCTTTATTCCCCTTCACTCAAGAAAATAAATCCCAAAAGCTGAATACGTCATCATCATAATAATGGCAAGACTGCATAGGCAAAGGAGCCGAGTGAAACCTTTTTAAGGGGAATTATTGTTCCAAGAAGAAAATGGTAGCTGATTAATTGCATGACATTGAATTGACATGGTTGGCATCAGGTATACCCATTTTTTCAGGATTTTTAGAATCAGCTGCTATTGCTTAATATTTTACCAAGCTGATATTCAGGAGAAGCAGGGCTTGTAGGATCTTCCTGTGCCCCACACCAAAACAGCAACACTGAAACCTCAGCTGTCTGTTGAGCAGTATGATATATTTCTATCCCTCCTCATTGGTCCCAAAAGTAACACCCATGGCTCTCTCCTTTTTCCCCACTTCATCCTCACAGGAACCCTGTGAGGTAGACCAAATGAGTGACTGGACCAAGATCACCCAGTGCGTTTCATGGCCTGGGAGGGGCTTAAGCCTGGTTCAACAAACCATGGTCCAGTGCTCTAGAATACACAGCTCCTGGTTTCAAGTCACCCTCACACTTTGCTAGTATTGATAGTTTGGGTCCTGGATTATCGTTTTCTTGATCCCCGTGCTCCAGTATACCTTGGCCCATGATGCAAAGCAAAGTGTGTCGCTTATATATTGCACTAAAGCACTTAAAGCTCTCTCTGGTTGGCTTAAGATCTATTTATGCAGGCTATACATTGCTCTTCCCCCCACCCCACCCACACCAGCAAGCTGGGTACTCAGTTTACCAACCTCAGAAGGATGGAAGGCTGAGCCAACCTCAAGTTGGCTACCTGAGACTGTTGGGATCAAATTCAAGTCGTTAGCAGAGTCTTCACTGCAGTACTGAAGTTTAACCACAGTGTTATGAGGCTCCTGTGGCTGGGATAATAGTGATGAAAAAGAGCTCATCCTTGGATTCCCTGAAGTTGGGAATCCCTTGAGCTGCCATTCATGGTTCAGTGGTAAGCAAGACAGCCAGGAGCATAACTGCTGCCTGTTTGTTTCTGCATCTGCATGCAGTATCAGCAGGCACCAATAGGAGCTGACCAATGGTGGCCTTAAAGCAGGGGAGGGGATCCTTTGCCCCCCCCCATGTTTTGGGCAACTCTTACATTCTTTTATCATCAGCAGTATAGGCTCCGGATTCAGGGAGCAGGGAGCAAAAACATCTGGAGGGCCAAAGATTTCTCTCCGCTCCCTTAAAGGCACATGTTGGACTTCAGCTCCCATCAGTCATAGCTAGCATAGCATTAGCTAGTAGTGAGGAAGGCTGGGTACTGCAGTCAAACAACATCTGGAGAGCTGGCTGTTTCCAACCTTGTTGTAGAAGAAGACGGACTGGGTCCTCCCCCTACCCACCCCTGTACTAAAAAGGAATATCATTTTTTCCTTATTTTTATGGTGCCTGTCACCTTTGGGTTTTATAAGGAATTTATAGAAAATGAATGGTTTTTGTTTTTAAATTCACTGCTCTGACCTCCGGTAGCTGCCACCTGATGCAGCCACCTCACTCTCTCTGACGGTGGGCATGCCCAGTGCCCAGTGCAGGGGAACCTCTAATTCATATATGTCTCTCATCTAGGTATAACACCTAACTGAGGCTGATACGCTGGCAATCAACAGGATAGATGGGCCCAGTGCTATTTCTGCCTAGATGAAAGTCAACGGCTCTGATGACCTCCCTACTTGTCTGGAGCTAAAGTGGCTTCACAGAACTGAGTTTTAGATGGTAAACCTGGCAGAGGATCAGAGGTCACCAAATGATGGAAGCTATTGCAAACCATAGAGGGAGAGAGGCTGGTGGAGTTCTTGATAGTACAGAGTGTTGATTCTGCCAGGGGGCAAAGCAATGAATTAAGAACCTGGTCAATGCTTGCAGGGGTCTCGGAAGATGAAATTTATAATCGAGGACTGGGAAAGCAACCATTTTTGATAAATCCTTTTCTTATCTGCACTAAATAGCTCCGATGGGAATCCTGTCACAAGACGCACATCCTTACAAGATCTTCCAATAGATTATAAGAGAGGAGCTTTGAGTGCGGCATTAGGAAACCCTCCTGAACAAGTATTGTGCCTTAATCCCTATCTCTGATCAGCAACACATCCGTTGCTCTTTGGATAAGATGGCATGGGACAAGTCCAGAACCATCCAAGGTACCCATCTGAACATTTACTGCAGGGCCGGGCATGGCTGGTGGAGGCGGAAAGTATTTCACTGCCACATCCAACTCAAAATATCGGTTTTGACATCGAGAGAAACTGAATGGAAGAAGGCATCAATAACAGCATTTTCATCTCTCCAGGAGCTGTCAACAATAAAAAAAATGCCTGCCTGGATTCAAAGCTGTCCCCGACAATTTATAACAAAACAGAAACTAAAGTGTTTTGGCACCTTGAAGATTAAAACATTTATTTCAGTGGGAGCTCTTGTGGCTGAAAAGTGCGTATTTGCTAGTCTTGAAATATGTGACAATATTTTGGTATTTGTCATTTCTAGAGCAGACTAACATAGCTGCCTCTCTGAAAACTGCTCCCATAAATTAATGTATCTTATATAATATTGTGTAACTACCACCACCACCACCACCACCACCACCACCACCACCACCACCACTACTACTACTACTACTACTACTACTACTACTACTACTACTACTACTACTACTACTGTAGTACTGGAAAGGACATTGTGGACCATCAAGTCCAGACCCTCTCAGGGAGGCACAGTGGGGAACCCAACTCCCAAACAAATGCCTTAAACCAGGCATGTCCAAACTTCGGTTCTCCTGATGTTTTGGACCGCAACTCCCAGAATTCTAAGCTTAGATTGCCAATGACAAAGGACTGTGGGAGTTGCAGTCCAAAACATCTGGAGGGCCGAAGTTTGGCCATGCCTGCCTTAAACCATTGAGCTATAGTACTCTCCAGCAGTTCTTGACAATTCTCTGTGAATGTTCAAAATCCGTGTAAAACAAAGAGGCAAATAAGTACAGCTTATCTCCTTGTAGAAACTGCACAGAATTCCGGTTGAAATCACACAGAGACTCTCCACAAGAAGAGGAAGCTCCCGTCTTTTGAAAGTCACCCTCTGTACTTAAGCAGTGGTGGAAATCCATGAAGTGGCAAGGCTGTTGGGGTCCTTTTCCTCTTCGGTGTATTTGCAGTGGAAATCTAAAAAAGGCTGTTTTGGGGCAAAGAAGAGTCTAATGCAGCTTAAACTCCTCTCTAATGCAGCCTAACGGCTCCCCACACACCCACCCCAGCCTCATCACGTATGTCGGATCCTATTCAGCTTGTGATCAGAAACAATTCTAAGATCCTTCTCATTCATAACATTACTGATCCAGGTAGCTCCCATCTTGTAACTGCATGGTTGGTTCCCCACCCCCACCCCTATAGTATAGTACTTTGTAGGGATGGGCACAAAATGGAAAAATAGGGTTTCATTTTGTTTCATTTTGTGCTTATTCCTGTTTTGTTTCATTTTGATTCTTATGAAATGTTTTTTAAAATTTCATATGAAACGCAATGAAACGAAATGAAACAGCTCCCCTTGGTTCTAGAGGCACCAGATTTGATGCCCAGGACTCCGGGAGCCCTTTTTAAAGGGCTCCTGCTGAGCTATCATCTGGACCCCTTTAAAACTGGCCCAGTTGGCACCAGTTTGATGCTGTTATTGACTAGGCCAGGTTTAAAGGGGTCCAGCCATTGACAGCTCAGCAGGAGCCCAAAAATGCTGGAATGAAATGGTTCGTTGCAATGGAAAAACGACTGTTTTGTTTCATTTATAACAAAATGCTGCTTCCTCATTTCATTTTGTTTCATTTCGTTACGTGATGAAACAACAAATCAGCATTTCATTTCCTGCCCATCCCTAGTATTTTGCTCTTGCTTCTGTTACATTTCATAGTGTTGTTTTCAGCCTGTCAATGTCTTTTGGAATTTTGTTCCTGTCTTCCAGGGTATTAGTTATTCCACCTGGCAGTTACAGCAGACCCTTGTATAACAAATGGTTTGTATAGCATAAAATTTGTACAACATAAAAATTCCGGAGATAGGGGAAATTTGCTTAACAGAATCGCCTATGGGGCAAATCTGTACAACATAAAAATGGGATCGCTCTGTTTTCAATGCATTCCTATGGGAAATTTGTATAAAGGAAAACTTGCTTAACATAATTTCATTTGGAATGAATTAATTCCTTTATACAAGGTACCACTGTATTAGGTCCAACCCGTAACTGATTAACTTGCTGATCGAGATTATCATGGGGCGCTTCGTCAAAGGCTTTGGTGCAGTCAAGATATACTATTAAAGCATTCCTGCTGTCTACATGGGAGATTTAAAAAAAGGTAAAGGTAAAGGTTGCACACACATGTGTGTGCTAGTTGCATCCAACCATAGAGGTGGTGCTCAGCTCTGTATTCAGGCCAAAGAGCCTGTGTTGTGCAAGCTCATGGCCATGTGGCCGGCATGGTTGAATGCATTTCTGCAAATGGAACACTGTTTACCTTCCTGCTTTTAACAGCGGTACCTATTTAATTACTTGCATTCACATGCTTTTGAACTGCAAGTTTGGTGGGAGCTGGGGTTAACAGTGGGAGCTCCCTTTGCCACGTGGCACCCGGGGTTCAAACCGCCAAGCTGCCAACTTTGCAGCCGACCGTTTCAGTGCCTGTTCAAAAAATGAGAAATGATTAGTGCAGCAGGATCAATAAAAGAATTAATAAATTCTAGAGATGGGCACGACCAGGGAAAATGACGTTTTCGAGTTGTCGTGTGTCGGAGCCAGCCCGTTTCGGCTCGTTTCCGTTTTTTGTGAAATTTTCCAAAAAATTGTCATTTCGTTTGTCGGTTTTTCGTCTGTCGTTAGTACTGGTTTTGGGGGGGGCGGGCTCCTGGAGGCACATCTGGGTGGGTGCCTCCTCTGGCCCGCCATGAAGGGAAAGCGGGCTCCTAGAGGCACCTCGTGGGTGCCTCCTCTCCTCACCCGCTAGCCGCTAAAAAATGGCATGCATAGCCAATTGGATATGCATACCATTAAGTTGCAACAGCAGTAGCAGGCAGAGGCACCTCTTTTGGGTGCCTCACTGCCTGCTGGAGAGCGAAGTGACAGAGGACTGGAGTGAGTCACTGGGGACCCCTAAGGGCACCCGCTGTGACTCATTAAGAAGGGAAGTGTACTTGCTGTAGTGCAATGCGAGTACACAGATCTGGCTTGGGGTTAGGGGTTAGCGCAAGGGCTAGGATTAGGGTTACTGGTAAGTTTAGGGTGAGTTACTGGGGTGCACCTCTGGGTGCCTCTCTGACCCACTAAGAAGGACAGTGTACTGGCGTATGGGTTAGGGTTAGGGTTAGGGTTCGGGCTAGGGTTAGTGGCTTTTTATGCCCGACTGGCACATCCCAGAAGTCTCGGTCAAAACCTGGCCAAGTGGCCATGCAATTGGTGGAATGGCTCCAAAAATTTGCATGGTCCACTCCCATGGACAGCCCATCATTGCGAGTGCGCAGGTGTAAAAAAATAAAAATAAAAATAAAAATAAAAATAAAAATAAAATCAATAGAGAGAAGTTTTGTTGCAAGAAAAACCCACTGCTGCTACTGAAAAAATTCAGGCAGTTTTAAAATAACTATTTTCGCATGTTTCTGTGGTGCTTTGGTGTGTTTTTGGACCACGCGATTTCAAAATAAATATTGCGGTCACCCCATTTTGGATCCCCCGCCCGCACCGCATGGCATGGCGAGTTGGCGAGACGACGAGGATGCGCAGACCAGGAGAGGAGGGGGGGAGGCCGGGGACCCCCCCCCCCCAGAAACCACTCCTCTGGTAAGTGCCCTCACTCAGGCAGGCATATTTTCGCCTGCTTTTTTGGCCGGGAATCGGGTTTTTTAAAAAAACTTTTTTCCTGTGCCGCGCCGCTTGGCGAGTTGGCGTGGGCGAGTGCGACTCGATGACGAGGATGCGCACTTTGCGCAGCCCAGGAGAGGAGGGGAGGGAGGCCGGGGACCCCCCCCCAGAAACCACACCTCTGGTAGGTGCCCTCACTCAGGCAGGCATATTTTCGCCTGCTTTTCTGGCCGGGAATCGTTGTTGTTTTTAAACTTTTTTCCTGTGCCGCTTGGCATCGCGCAATCGCTGCGATGCCCAGGAACGACAACACGAAAAATCAGACCAAATTTTTCTTTAGTCGGTTCGAGTTCGAGTTCTGGCAGAGTAATTGTCGTTACCGTTTCCGTTCCATAACGGAAACGAGAAACGGAAACGGAAACGAGAATTTCGCCAAGTTGTGCCCATGTCTAATAAATTCATGTTGGCTTCTAATTATTCCTGCATTGTTTTCAGGGCACTTGCAAAGTGACTGCTTGATAAACCGCTCTAGAATATTCCTGGGATTGCTATCAGGTGGACTGGTCTGTAATTCCCAATTCCCTCCTTGTTACCCTCTTTGAAGACATGGACAATGCTAGCCATGCTCCAAAGCTTTGTCGTGTTCCTTTTATTTTTCACCCCAATACCATTAACCCAGATGTTGTTGGTGGAATAACAAAACTCATCCTGCTGCATTTCTGTGCAAAAAACATGTACTTTTCATGAATACAACAGAACCCCTGGATGCCTGAAAACACAAGTACAATGGAACCCTTATAAGCAATATATAAGGGGCCAGGACAAAGGCCACAAGGAGGCACACCTGAATGTTGTCTCTAGGGCTCTGGCAAACCACAGATATATTATACTGTGGATACCCATCCTGCAAATACGGAGGCCCTGCTCTAGTGTGACTCCCTTTCTATTCTTTCGGTTATTTTTCAAAAATGTTACATCCCCTCCATTGCTATATTCCAGTCATGGATGGGAGTCATGCCACCAAGTCTCAGTTATGCTTATCAAGGCATATTTGCTCTCCTGAACTAAGATCTCAAATCCTTCTTGTTTGTTCCCCATACTCCTGGCATTTGTATCTGGACACCAAAGACTGTGTGATGGATGGCCTGGTTTCCACAGGATGTTATGAAGACTGTTACAGTCCTGGGCCCCCTTACATCTGTCCAGTCTGTTCCTGTTGTTTTGCATAAGCCTTCATTCGTCTTTACTGCCAAGTTTCCATCCTCCCTCCCACTTCCAGTTATGTTTAAAGCCCTCAGTCAGGCATGTCCAAACTTCGGCCCTCCTGATGTTTTGGACCACAACTCCCAGAATTCCAAGCCTGTATTTCCAATGGCAAAGGCCTGTGGGAGTTGTGATCCAAAACATCCGGAGGGCCAAAGTTTGGACATGCCTGCCCTCACTTCTTACTATGCTGTGGCTATACATGTTTCCCCCAGTCTTAGTGAGGTGCAACCCATCACTTGTGAGCAGTTCATAAAGAGTCCACTTTGTCCTCCTCCAGAGTACTCTCTTCTCTCTCTGTTTCTCTCTCTCTCTCTCTCTCTCTCACACACACACACACACACAATTATCAATTATATATATAAAATTCAAAAACTCAAAGAATATATATATATATATATATATATATAAACACACCCACACACATCACTACCACCATCACTACTACCACAATTCTACTTTATGTGCTTTTACTGTTTCTCCTAAAAGCATATAAAGTAGAATTGTGGTAGTGGTGATGGTGGTAGTGATGTGTGTGGGTGTGTTTTATATATATATATATATATATATATATATATATATATATATATATATATATATATATATATGCATGTTAGGGTGGATTCGGGTTTATTACCGTGTATAAATCTGGTTGTTTTGGCGACGTTTCGACGAGGTCTCACTCGTCATCTTCAGGCTGGTGTTCTGGCTTCTTTCTTCTTGAAGCAAAGCGTGATCTCAGTTGAAGTCCTTCTATAAATACTGCTGGGGGGTGTGGTTTGCTTGCTCTGTTGCTGATTGTAGGTTTGTTTGTTCTTTTGTGATTTGCTGTGTGGCTGAGGCGATCGTTAAGGGCTTAACTGCTGGTGGGTTAGATGGCTGTTTAGAGACATCCTGTGTGGGTGAGGTGCTGGATGTGTGTCTATTAGCCTTTTGTTTCTTAACGACCTTGGTGATGGGCGTTCTGGCAGCATCCTGGGTTTTGGTGGAGTGGGGTCCTGTGTCTTGTGAATTCATTTTGGTCTGGCTGCGTGTCTGTGGTCTCCCAATGTTTTTTTGGCGTGTGTAAGTGTGCTCCATGTGGTGGCTGGAGTGGGGAGTAGCGGTAGATGGTGCAGTCGTGGTTTTGTTATTGGATGGTGGTTTCGTTTCATCTGTGGGAGGGGTCCGGGTTTGTGTTTGGTGTGGATGGAAGGTGGTGGCATCTTGTGTCCTTTTGGACCTGGTGTCAGTCTTTGTGACAGAGGCTCGTCTGTTGACCAGGGCTAGTTTCCAGATGTCAGGCAAGCGGGAGGTGTCATCACGTTTATTCATGTTGTTTGGGTGTTTCTCTATTTCAATGGCTTCCATGATTATTCGACTGTTGAAGTGTTCAGTTTTGGAGATGAGTTTGGTTCTTTCAAAATCAATTTCATGACCTGTTGTTTTTATGTGCTGGAAGAGAGAGGAAGATTTTTCTTCTTTTTTGACTGCGTTCTTGTGTTCTGCGATGCGTGCGCTTATTCTCCTGTTTGTCTGTCCGATGTATGTGGCTGGGCAGACTTTGCATGGTATTTCGTAGACTCCTTGGTTTTCTAGCTCAATCTTGTCTTTGGGGTTTCTTAAAATGTTGGCTATTTTTTGTTCGGTGCAAAAGGCTGTCTTGATATTGTGTTTGTGGAGAATTTTGCTGATTTTGTCTGTGGTGCCTTTGATGTAAGGGAGGAGGGCAGTGCCATTGTTCTCTTCTGTTTCTTGGTTCTTGGGGGGTGTTTCTTTTTGGATTAGTTTGGTGATGGTGTTTTTTTTGGAATCCGTTCGCAATTAAAGCATTCGAGAGAGTGTGTAATTCAGTTTTTAGGTGGTCTTTGTCAGCGAGGCGTTTGGTTCTGGAGATGAGGGTTTTTGCTACGGAGGTGATCTGTGCAGGGTGGTGGTGTGATTGTGCATTTAAGTAGCGGTTTGTATGTGTTTTTTTCCGGTAGATGGTATGTCCTAAGGAGCCGTCGGGTTTTTTGTAGATTAGGACGTCCAGGAAGGGAAGTTGGTTGTTGGCTTCTATTTCCATAGTGAATTGTATTTTGGGGTGTAGGCTGTTGAGATGTGTGAGGAAGTTGTTCAGTTTGTCTTTCCCGTGTGGCCAGATAACAAAGGTGTCGTCAACATATCTGAGCCAGAGTTTGGGTTTATGTTCGGACTTCTGTAACGCGTTGGTTTCAAAGTGTTCCATATATAGGTTTGCGATGACCGGTGAGAGGGGTGATCCCATGGGTGCTCCTTCTATCTGTTTGTATCTTTGTCCATTGTGGATGAAGTATGTGTTGGTTAGGCAGTGGTTGGTCAGATCTAGGATGTGCTTGGGGGGGTTGTATTTGTTGTGGATAGCTGTCAAGGCTTCTTGAATGGGCACTTGTGTGAAGAGCGAAACAACGTCGAAGCTCACGAGTAGGTCATTGGGTTGTAGGTCTTGTTTCTTTATAATTTCTATGAAGTGGAACGAGTTTTGTACGTATGAAGAGATGGATTCTGCATAGGGCTGGAGTTGTTTGGCAAGAAATTTGGCGAGGTTTTGTAGGGGTGAGCCTATGGAGCTGACTATGGGTCTGAGAGGTGTTCCTTCTTTGTGAATCTTGGGGAGGCCGTAGAGCTTGGGGCATCTGGAAGATTTCTCTCTGGGGATGATGCTTGGCTTGATTTCTTCACTTAAGGGTGAGGCTTTTATTTTGGCTTTGGTGGTTTTTTTCCAGGTAGGTGGTGGGGTCTGTGTTCAAAGGTATGTAAGCAGGGTCTTGTAGTAGGTTGGATAGTTTGGCTTGGTAGTCAGATGTGTTCATCACCACTGTGGCATTGCCTTTGTCTGCTGGGAGAATGATTATGTTGTTGTCTTTCTTCAGGTTGGTGAGGGCTTTTTGTTCTTCTTTGTGTAAATTGCTTCTGGGTGGTTTGCTGGAGCAGAGGATATTGGTGACTTCGAGTCTGATTTTGTTGGCTTCATCTGGGTTGATTTTGGTTAAGCTGGCTTCCACTCCGCATATGATGTTTTCAGTGGGGATGTGTCTGGGGGCGACTGCAAAGTTGAATCCTTTGGACAGGACTTTGGTCTCTGCGATGGTGAGTGTCCTGTCTGATATGTTGTGAACTGTTTGTTTCATGGGCTGCTGTGGGGGGTTGGGCTTCTGGCGTTTTTCCAGTTTGTGGAGTTTGTTGGTGTGTATGTCTGTCTTGTGGGAGGTCTCTGTTTCAGCTCTCCAGGCGGCGAGTTGCTTGGATTTGTTCCCCAGAGTGTTGGGTGGATTTTGTTGCTGAGTTTGAGGTGGAGAGTGAGTAGGTCTCTGTTGGTTTGATCTAGTAGGTATCTTTTCTTGTGTAGTTCGTTTCTGATTAGGGCTAGTTCTGTTCTTTTCAGGATCCTTTCGCTGGATGGGGTTTTTGAGTGGAATTTCAGTTGGAAGCTTGTGGGGATCACATTTTTATCTCGGCAGTTGCGTAGGAATGCAATGTCACATAAGATGGTGGCTCTTCGGACTTCTAGTTTCTCGTAGGTTCTGGTCAGCTGGAAGGTTTCCTCCCCGTAGAGGTCGGATATTTGTTTTCGTAGATTTTCACGGGTATAGGTATGCATGTTAGGGTGGATTCGGGTTTCTTCCCGTGTAGAAATCTGGTTGTTTTTGGCGACGTTTCGACGAGGTCTCACTCGTCATCTTCAGGCTGGTGTTCTGGCTTCTTTCTTCTTGAAGCAAAGCGTGATCTCAGTTGAAGTCCTTCTATAAATACTGCTGGGGGGTGTGGTTTGCTTGCTCTGTTGCTGATTGTAGGTTTGTTTGTTCTTTTGTGATTTGCTGTGTGGCTGAGGCGATCGTTAAGGGCTTAACTGCTGGTGGGTTAGATGGCTGTTTAGAGACATCCTGTGTGGGTGAGGTGCTGGATGTGTGTCTATTAGCCTTTTGTTTCTTAACGACCTTGGTGATGGGCGTTCTGGCAGCATCCTGGGTTTTGGTGGAGTGGGGTCCTGTGTCTTGTGAATTCATTTTGGTCTGGCTGCGTGTCTGTGGTCTCCCAATGTTTTTTTGGCGTGTGTAAGTGTGCTCCATGTGGTGGCTGGAGTGGGGAGTAGCGGTAGATGGTGCAGTCGTGGTTTTGTTATTGGATGGTGGTTTCGTTTCATCTGTGGGAGGGGTCCGGGTTTGTGTTTGGTGTGGATGGAAGGTGGTGGCATCTTGTGTCCTTTTGGACCTGGTGTCAGTCTTTGTGACAGAGGCTCGTCTGTTGACCAGGGCTAGTTTCCAGATGTCAGGCAAGCGGGAGGTGTCATCACGTTTATTCATGTTGTTTGGGTGTTTCTCTATTTCAATGGCTTCCATGATTATTCGACTGTTGAAGTGTTCAGTTTTGGAGATGAGTTTGGTTCTTTCAAAATCAATTTCATGACCTGTTGTTTTTATGTGCTGGAAGAGAGAGGAAGATTTTTCTTCTTTTTTGACTGCGTTCTTGTGTTCTGCGATGCGTGCGCTTATTCTCCTGTTTGTCTGTCCGATGTATGTGGCTGGGCAGACTTTGCATGGTATTTCGTAGACTCCTTGGTTTTCTAGCTCAATCTTGTCTTTGGGGTTTCTTAAAATGTTGGCTATTTTTTGTTCGGTGCAAAAGGCTGTCTTGATATTGTGTTTGTGGAGAATTTTGCTGATTTTGTCTGTGGTGCCTTTGATGTAAGGGAGGAGGGCAGTGCCATTGTTCTCTTCTGTTTCTTGGTTCTTGGGGGGTGTTTCTTTTTGGATTAGTTTGGTGATGGTGTTTTTTTGGAATCCGTTCGCAATTAAAGCATTCGAGAGAGTGTGTAATTCAGTTTTTAGGTGGTCTTTGTCAGCGAGGCGTTTGGTTCTGGAGATGAGGGTTTTTGCTACGGAGGTGATCTGTGCAGGGTGGTGGTGTGATTGTGCATTTAAGTAGCGGTTTGTATGTGTTTTTTTCCGGTAGATGGTATGTCCTAAGGAGCCGTCGGGTTTTTTGTAGATTAGGACGTCCAGGAAGGGAAGTTGGTTGTTGGCTTCTATTTCCATAGTGAATTGTATTTTGGGGTGTAGGCTGTTGAGATGTGTGAGGAAGTTGTTCAGTTTGTCTTTCCCGTGTGGCCAGATAACAAAGGTGTCGTCAACATATCTGAGCCAGAGTTTGGGTTTATGTTCGGACTTCTGTAACGCGTTGGTTTCAAAGTGTTCCATATATAGGTTTGCGATGACCGGTGAGAGGGGTGATCCCATGGGTGCTCCTTCTATCTGTTTGTATCTTTGTCCATTGTGGATGAAGTATGTGTTGGTTAGGCAGTGGTTGGTCAGATCTAGGATGTGCTTGGGGGGGGTTGTATTTGTTGTGGATAGCTGTCAAGGCTTCTTGAATGGGCACTTGTGTGAAGAGCGAAACAACGTCGAAGCTCACGAGTAGGTCATTGGGTTGTAGGTCTTGTTTCTTTATAATTTCTATGAAGTGGAACGAGTTTTGTACGTATGAAGAGATGGATTCTGCATAGGGCTGGAGTTGTTTGGCAAGAAATTTGGCGAGGTTTTGTAGGGGTGAGCCTATGGAGCTGACTATGGGTCTGAGAGGTGTTCCTTCTTTGTGAATCTTGGGGAGGCCGTAGAGCTTGGGGCATCTGGAAGATTTCTCTCTGGGGATGATGCTTGGCTTGATTTCTTCACTTAAGGGTGAGGCTTTTATTTTGGCTTTGGTGGTTTTTTCCAGGTAGGTGGTGGGGTCTGTGTTCAAAACCTCGCCAAATTTCTTGCCAAACAACTCCAGCCCTATGCAGAATCCATCTCTTCATACGTACAAAACTCGTTCCACTTCATAGAAATTATAAAGAAACAAGACCTACAACCCAATGACCTACTCGTGAGCTTCGACGTTGTTTCGCTCTTCACACAAGTGCCCATTCAAGAAGCCTTGACAGCTATCCACAACAAATACAACCCCCCCAAGCACATCCTAGATCTGACCAACCACTGCCTAACCAACACATACTTCATCCACAATGGACAAAGATACAAACAGATAGAAGGAGCACCCATGGGATCACCCCTCTCACCGGTCATCGCAAACCTATATATGGAACACTTTGAAACCAACGCGTTACAGAAGTCCGAACATAAACCCAAACTCTGGCTCAGATATGTTGACGACACCTTTGTTATCTGGCCACACGGGAAAGACAAACTGAACAACTTCCTCACACATCTCAACAGCCTACACCCCAAAATACAATTCACTATGGAAATAGAAGCCAACAACCAACTTCCCTTCCTGGACGTCCTAATCTACAAAAAACCCGACGGCTCCTTAGGACATACCATCTACCGAAAAAAAAACACATACAAACCGCTACTTAAATGCACAATCACACCACCACCCTGCACAGATCACCTCCGTAGCAAAAACCCTCATCTCCAGAACCAAACGCCTCGCTGACAAAGACCACCTAAAAACTGAATTACACACTCTCTCGAATGCTTTAATTGCGAACGGATTCCAAAAAAACACCATCACCAAACTAATCCAAAAAGAAACACCCCCCAAGAACCAAGAAACAGAAGAGAACAATGGCACTGCCCTCCTCCCTTACATCAAAGGCACCACAGACAAAATCAGCAAAATTCTCCACAAACACAATATCAAGACAGCCTTTTGCACCGAACAAAAAATAGCCAACATTTTAAGAAACCCCAAAGACAAGATTGAGCTAGAAAACCAAGGAGTCTACGAAATACCATGCAAAGTCTGCCCAGCCACATACATCGGACAGACAAACAGGAGAATAAGCGCACGCATCGCAGAACACAAGAACGCAGTCAAAAAAGAAGAAAAAATCTTCCTCTCTCTTCCAGCACATAAAAACAACAGGTCATGAAATTGATTTTGAAAGAACCAAACTCATCTCCAAAACTGAACACTTCAACAGTCGAATAATCATGGAAGCCATTGAAATAGAGAAACACCCAAACAACATGAATAAACGTGATGACACCTCCCGCTTGCCTGACATCTGGAAACTAGCCCTGGTCAACAGACGAGCCTCTGTCACAAAGACTGACACCAGGTCCAAAAGGACACAAGATGCCACCACCTTCCATCCACACCAAACACAAACCCGGACCCCTCCCACAGATGAAACGAAACCACCATCCAATAACAAAACCACGACTGCACCATCTACCGCTACTCCCCACTCCAGCCACCACATGGAGCACACTTACACACGCCAAAAAAACATTGGGAGACCACAGACACGCAGCCAGACCAAAATGAATTCACAAGACACAGGACCCCACTCCACCAAAACCCAGGATGCTGCCAGAACGCCCATCACCAAGGTCGTTAAGAAACAAAAGGCTAATAGACACACATCCAGCACCTCACCCACACAGGATGTCTCTAAACAGCCATCTAACCCACCAGCAGTTAAGCCCTTAACGATCGCCTCAGCCACACAGCAAATCACAAAAGAACAAACAAACCTACAATCAGCAACAGAGCAAGCAAACCACACCCCCCAGCAGTATTTATAGAAGGACTTCAACTGAGATCACGCTTTGCTTCAAGAAGAAAGAAGCCAGAACACCAGCCTGAAGATGACGAGTGAGACCTCGTCGAAACGTCGCCAAAACAACCAGATTTCTACACGGGAAGAAACCCGAATCCACCCTAACATGCATACCTATACCCGTGAAAATCTACGAAAACAAATATCCGACCTCTACGGGGAGGAAACCTTCCAGCTGACCAGAACCTACGAGAAACTAGAAGTCCGAAGAGCCACCATCTTATGTGACATTGCATTCCTACGCAACTGCCGAGATAAAAATGTGATCCCGACAAGCTTCCAACTGAAATTCCACTCAAAAACCCCATCCAGCGAAAGGATCCTGAAAAGAACAGAACTAGCCCTATTCAGAAACGAACTACACAAGAAAAGATACCTACTAGATCAAACCAACAGAGACCTACTCACTCTCCACCTCAAACTCAGCAACAAAATCCACCCAACACTCTGGAACAAATCCAAGCAACTCGCCGCCTGGAGAGCTGAAACAGAGACCTCCCACAAGACAGACATACACACCAACAAACTCCACAAACTGGAAAAACGCCAGAAGCCCAACCCCCCACAGCAGCCCATGAAACAAACAGTTCACAACATATCAGACAGGACACTCACCATCGCAGAGACCAAAGTCCTGTCCAAAGGATTCAACTTTGCAGTCGCCCCCAGACACATCCCCACTGAAAACATCATATGCGGAGTGGAAGCCAGCTTAACCAAAATCAACCCAGATGAAGCCAACAAAATCAGACTCGAAGTCACCAATATCCTCTGCTCCAGCAAACCACCCAGAAGCAATTTACACAAAGAAGAACAAAAAGCCCTCACCAACCTGAAGAAAGACAACAACATAATCATTCTCCCAGCAGACAAAGGCAATGCCACAGTGGTGATGAACACATCTGACTACCAAGCCAAACTATCCAACCTACTACAAGACCCTGCTTACATACCTTTGAACACAGACCCCACCACCTACCTGGAAAAAACCACCAAAGCCAAAATAAAAGCCTCACCCTTAAGTGAAGAAATCAAGCCAAGCATCATCCCCAGAGAGAAATCTTCCAGATGCCCCAAGCTCTACGGCCTCCCCAAGATTCACAAAGAAGGAACACCTCTCAGACCCATAGTCAGCTCCATAGGCTCACCCCTACAAAACCTCGCCAAATTTCTTGCCAAACAACTCCAGCCCTATGCAGAATCCATCTCTTCATACGTACAAAACTCGTTCCACTTCATAGAAATTATAAAGAAACAAGACCTACAACCCAATGACCTACTCGTGAGCTTCGACGTTGTTTCGCTCTTCACACAAGTGCCCATTCAAGAAGCCTTGACAGCTATCCACAACAAATACAACCCCCCCAAGCACATCCTAGATCTGACCAACCACTGCCTAACCAACACATACTTCATCCACAATGGACAAAGATACAAACAGATAGAAGGAGCACCCATGGGATCACCCCTCTCACCGGTCATCGCAAACCTATATATGGAACACTTTGAAACCAACGCGTTACAGAAGTCCGAACATAAACCCAAACTCTGGCTCAGATATGTTGACGACACCTTTGTTATCTGGCCACACGGGAAAGACAAACTGAACAACTTCCTCACACATCTCAACAGCCTACACCCCAAAATACAATTCACTATGGAAATAGAAGCCAACAACCAACTTCCCTTCCTGGACGTCCTAATCTACAAAAAACCCGACGGCTCCTTAGGACATACCATCTACCGGAAAAAAACACATACAAACCGCTACTTAAATGCACAATCACACCACCACCCTGCACAGATCACCTCCGTAGCAAAAACCCTCATCTCCAGAACCAAACGCCTCGCTGACAAAGACCACCTAAAAACTGAATTACACACTCTCTCGAATGCTTTAATTGCGAACGGATTCCAAAAAAACACCATCACCAAACTAATCCAAAAAGAAACACCCCCCAAGAACCAAGAAACAGAAGAGAACAATGGCACTGCCCTCCTCCCTTACATCAAAGGCACCACAGACAAAATCAGCAAAATTCTCCACAAACACAATATCAAGACAGCCTTTTGCACCGAACAAAAAATAGCCAACATTTTAAGAAACCCCAAAGACAAGATTGAGCTAGAAAACCAAGGAGTCTACGAAATACCATGCAAAGTCTGCCCAGCCACATACATCGGACAGACAAACAGGAGAATAAGCGCACGCATCGCAGAACACAAGAACGCAGTCAAAAAAGAAGAAAAATCTTCCTCTCTCTTCCAGCACATAAAAACAACAGGTCATGAAATTGATTTTGAAAGAACCAAACTCATCTCCAAAACTGAACACTTCAACAGTCGAATAATCATGGAAGCCATTGAAATAGAGAAACACCCAAACAACATGAATAAACGTGATGACACCTCCCGCTTGCCTGACATCTGGAAACTAGCCCTGGTCAACAGACGAGCCTCTGTCACAAAGACTGACACCAGGTCCAAAAGGACACAAGATGCCACCACCTTCCATCCACACCAAACACAAACCCGGACCCCTCCCACAGATGAAACGAAACCACCATCCAATAACAAAACCACGACTGCACCATCTACCGCTACTCCCCACTCCAGCCACCACATGGAGCACACTTACACACGCCAAAAAAAAACATTGGGAGACCACAGACACGCAGCCAGACCAAAATGAATTCACAAGACACAGGACCCCACTCCACCAAAACCCAGGATGCTGCCAGAACGCCCATCACCAAGGTCGTTAAGAAACAAAAGGCTAATAGACACACATCCAGCACCTCACCCACACAGGATGTCTCTAAACAGCCATCTAACCCACCAGCAGTTAAGCCCTTAACGATCGCCTCAGCCACACAGCAAATCACAAAAGAACAAACAAACCTACAATCAGCAACAGAGCAAGCAAACCACACCCCCCAGCAGTATTTATAGAAGGACTTCAACTGAGATCACGCTTTGCTTCAAGAAGAAAGAAGCCAGAACACCAGCCTGAAGATGACGAGTGAGACCTCGTCGAAACGTCGCCAAAACAACCAGATTTCTACACGGAAAGAAACCCGAATCCACCCTAACATGCATACCTATACCCGTGAAAATCTACGAAAACAAAATATATATATATATATATATATATATATATATATATATATATATATATATATATATATATATATATATATATATATATATATATATATATATTCTTGAGTTTTTGAATTGTGTTTCCCCTGGCCTTACCTCCATTCCTCTATTACACACATCATTCATTAGATTATGAAGACCCATTAATGTCATGCAGCAGAACCAAATGAATTCACTGAGAGACCTCCATTAGCATATCAAGTACCTGCTTCTCAGCTAAATATTCCTGACAGCTCTCATTACAAATGATGGATGACATTTATAAAAGATAAGTTGTTCCGGAGGAAAATAGATATCTACTTTGTGTATCCTGGTTGCAAGGCGCTATTTTTTTTTACTGTTGATATTTCTTTCTTTTGACTTTTTTGGAGGAAGAGGGAAAGGAGTTGTAAAATTCAAAATTAGTTTAATTGCTCATGCCAAAGTGTATTACGGCATTGTGAGACTAATTGAGAGTCGATTCTGACTTTTGCAGGTGTTTTATTCCTGAGAAAGCAAACTGAATCCTTCCAGATGTGTTTGCAGCCATATGTCATACCAGGAAGGAGAGGGGGGGCAAACGGGTGGGGGGCAAGCTATGTATAGTGATTATAGTTCCTGTGTCGGGAAAAGGTAACTCATCTTATAATATGCTTGAAAAAGATGCGTAAACATGAGCACAGCTTCTCACATTGCCATATTTAATCATAAGGTTCTGAAGGTGCACACCTGAAAAAATAAATTGTTGTTGCTGCTGCTGATGATGATGATGATGATGATGATGATGTTTTAGCCCATGGGTCCATTGGATTGTTGCACCTGTTGATTTTTATCTGTCATGGCCTAGGGTTTTGTGTTTTTCCTACTGGTGTTTTTTATTGCTTTCCATTATTGTTGTGTTTGGTTGCATTTGCCATCCAGAGCGGTAGCTTTGCTACTATTTTTATTTATTTATTTATTTATTTATTTATTTATTTATTTATTTATTGGACTTTTATACCGCCCATCTAGCCCTAGGACTACTCTGGGCAGTTTACAACATGGAATCACATAACAAGCTAACAAAGGAATACATGTAATACATGTAAAAAAACAAAATGCAAGGAGAATAATAAAACAATACATAATAATAAAATATACATAAGTCAACAGCAAAACAAAATATATATAAATCAACCATAATAAACTAAAATTAGGCTAAAATAAAGCTAAAAATAGCAGGAGATTGATAAAACAGTGTGGGGGAAGAGAAGATAAGTGGTAAAGAGAATAATGTCTTACTGGATGTTTGAGAAATCAGGAAAGGCCATTCTATACAACCAGGTCTTCAATGGTTGTTGTTTTTTAAATTGAAGTGATGGTGCCAGCCAAATTTCAGGGGGTACTAATTTGGACAAGGGGAAGGAAGGAAGGAAGGAAGGAAGGAAGGAAGGAAGGAAGGAAGGAAGGAAGGAAGGAGAAACCTAGTTGTGGTTTGACAGTCCAGCCCTACAACCCACACTAAGGATTACTGGAGGCTGTCCTCTACAGCCTGGAAAGGGGTGAGAGTAGCATATACCTCACACATTTGTTCTAACTCTTATCTGAATGCCTGAATCAATTTCTGCATATCAGCTGATATCAATCTGGTCACCCAAAGACAAATGAAAACCCTTTCCTCGGTTTCCCCAATTATCATTTATTCTTTAGCAATTTATTCAGGGAATTGTTGAAGATGCTTCCTCAACAGCGACTAGTGGCTCAGAGATGTTTATTTAAATCATCAATGTCGTTTGAGACTTGGTAGCTACAAGATGTCATGTGGCCACCTGCATGACCTGGGGTGAAAAGAAAAGAATTTGGTTTCAAGTAGAGGTAGCAAAGAAGCAAAAGACTGAATGTTTGGGTGGACCAACCACATGGAGGTAAACACTGTTTGCTTAAAAGTACAGCTGGCATATTAAAGTTTGGCTCTCCCTCTCCCTACCTCCTGTTCATATATACAGTAGGACTCCCGTATCTGAGGATGGCAGCAATGGCTGCATGGTGTGAATGGCTGGCTGGTGGGCGCACGCAACTGAGCAAGGTCCCTGCCAGTGGCTGTGTGGCACCACCGTTTTCGCCACCATCACCACCATCGCTGTCATCGCCATACCCTTGCCGCCGCCACTGCTGTCACCCTTGGATAAAAGTGTTCACTCCTATCCACAGGTTTCACTATCCACAGGGCAACCCAGAACCACTCCTCATCAGATACAGAGGTCCTACGGTATATACATAAACAGGTTGCTGAAGGGGGAGCCAGGCAAGCATAATAGGTGAAAACAAAATAAAAAGTAAAAGTAAAAAAGGAGGAAAATGTGGCAGCACTTAAATACTAACTTTTATATTTGTTTAATGTGAGCTTGAAACTGGCGAAGTCCACTTCATCTCCCATTTTATATATAGATATAGATATAGATATACTGTAGATATAGATATAGATATAGATACACACACACACACACACACACAGAGAGAGAGAGAGAGAGAGAGAGAGAGAGAGAGAGAGAGAGAGAGAGTGGTACCTCTACTTACGAGTTTAATCCATTCCAAACGCATGCTCTTAAGCCGAACAACTCTTAAGTAGAGCAGACCGCATCTAAAATTTGTCAGGCAGCAGTTAAAATGACAATGTTTTTCACTCTTAAGTCAAGCCACTTGTAAGTAGAGGTACCACTGAGATAGATAGATAGATAGATAGATAGATAGATAGATAGATAGATAGATAGATAGATAGATAGATAGATAGATAGATAGGATAGTCTTTAAGGTGCCACTGTTTTGACTCTTTTTATTTTATTTTATTTTATTTTCACCTATTCATAAACCAATATTCTAAACTACAGCACTAATACCTCCAGTTTCCCTACAGAAATGTTTCTGCATTAAATTCTGTCCCGAGAAAGTCTGACCTTATGTAGTGAGAAAAAGGAAGGGAAGGAGATGAGCAGCAGGCAGACAGACAGATGGACATGCTTGCCGAGATGCTGCTGTGAAGGAGATGTCTTTTTCTCTTTGGTAACATGGGGAACAGTTAAAAGGGCCTTACATAAAAGCTGAGCAATATCTGCTCTGATAGGCACATGAAAATGAAATGGCCCTGTATTTTAATGGACCCATTATTTTTCCAACACTTAACAGAGTATTTTATGAGCCATGGGAAAACTATAAGGAGAATGCCTTTCTGCTGGAGTCTCAGCTCAACTCAAACAAGCTCTTACAAGGCTGTTACCTAGCATCACTGGAAAAAGCAAGCATTGGATGTTCACCATTGTAAATGACTCCGTAAGCTTCCTAACTGTTAAAGCAGTATGGCAATGGAATCAATTACTGTACCTCGAGAGATGGTGAGTGCTCCAACCCTGGAGGCATTCAATGGAAAATTAGACAGCCATCCTTCAGATATACTTTGATTTGGATTCCTCCAATGAGCAGGGGGTTGGACTTGATGGCTATATAGACTCGATGGTTCAATGATTTTTAAGGTACAGATTGAGTGTGTTGGAATCCAGTTAGGCCATTCACCTCCACCCATAACTTCCAGCCAATGACTTCTCTCTCTCCCTCTCTCCCTCTCCCTCTCCTCTCTCTCTCTCTCTCTCTCTCTCTCTCTCTCTGTCTCTCTGTCTCTCTCTCTCTGTGTCTCTCTCTCTCTCTTTCTCTGGTTGCCAGGAGAGACTCTTCAGCCTTGCCTGGAATTTCACTTCAACATCAGACGTCAGAACAAGAGATTAGGTGCTGGGATGTTGAAAAACGTAAATGATCTTTATCCCATTTTTTAAAATGCTCAGTGCATTTCTGCACATGACCTTCTATAAAAACAAGCCAGGTCCCATCTTCACTTGTGTGGGATCATTGATGGGTGTTGGAATGCAAGAGGAACTTTTCTTTAAAACCTTTCTTGTGACATAATTCAAATGCCTATTAGAAAGATTCTCGACCCTCGACTTCTGATAATCCAGGCTGGGGGAGAGTTTTCCCTTGTAGCTGTTTTCTTGATCTTTGCACTGCAGTCCTGTCTTTTCCATTTGCTTTGTCTTCCCTCCAGCTGCAAATAAAGGTCTGTGTCGGTGGTCTGGTCCGGAAAGCCCTGTGATAAAACGTGTTGAGCATTTTTTAAATCAAAACAAAGATTATATATATTTTCGACATCCTGAGACCTAGTCTCTCTTTCTGTTTTCTGATAGCACTGGATGCACCAGCTCCTTCAGTCTCTGCTTTGGCTTTCAGTTCAGGACATGGCCTTTTATTGGAAACGAGACAGGACCAATATCTTCAACAGAAAGAAACTTTTAATGGCATAAAATAAATTGAGTACAAAAGAGTCAAATTATGGGATAGCAGAATCAAAGAGGTTGAAAGGGAACAAGTTAATGGCCAGACTTAGTCCTGTAGGTCCCTCTGTACAGGTACTCGGGCACCGACTCTTGTCAGTCTGGTAAATTTGTCCACAAATACATGCTGAGTGTTACTCTCTGGAGATCCAGAAAGGAAAGAAATGACTGGAGCCAGTTTTCAATGACCGGACCTGATCAGTTTCACTTAACTGCCAAGCAGGCTGCTCTGACAAAGACAAAGACAAGGTGTCCACCAAAAAAAATGGTGATTTGTCACAATGCTTGGTTCATCAGGACTGATGAATTGATGAATAGAGATGGGCACAAAACAAACTTTTGGTTTGTTTCATTATTTGTTGTTTTGTTACGTAATGAAATGAATAATGAACTGCCCCTTCTAAGAGAAATGAAACAAAATGAAATGGAAATTTCCGTTTCAGTTTGGTTTGTTTGACAGTGTCTCCTGCCTGGTGCTGCTCCTGGCCTGGTCCTCCGTCCTGGCTGCAGGAAGGGTCCAGGAGCCTCCGGGAGGGGGGAGGAGCTGACCGGCCACACTACAGTTGCTAGGCGGCCTCATGGTTGGGAGTTTTAAAAAATACAATAAAGATAAAATAAAATAAAAAAGATCCGGCGCGTGGGCACCAGTACCGGCCTGTGAGCACCAGACCCAGCCCGCGGGGTTGCTGAACCAGCCGCAGGCCAGCAAAAGTTTTTTTTTAAAAAACCTCCCGGCTCACGCTAGATCTCAGACCAGGGATGGTGGAGGTGGTGCAAGTTTGTTTTTTCTCTCTGGGATGTCTTTTAAGACTAGGTGTCCATTTCCACCCAGGTATCAAGGCTCAATGGCAATGTTATTTTATATGCACTGTGCCTAAGAAATGGCTACACACACACACACACACACACACACACACACACCTCAGGAGTGAGGGGGAGAGACTAGGAACAGAACCACCCACTTCTGCTCCAGTACGGGTGCTTGCAGGTGCGGGCTTGAGCCCCTTGGGACATTTCAACTGTAGAACCCCAGCACCAGGACTCCTGAGTCTTCTTGTTGCAAAAGCCTTAACCAGCCGTTGTGCAGGAGCTGGAGAATAATTCCCTGTGGCTGGTAAGCAACCTTCCACAAGCCCCGGAAACATCAAGAAGCTGGAAGGGGGAGGGTGGCAGACCTGTACCATGCTGTATGTAGGTACAGCTGATAAAATGTAAGCCAAGAGAACAGTGGCAACGATTACAGCTGCTAAATACGGTTGCCCCTGGCTCATCTACAAACAAAAAAGTCTCTCCCTCTGCTGACTCATTGCTTGGTTATCCATGTTTTTCATTGCCTCTGGGCCCATTTACCAAGATGCCCCAGATCCGTGGCCATTTGCACAATGAAGTTCTTCTCCCACCTCTCTCCTCTTGTCTGCCCTGCCTCTTTGACATCAGAAGGCCCTGCCTGAATTGAACTGCTGCATAGCTCAGCGGCTTAGGCATCCGTCTGTGGGGCCACTGGTTGGGAGTTTGATTCCTCCCTGTGCCTCTGTGAGAAGGGATCCATAGGGTCCTTCCACTTTGGCAGTTCAAAGGTTGTTGTTGTTGATGGTGATGATGATGATGATGATTTATTTATTTATTTATTAAATTTATATACCGCTCCATCTGTTCTAATAATAATTACTATTATATATTTATTTGCTTTTATCTGTAGCCCATCTTGCTCCTGTTCTATGCTGTTGTTATATATTGTTTACTAGTTATGGTGTTTTTATTTATATACATGTGCTTATCTGTTATATTGTATTTTACTGTTTATGGTTTGATTTCTGTTCAGTTTTTAAACCACCCAGAGTAGCCGTGTAGCTAGACAGAGCAGTATATAAATTTAATAAATAAATAAATAAATAAATAAATAAATAAATCTAGCTGCACGGCTACTCTGGGTGGTTTACAGAGTTGTACCAATATCAATCAAGACACACAATACATAAACAATCCAATAAAAAACATAATAAGAAATAATGTGGAAGGAGGAGGAGGAGGAGGAGGAGGAGGAGGAGGAGGAGGAGGAGGAGGAGGATTTCAGGCATAAAATCTCAGGGAATGAGATGCTTCCATTCTAGTCTCTGGTGTAGAAATCAGACGGTGCCAGTGGACTTCTCTACAGTCCTATATGACACTTTTCAAAACAGAGAGTGGGCTTTATGGATGCTTCCCTGTTTTCTTCCTCTGTTTATAGCTCTCTGTATTCTAAAGGAGGGCCTGTGACACCCACCACTCAGAATATTGTTCATTCTTCTTAGAAAATTTTACAAGATGTTCCACAAGTTAAACAACTCATACAGTATAGCAATTCAGGAATATCATCAAGCCTTAAATCGATAATATACAGTAATACCTCAATTTACGAATGCCTCAGTTAATGAAAAATCGATTTATAAAAAGAAATTTCAATTAGGGATGTTTCGGTTTATGAAAATATTCAATGGGATGCCCCAGTTTACATTTTTCCATTATGCATTTTGAAAGAAAAATATAGCCAGGATGCATTGCACCCCTGTGGTTTGAGACATCAAGTGTGGAGATGTGGAAGGAGTTTGGAGTGATTTTTGAAGCTTGATTAATCATTGCTTGATTAATCATGTCACTGTAGAGTATTTATGCCTTTAATGTGCACTTTATAAAGAGTTTTGAACAAAAACTGGCTGTTTTTGACCAGAACGGATTAATTTATTTGCCATGTATTCCTATGGGGAACTGTGTTTTGGTTTACAAATTTCTCTCAATACGAAATTGCTCAGAGAATGAATTGATTTCATAAACCAAGGTACAGTGGTACCTTGTATAAAGGAATTAATACGTTCCAAATGAAATTCTGTTGAGCAAATGTTCCTTTATACAATTTTTTCATAGGAATGCATTGAAAACAGAGTAATCCCTAATCACGACCATTTTTATGTTGTACGGATTCACCCCATAGGCAATTCTGTTAAGCAAATTTCCCCTATCTCTGGAATTTTTTATATTGTACAGATTCTATGTTATACAAACCATTTGTTATATGAGGGTCCACTGTATTACTGGAGTATGAATTTATGCACTCCAAGTCATGTTGTCCTAGACTGCCTGTTCCCTATGGAGGAACTTGAATTGCTTGAGCCCTGGAATAAAAAGCACAGCCACCTTCATACTGTTGCTCTTTCGGATGGGCTGAAAGAACCAAACAAAATCTCTCCTTCTAATTTATTCCACAGTTGCCATTCTGACACCAGTCCAAACTCACTGCTAGACTCTGTCATGGCAGTGTATAGAATCAAACGGCTCCCAGCTTCTCTGTGTTCCTGTTACTCATGAAACCTTTGCTTCAATAAAACCAAGAGAAAAGTCTAGTTGGCTCCAGATTGCTTCACATTGTGGAAAACAAGCACCTGAAAAATCGAGTACAAAGAAAGTTACAGTGTAAATAATAAAAAAAGGACTGCTCCAAATTTACCACCCAACGGAGGGCTTACTTTAATTTGTACAAAGTTCCAGTTAATATTATGCTTTATTAAGATGTCCATTAAAAGTCCAGCATGTTAATCTAATAGAAGGACTTTGAGTACATTCTGTTAGATTTTCCAATTAACTCTATTGACTTTTCAAGATTGGCGCTAATTACATTAATGGGAATATAAAACAAACTAACAAGGGTAGTGGTTAAAGACTGAGAAGCCATTGATTGCTCCTGAATCAAGCAAAGGCTGGGAATTTGTTTTTACAATATGTAAGGGAGAGAGAGAGAATTATAAGTAGAACATTGGGTATGAAAATGGGATATGCGTATATCGGACTCAAAAAGAACCAGTCCTGTGGATACCAAATCTAACCCCATTTTCTCTGATTCTCCTCAACAGTAGGGAAATAAATACTTCAGAAGGGGTGGCAATTGTAGGGGATGTTGGTTGGTGTGATCATCAGTAGGGCTGAGTAGTCATTTCCTTGTCATAGTTTTGTAAGGCCTTACAGATGATGGTGTAACCATTACAAAAGTTCTAAAATAGTTTGTTTCTTTGCATACTGGTGCAATTTGATAAGTACAGTAGGACCCCCATTGATTCAGTTATCGACATTTGGCAGAGGAGAACATTAAATAAATAATTCAGCAGCTGCAAAGCAAGCTACTGCCACAAAACATCAGCTGTAAAGCAAGCTACTGTCACAAGATAGCAGGGTTTCTTGGGGTGGGTCAGTGTTCTCTCTTGTCCACGGTTTTTGTTATCTATGGTAAGGCCTGGCATTTGGCTCTGATGAGGATTCACTACCAGAGTCTACCCACCACCACCATCCACCAAGGTCAGGGTCAGGGACAAGCTTTGGCAACAACTCACAACACGCAGAGATCAAGCACAGATGCAGGCATCTTACAGGCATCTCTGGTCAGGGAGCCTTGAGTTTTAGCAGAATGGGTAACCTAAGAAGCAGAGTAATTACTCCCTCCATGTAACTTCCACACTGTGATCTGGGATTTTGTGGAAGCAACAAGTCATCTCCCTGGCTTGCATCCATACTCCTTCCTGTTTCTGATCCTGACTGACGGATAAGGACGGTTGTGCAGGCCCTCATGATATCGAGGATTGATTACTGTAATGCACTCTACGTGGGGTTGCCTTGACCCTTTTCCGGAGACTCTAATGGGTCCAGAATGCGGTGGCCAGACTGGTGGTGGGTGCTCGTCGCTACAAGCACATCACCCCAGTGCTGGCCCGCCTACACTGGTTGCCCGTGGTTCTCCAGATAAGGTTCAAGGTCTTGGTTTTGGTTTTCAAAGCCCTCCATGGCTTGGGCCCTGAATACCTGTCGGAGCGTATCTCCCAGAGGACAGCTGAGGCCAGACCCACTCGGATGTCGCAGGCGCACTCACTGTGGGTGCCCACTCCTAGGAAGGCACAGAGGTCAGCCACCCGCAACCGCGCCTTCTCTGTTGTGGGCCCCTCACTTTGGAACCACCTTCCAAGTGAGCTGCGCCTTGCATCGTCCCTGCCCACCTTCCGAAAGGCATTGAAAACCTTGCTATTCAGGGAGGCATATGGCGACCTAATTTAATTTAATTTAATTTAATTATCCAATTCAGGGTTTTTTCCCTTTTCTTTTTTGGTTGTTTGTTGGTTGCTATTGTTATTTGCTTACTGCCCATTGAGTCATCTTGATCTATTGTTTTTATTTGTTTTTATCATGTACACCGCCCAGAGTTCTATATTGGAAGTGGGGCGGTATAGAAATGAAACAAACAAACAAACAAACAAATATAAATAAATAAATAAATAAATACCTCTGAAAACTTGACCCCCAGATTCCTCCTGTGTTTTGGCTTTGGCTTTGGTTCCTGCTTGGCTTTCTGACAATTGACCCTGGACTGTTGTGACCCTGCCTGCTATGCATGGAGAATATGACAATTGTGAAGATTGAGTGATAGGAAGGGACATTGGGTGGTGAGTGAACTAGCATTGAGGAAGTGGAAGGAGGGAAGTGACTGGCATAAAATGAGCACCTAGAGTTCCTAGCTGTCATCAGAGCCTGGAGTCCAGAAAAATCCTGGATTCATCCTAACTGGGAGAGAGTGCTGCAGTGAAGTCAGAGCTTTAAAGGAGACAGGCCAAAACTGGCATACCCTACCTCAAGTAAGTGTTTGGCTGTAAGAGAAGACTCCTTTGGAGTGAAAGACTCCTCATGTGTAGGACCTCAGGTATACCAAAGTTGGAAATTAAAATGGGCTCTTGCAGCTCCTAAATAAAAATATCCATCTGTGTCCAGAGTTGCTACAACAACAACAGGTCAGTACTGCTGTATCTTCCTTGTTGAAGTCCTGAACTGTGATAAAGCCTGTTCCTGGTCTTTGATGTAGGATTCCACCCCCCCACACACACACACACACACACGCACACACTTGGGCTTCTCCGGCTCTCCTGCCTTCCTTCATTTTGACAGGGACTCTGTTCCTCAGCAGCTGAGTAGGGATTCCCCTTCTCTGACCTGCCTGCTAGCTGTGCAAAGCTTGATCAATCCATGTTGACCATGGGCAACTTGAACCCACTACTGAGATCTGGCTTCTAGGATCAGGGCAGTGCTTTTGGAAATAGGTATGAAAGTGAGCTGAAAAGAATTGCATGATAGTAACAATAATGGTGTGCCACTGGGTCATTTCTGACTGGTGGCAACTTTCTTCAGGGATTTCAAAGTACAGATTACTCAGAAATGGTCCACCGTTCCCTTCTTTTGGGGTGGGGGTGGCTGGACTGTGCTTTGCCCAAGGCCACACAGGTTGACCGCCATGGCAGGGGGCCCAGTGGATAACTGAACTCACAACCATAAGCACTTTGCTACCCAAATGGGGAAACCCGTTTCCTTCCAGCCTGTTTTGTTTCATGCCACAAAACAGAGTCAGAGTAGAGAACTGACTAGCGATGGGCACAAAGCGAAAAACAAAATACTATTTCGTTGTTTTGTTATGTAACAAAATGGAATGAAATGAAACAATGAAGCAGCATTGTGTTACAGACAAAATGAAATGGTCATTTTTCTCCCCGTTAAAATGAACCGTTTCATTTCCTCTGTAAAATGGCTCACTGCCATGGTTAAAAAAAAAGTGCCAACCCGGCCTGCAGGCCAGCTGGTCAGCACGAGAAAAATAATAATAATAAAAAAAACACTGACACGGCCTGCGGGTCAGGTAGTTGGCGCAAGAAAAAATAAATAAAAACTTAAATACAGTGGACCCTCGTATAACACACGTTTTGTATAACATAAAATCTGTACACATAAAAAAATTCCAGAGATAGGGGAAATTTGCTTAGCAGAATCGTCTATGGGACGAATCCATACAACATAAAAATGGTCGCGATTAGGGATTAATCTGTTTTCAATGCATTCCTATGGGAAATTTTTATAAAGGAAAATTTGTTTAACAGAATTTCATTGTAATGAATTAATTCCTTTATACAAGGTACCACTATAAATTAAAAACACACCAACCCGGCCCCCAGGCCATCTGGTTGACGCAAGAAAAAATAAATAAAAAATGCAAAATGCAAAATGCAACAAATCAAAATATGAAACTTTTTTTTTAAAAGTCATTTTGTAATAAACAAAACAAAACGGGGGGGGTGAAAAACAAAATGAAATGCCATTTTGGCATTTCGTGCCCATCCCTAGAACTGACATTTCCAAGGAGAGGAGTAATGAGATAATAGACATGCAGCAGAATTTGCAGGTGCCCCTTTGTCTTGGACATCCTAGATATCTGCCCTATATACTTTGCCCTGGCTCTCCTCTGGGATGAAACAGGGGGGGTAGAAATCAATGCAATCAATGGATCACATTGCACCTTGCCATCTATACATTGGGTCAGTCTCTCTTAAGATGGTGCCTCCCAGATGGTCATGGCTTGTCTGGAAAGAGCAGAATTGTAATCCCACAATTCCGGGGGCGACCAGTTCAAAAGACTGCTCACGGTTCAAAACAAGAAAGCCACTGTTTCAGACATGTTATGGATTTGTGAGGAAGGAATTACGGCACAAATGAGATCTGTGTGAACAGCCCGGTACATCTGCATCTCTACTCTACAAGTTCCTGGTTCAATCAGCAATCTAAAGGGAGGAAAAACAGATCAGAAGAACAAGGCCTTTCTTTTTTACTTGATGCCAAAATGTCATCTCGAAATGAATTCAATCACAAAAAGGGTTGAGGAGCATTTTTTTAAATAAATGGAACACAAACAGATTAAAGGGGAACAGAGGCATAGAGAGGAGAGGAGGATGTGTCTGTGAGTGCCCGAGGAAAGCTCCATTAAATGAATATTTTAAAAAGGGAAGTTCATTAGGTACATTTTGCCTCTCTCTACTTTCCACTTCCATGCAGTTTATTAGTTACACTCCTTTGCATCTCTTTCTCTGTTTTCCTGCTTCCATTTCAGGGGCTTTGCCACCTGCACCGTTCTGCCTCCTACACAGCAGCTGAGCAAATAGATAGCAATTAAGATGATTTGACTAGGATACATTTATGGGAGAGTAGAGCTGGTCTCAAAGCTTCTACGAGGTGCACGCTATGCATTAGAAAAGTTTAGGCTCCATTGTACGTTATGAACCTGTCACGTTGCCACCAAATAGGCAGGACAGTACGCAAAATACAGAGGCGCTATAGATGCCGATCAACCCACAGCACTCTGGGCCCCTCCTAAAATATTCTTATTCTAAAGGAGATGTTTTTTTTACAAAGGAGACCCAGTGTGTAACCATACAAATATTTGCTTTTCATGTTTACAGGAGAGATGGGCCAAAAGTGATTGTGCTGGTTCGTGGATTGGCTGAACAAGTGTTTGGCACTTCCCAGCCCTGCCACCTCTGGCGGGTGCCCACTCAGAGGCAGCACCCAGAGGAGGTGGGGCAGAGAAGCCAGAACACTGACTCTCTGTGGGCACCCACCAGAGGAAGCAGGGTTGGGAAGTGCCGAAAACCTGTTCAGCCAATCCACGAACCAGCACAAACCATCAGATTGGTGGTTGATGCCTATCTTCAGTTCTTTCTCATCTACTCCCAAGGCATTTGTTTTCCCACTACAGTAGGACCCCGGTATCTGCTGGGGATTGGTTCCAGGCCTTCCCGTGGATAATGAAAACTGTGGATAAGAGAGAACGCCTGCCCGTCTGCCCTAAAATTGCTCTTTCCTGACAGTAGCTTGATTTATGACTGCTGTTTTGAGACAGTAGCTTGCTTTATGGCTACTGTTTGTGACAATAGCTTGCTTTACAGCTGCTGTTTGTGACAACAGCTTGCTTTACAGTTTGCTTTGTGGCTGCTGAATTATTTAATTTTTTCTCCTCTGCCAACCGTGGATAACTGAATCAGTGGATACACGGGTCCTACTGTACTCACACTGCAAACGGATATATTTCCAAAGTATTATATAACTGGATCAGGGTGAGATCAGGGTAAGAGAAAAAAGTTACTTTCTGGGGATACAGCTCCCAGGTTCTGCTCACCCGCCTAGACATTTGCTAAGGGGTCCTGGGAGTTGTAACGTTTCCAAACCTCTGTGGGAATACCCAACTGCAGTACCACCCAAGGGCCCCTTGCTTCCGCCCAGCAGTTTCACAGAACACAACACAAAGGGAGACAGGAAAGGGACACACTGCCCAAGTATTCTGCTGGTGACGTGAGAGCTACAGCAAATATGACATTTTCATTCCAAGCTATTTTAACGATTTAGCACTTTCCCAGGAAATAGCCTCAAAGTTTGAACACCAATCTAAAGAACTTCTTAAGATTAGGAGCAGTGACCTATTGGGTGCTTATCTGCTTGACTTTCGAGTTAGTTATATATTTCTTTTCCTCTGCTCTCCATATCTTTGCCCAAAGCAGCGCTGGAAGTAAATGAAAATTAGATACCAGGCCTGAAAGTTCTTCCGTTCAACTTTTCTCCCGCTGTCAATCATCATAGCAGTACTTCATTTTGCAATCTTTTCCATCCCAGGGATGTGTGTGCGCATAAAGGGACAGAGGAGATCCACGGGTATGTTTCTTGAACTGAAGGGCATTTTGCTAAAACGCAGCGGTTTTCAAAGTTTTTCTTTCAGAAGTAATAATCTGCCAAACCTTCAGAGGAAAGACAAGTGTTTGAGCACAAACGCAAATGCAGATTTTAGAGGCGTCCGTTTGCTAGCTGCTCAATTGGCTGCCACGTTTTTATTGCCATGGAAGGGAGGAAGCCCTAATAACATTTTTGATCTCGGGTTCCCAAATAATTTGACTGCTCTCGTCTTGAGTCCGATGTTTATTGGCTGGTTGAGGGGAAGAATTCACTGTTCTGCCTTAGGCATCAGATTATCTTGGGCCAGCCTTTCCTTTGCTCTTATGTTGGAATCAATAATTTATCTATTGAAAAGTATGCTTCTTTTCCTCCCTAAGTTAAATTGTTCTTCCAATAATTCCTTTCAGGGTATAGAAAGGAGTAGACATCGGCCCCGTGTCTCACAACGATTTTGCTGCTCTTTTTGCTGTGAAAGACTGCGCAGCAAAAGATTGTGCCTTCACTCCAAAGAGCAGTATTTTGGTACCCCGGCTGACCACACCCCCAGAAGTGCACTTTAACCACAGCATTTTGTACCACCGCTAGGCGTTGTGTTAAAATACTTCTGTTATTGATGCGCAGTTTTTAATGCCTCAAATGAGGTATGACCCCAGAAAATTTGCACCAGTTAGATTCGTACCCCTTTTTCTGCCACTTCCTGTATTTCTGCCTTGGTAAGCGCTTATGCTACTGAATTGGTGGCATACCGGCATGCCGGAACAATAAACAGCAGTGACTCCCAATGGCGGTTATTGACATTGCTCGTTTGTCTAAATTTGCCCATAGAAAACACATAACACATGGGGGGGGGACCAGACACTTCCGCATGATGACAAAGAGTAGTGCTAGAAAGCCGGCATGCCGTTAATCAACCAGCAAATATATTTTACATATATTTTAAAAATATATGTAAGTGTGACGGAGAAAATCAATTCGAAAAACAGGGAAAAGATGTGCAGTAAGCAAGTAGGGATGGGCACAGACAAGTAAAATACTCCCCTGTCGTTGGGGCGCTAACTTATCTTGCAAGATAAATAAATATTTCCGGACTTAGGTTATTGTGGTGTGCTTGGTGTTTCCCCTCCCTCCTTACAGGTATAAACCGGACCTGTCAGGAAATAACTGAACTGCATTTTTGCAACACAGAAAGGGGGGAATATCCAGACATTTACGGAAGGCCCTGTCTTTTATGATCAGGCAGCTATTCTGGAAACCCAATGCATGCATGCCTGTTTCTGTCTAGAAAGAAGAAACAGGAAGTGATGTACATGAAGAAAGAGGAAGAACGGACGCCAAAGAATGGCAATCTCCACCTTAGGTAGTGAAAGAGACTCATAGTGTTCTACTGGTCCCCTCACTTAAGGGCTTTTTAAACGACCCCTAAGATCTGCTGGCCACTTAAATTCGGACCAGAGATCTTAGGGGTTCGTCACTCTTCCTGCGTTCCCACCCCCTCCGCACTTTCTGGCTGCTGGCTGCGTGAAGGGAGGGAGAAAAAGAGAAAGAAAAGCATGCCGCTCACCTCGTTCTGCCTCTCGTCTCTGTAAAAGTAGCTCTTAAAGGGGCGGGAGCCAAAAAAACAACAAACAGAAGCAAGGAGAGCCCTGCACTCACTATCGTTACACTGGATCAAATAATTTTCACCTCCAAAGAGCAGGTACCTGAAAGGTGTGCTGGGACGTGCTAAAGTGGGCGGGGTCGCACTTAATTTCCTGTAAACTCCGGAGCTGGTGGGTAAACATTTTTAAGCTCCGGAGCTGGGAGCCATTTGCCCCGGAGTTTAGGGGTCGTGTATAAACGCCCTTAGATCACTTGTTGCATGTATTAGTGTTCTTTTTCAAAGAACATAAGTGCTGAGGTCTGGATCCTTCCATGGAGTTGAGTGGAAGAAAGCTCTTTCTATGTCCCAAGTCCCTCCACATTTTTCCAGCCTGGGAGAAAGAGGGGGAAATGGTTCCTGAGTCCAGGAAGATGCATATACTGTTACCAGTGGTATAGGGCAGAGATGTTAGGAAGATTTGGTACCACGTACTGTACCAAGTCCGAGTCTGAATCTCTGGTACCAAGTTCTGAGTCCGAAGACCCGAGTCAAACAGGCTTCAAGTCTGAGTCATTGGGGGCAGGGGTTTGAACCGAGATGAGTCCAAATTTTGTCACCAGTACAACTTACGTCCAACTGGACAGCAAGTCCTGCAAGTCCCCATCCCTGGTATGGGAAGAATTTAGTAGTGATGTTTCGTGTCCTTTCAGACATCAGCAAGGATCACTAGACGGAAGACAGTTTTATTGGCTGCACACCGATGCTAAATCACAGGGCTTCCTGCAGTAAACTAGTAGATTATGAGAACAGTAAGTTAGATAGGCAGTAGACCAAAAACGGGAAAAGGCATTCGCCTCTGCTGAACTTAAAATAAATTAGTACTCCCATTAGTTTCACTTCAAATAACAGCACATTAAAAAGATTCTGTAGAAACATTTAGAGGGTCATCGCATTATCATTAATGACATGCTTTATTTCCCTCCTATCTACATCTCTGCAAGGCATGGAGAGGAATAGCAAGTGCCATAAAAGTCCCAAACTAATTTATCCTGCCTTATTAGTGTATAGTGCCTGTATACAGCAGAAGAGATTTCTCCTCGGGCTGTCCTAGATACAGGAAGCACGGGCACCATTATAATAACTTAATGTTTGGAGGTAAAATGGCATCTAAAACTTAGCCATATGCATCCAGTCGCATATTTCAAGGAGTAAGTGAGAACAGTGTACAGTTACTTTTTAATGCTGTATGCCATAACCTCATCCAGGAACCATCATTTTTAATAAGAGACTGGGGGAAGGGGGGGATGATGAAAGAGAGGGGGGCAGGTTTTCGTTAATATCAGATTTTAACAGGTCCTGCTTGCAGACAGACTTGGTCAGTTGTTTGTGGCCACTTCAGGGAAGATTCTGCAGAATTGACTCCCCTCCTCCTTTTTTAACCTAAAGAAGAATGGGAGGCAAAAAAGAAAAAAGAAAAAAGAAACCATATCTCTCAGGGAAAGGTCCCATATACTCACAGCAATGAAAAGGTACATTTTCAACGTCATGCCTCCAAAGTATTGTTCTATGAACAATGGCATTAATGGGGGTGGGGGGCTAAATAAATAAATAAGAAAGATAGACTCCCCCTTTTCTGCAAAAAAAATTTTTAAAAATGTACTCTATATGATTCCATATTTAACTGCAACAATCTAGTGCTATTTATTTATTTATTTAGAAAAAAAATTCCCCCCTCCTTTCTCCTTGGAAAAGGAACCAAGGCAGCTTACAGTAATAAGGGACAACATACAGCCCAGAACATTTAACACATACTCAAGTTAGGAACGGGGAATTAGAAGAGGCATCTTATAGCATTCAAAGGTAACACTAAAGCTACAAAGGGCAGGCAAAAATAAGAAAAATAAATCCATCATGAGGTATGGAAACTTACATGGAAAGCACTGGTGTTCATGCATGGTCATCCATCTAAAAGACACATAATTGGTAGTCCATCATTTAAGGAGAGATTGCCTAAATAGGAAGGTCTTTGCCTGCTTCCGGAAAGGCAGTAGAGACAGGGCAGTCCTGGCCTCCAGTGGGATGGAGTTTCAAAGTCTGGGAGCAGAAATAGAGAAGGCCCTTTCATGTGTTCTTGTGAGATGCACCTGTGAAGGTGGCAGGATAGAGAGAAGGGCCTCTCCTGGTGACCTTAGCACCTGATCCAGTTCATACTGTGAGATTCGATCTTTGAGGTAGCTTGGACCCAGTCCACCAAAGCCACTACAGCTGATAACCTAGCTCCCTTACAATAGGTACTAGATTGTAGTCCATAGCCCTATAGCCACTTTGAGGGTCTACTGAAGAATTGTACTCACAGTGTTATCTGGAAGTTGAGTCGTGGCAACTGGACTGTGAGGATGTACTGGCTATTCAGGCAGTACATCCTGGCAGGGAAGCTTAAGCAGAAAGTGTGGTCCTATAGCCCTGGCCACTCCATCACAAAGCTCATACTGCCTTCCCCATGTTCTACGGCAATGGTTCCCAACTTTGAGTAACTCAGGTGTTCGGTTCCCATAAACTGTCACCAGCACCTGTGTTAGTGGGGCTTTCTGGGAGTTGCAGTCCAAGAACAACTGGGGAATCCCTGTTCTGGTGTCACCCCTGCAGCAAGACACCTTTTCTATTTGTGATAGCCATTCCCTCCCACCTTTGGTCCCTAGTAGCTGTTTTCAAGAAACCACCCTGCCTCCGATCCTGGAGTCCCTGATCCTAGACACATAGGTATTTCCCTCAATAAAGCTATCAGAGTCCTAATAGCACCAATGCACGGGAACACGGCACAAGCTGCTGAAGGCATTGAGCCACACTGCACGGGATTAACTAGAAATCAAATCCATTGGAGTATCAAACATCCCAAGGAACATGCAAATGTGAAAACTGTTACCAACCCAGGTCTGTTAACAGGCACAGCCCTGGTCTGAAAAGAGCCGAAAGTTAGGCTGTGTCAAGTGCCATAGAAAGAAAACAGCCATCAGCTGGGCCAGTTCAGAAACCAGGTACCCTAAATGTACTCACAGGCAGAACACCCATTATCTCATTGACCTCCCTCTCTCACAGATGCACCCACAAAAGAGGAACATCATTACAGGGATAGGCTAGCTGCCTTGGTCATACATTTGACATCTTCCCCTTCAATCAGACAGAACGGGCGAGCCTGCCAGGAAAACAGACCCCCCCGACTGTTGTTGTTTGATCTGATCCTTGACTTGCTAAATATTTGCTCATGAGCGAATTAGCCACAGTCGTCTGCTTGGCACTCGATCCTCCCGCTTGATGGAAAGCTCATCAAACCCAGTCCCAGCACGCATGCTGCTACTCATCTGCTGCACGTACCCTTCAGTCTTCTTTAATTGAAGCACAGTGTGCCTGCGTGGCGGGGCTTTCATGAGGATCGAAATTGGGCAGGCACCGTGCCAAGGATAACTACGCAGCAACGCCAGATGTTTCATTTCATTGGCCTGTCAAGCATTATAATAAGCATTTCATTGGCCCAAAGACACCCCCCTGGGAAGGAAGGAAGGAAGGAAGGAAGGAAGGAAGGAAGGAATATGATTTCCCCCCTAGGTCAATTCCATTGGACACACTGGGTGGGGGATTCTGGGAATTTAGGAAATAAACTTTTTAAAGGTTTGTGGCTGCACACACTGCTCCATTTCTCACTTTGGGACAATGAAACGATGCATGATAGCCACTGTCTGAAGATATATAGCAACAGAGAAAATAAATGGAGTTCTGAATTGGAGGCAGGGGGAATTGCCAGGGCCATTTTGTAAATACCTTCCCACTGGAGATATTCCTCCCTTAAGACAAGTGCATTGAAACACTTGTTATCAGAATGAAAATCGCATTGTGGGTATGCCAGCTAATTCCGTGTGAAGGGTTTTCCCCCCTCCCTTCCCTTATAATTTATTTATTAGATATGTTTGACAAAGCTGAAAGATCAAGACTGCTTTTCTATTTGTTTAGTCATTTGAATTCCTCTGCGAAATGTATGTGTATTTACAGGGACTCCAGCTCCCTGTTTGCAATGCAGTTCTTATATTAGTTAAGAGACTGTAATTGGCCATCAGGGATTACTCCTGCCCAATTCCCAAATCTGTTTACATCATCACCATCATCAACAACAACAACAACAACAACAACAACATCAACAACAACAAAAACAAAAACAAAAACAAAAACAAAAACAAAAACAACAACAACAAAAACAACAACAACAACAACAACAACAACAACAACAACAACAACAACAACAACACAATTGGTGGGATCATAAGCCTGAAAAAGTGATTGAAAATGAGCATGCAAAATTACTTTGGGACTTCTAAATACAGACAGACAGGGTTTTGGAGCATAATACCCTGGATATTATGATTGTGGAGAAGAAAAAAGTGTGGATCATTGATGTTGCTATACCAGGGGATAGTAGAGTCACCGAGAAACAACTTGAAAAAATTACCCGATATCAAGATCTGAAATTGAACTTCAGAGACTCTGGCATAAACCGGTACAGGTGGTCCCAGTGGTAATCAGCCCACTGGGTGCAGTGCCTAAAGAGCTAAGCATGTCTTTAGAAGAAATTGGAGTTGACAAAGTCACCATCAGGCAGCTGCAGAAAGCCACCTTACTTGGATCTGCTCACATAATTCACTGATACATCACGTAGTCCTAAACACTTGGGAAGTGGTCAACTAGTGATTTGTAATACAAATTCCAGCATAGTTATCTTGTCCGCTGTGTGAGAAGAAGAAGAAGAAGAAGAAGAAGAAGAAGAAGAAGAAGAAGAAGAAGAAGAAGAAGAAGAAGAAGAAGAAGAAGAAGAAGAAGAAGGTGGTGGTGGTGGTGATAATGATGATGATGATTATCATGATGGAAAGTGAGCTACTAGTACTTACTAGAACCTAGTTATGGTACGCCGTTATCAACACCACTAAATTATTCCAAACCAGATTCCTAATGTGACTAATTCCAAATTCTATCCCAAGGTGAGACCTTCTTGTACAGCAGCCTAGAAATGTTCTTTCCTCCCCCTCCTCTTAAATACAGCATAGCCACCTGTTAAATTTGGTGCCCTGCTAATAGTTTCAGCTCCAGAGAGAAAGGAATACTACTTAAACCACAATTAGGAGGAATGTTCCTTTGCCTGGTGGTTCCTGGAAAGAAATGTTCCATCCCTGCATGGGGATGCTATATTTGATGCTGCCAGACATATATGCTGAGGATTAGAGGATGATGGTTCAAGGATCACACACCATTAATTTCAAGCTCATTGCCAGCAATCCTTAGTTTTTGGAGGGGGGTTCAATGGAAATAAAGGATCATCCCCTCTCCCTGTCTCCACTTGCAATTCTACTAACCAAAGCAGTTACATCAGCATACCTCCATCCATTAGTTCCTGGCCAATATATATACTACAGATCTTTGAAAAGTGACCATCAAGGGACAATTCAGTCTGCTGCTTCAGAACAGGCAGGATGACCTTTATATCTGAGAATTCAATCACTCACTAAAATGGGCTCGTGAAAGAAAGCCCAAGTGTAAAACACGTGGTGTCTCACATTCTGAAGTTGTAGTTCCATATTACACTGAACTGACATTCTTAAAAGAACAATTAACATGTCTTTTTTAAACCCAGGGTTGGGGGTATGGAAGCAGGGACCCCCCTGATGTGACCAAGATTGTATTACAGAGAGACAGGAGCTTAATCGGGTCTCTCGGTACTTCCAGGCATAAAGTGGAGCGCAAATTATTGTGGCATCGCCCTTACACCGAGGAGGGCCCAGCTTGTCTCTCCACTTGGAAGCTGAAAACGTGGGTAAAAACAGGCCCATCATCTCCAACATTAGGGAAGAAGGAGGGAGATTGACTTTTTTCTTTCTTTCTGTGAAAGTCTTATGCAGTGGTACCTCAAGATGCAAGCATTTCGTGACATGAAAAACTCATGATACAAAAGTGAAGTCCGTCCGGGGCGCGATGCACCCTGGGAATGGAAGTCTTCTGCAAAAACTCGAAATACAAAAATTTCCTATTGAATGCCACAAGTAGAGATGGGCACGAAATGAACAATTTTTCGTTTCCGTTTTCATTTTTTTGTTTCGTTACGCAACGAAATGACAAACGAATTTTGTCTCTAAAATGAAACGAAACGAACAGAAACACCGGAAATTTTGTCGTGCATTTCGTTTCCGTTACTGCACTATGATTGAATTGCTTAAAATACTAAAAAAAATCACAAAAAATTGAAATAAATGGTAACAAAATGGTACCAAACGAACGAAAATGAAAACAAATTTTTTGCAAAAATTCACAAAAAATGGAATTGAACCGAAACGGCCCCTCCAAACAACAAACGACAAACGAAATGCCATTTTTTTATTCGTGCCCATCTCTAGCCACAAGATGTGAAAATGTTGTGGAAGAGAGAGAGAGAGAGAGAGAGAGAGAGAGAGAGAGAGAGAGAAATACATTGGTTTATGAGCATAATCCGTTCCGGAAACATGCTTGTAAACCAAAGCATTTGTACATCAAACCAAATTTCCCCATAAGAAAGAATGGAAACTCAGATGATTTGTTCTGGTGCCACTGAAACCACACACTGTACACACAAAATGCCAAAACTCACAAAACAAGTTGGCAAGAAGTCCATATCCACACCATTGTTTAGGTACCTAGCTGCAGAATCTTCTCTGCTTGGGTCTAACAACGGGATTTTACTCCCTGTTTTAATGTGACATTAATTAAGTGCAATTCGAAGCCCTATACACACTTGACTAGCTGCCCCATGACTAGAAATTGTTTGAAAACTAAGAAAGGGTGTTTAAAACAAATTAAATAAAATGTAAATATAAAGCACAATAAATCCTTAACCTGCACTCCCCTTTGAAAATCTTCATGGCTGGTGCAAGGGAGACCTCTATTCCTTTCTCCTCCCTCTGCTTTGGAGGCTTGCCTGGGATGGAACATTACAGACAATCACCCACAATCCAGCAGGGTGGGGTTAGAGAGAGAATAGAACCATTTGCTCACTTGTGATCATGTTATCTGTTCCACTGCTTGTATTGTAAGACATTGCTCATTGATCAAGGCAAAATTGATCAGGAATGTTTGCTCATCTTGCAAAATGCTCATAAAGCCAAGCTATTACTGTACTAGAGCAGAAAAGCCCTTCAGAGATGCCAAGAAAGAGTGAAACCGAGGCCTTACCAGGCAGAAAACGTTAGTCTTTTTCAGCCTTATCACTTCCTCCTGAGCTGTGTGAAAAGGAGGGCTCCTCCATATGGAGCAAAATGTCCCTCCTCGTCTTTGAGCTTCTGAAGGTGGAATGCGGCAGGCAAAGGGGGGGGCGCTGTTTAGAACTTTACCTCGTGGCATGGGGTGACCCTGTAGAAATAAGAGGATTTTGCTGGGCCCTTTGTGCGGATTTTATAGTTGTAAATAAAGATGTTAAAAAATAGCTTGGGAACTGGAGAGCTCAATGGCTTAGGTAGCTGTTTGCAGAGCCAAAGGTTGTGAGTTCAATACCCCGCTGTGCCTCCTGCGAGTACAGCCTGTATGCATGGCCTTGGACTACCTGCAGATTCCTGGAGGAAAAGTCCATCACAGGTTACAAACCATGATGATGTGTTATATCCAGGCTTAAAACTGGGGTACTTCAAGGGCCAGATGCAGGGGAGTGGAATCAGGAGGCAGATATTTAGTCTCATGCGCTCCCAGACACATCTGGTGGGGCCACTGTGAGATACAGGAAGCTGGACTAGATTGGCCCTTGGCCTGATCCAGCATGGCTCTTCTTATGCTCTTATGAATTCCCAGGGTGTTCCCGAAGAAGGGAATAGGAAATCATTTTTATGCATTCTCTAGCTAGGAAACCCTTGGGAAAACTCACTGTAAGTCAGAATTGACTTGACGGCATAGGGTTATTTATTTTATACACAGCATTGGCATAGGATCCGATCACAGTGGAGCGCTTTCATTCCTGCCGGCAGGAGTCTTGAGCTTTCTGCTTCCTCCGAACCTCTCCTACGTTTCTGTTCCCCAGAAACAACAATTAATACATTTATTTGATTGTTCTTAGCAGACTGTAGACATGTCACAATTTATCCTTAACAGCACCAGGGAAAGCTGGAGACCTGATTTAATTAGGCCAGTTGGTGATAAATCATAGAGTATACTTTTGTTTCAATATGTTCTTTACAGAGCTGTCACTCCCGATCGCTTGGAGCCAAAGCAGCAAACAACACTGAAATACTCAGAGCTGGGGGGAAAGAAACGTCACAACAGGAGGGAAACCTGTTAAAAATCTCCTACAACCGCCTACTGGACTTAACCTATATGAGTCTTTCCCCCTTAGGGTTTTATAATGCTAATACTTGAAAACTGGTTTGGTTTTTGTTATTTTACTTTGGGGGTGTTGCTGTGAAGAGGACATTGTGTCTGTCTTCTATTTCTTTTTTAATAATAATAACAACAAATCTTGTAGATCCTCTAGGACAGTGTTGGCGAGCCTATGGCAGGGGTGCCAAAGGTGGCACTCGGAGCCCTTTCTGTGGGCACCCAACATCACCCCTTCACAGCCACCTGTATGCAGGTTAAATTGGTGTACTGGCACTTAGGGAAAAAATTAGTGGGTTTGGAATCACAGTTTGGGCACTCAGTCTCTAAAAGGTTCGCCATCGCTGCTCTAGACATTCACTCATCCCTTTGGCCACATGGCCGAAGCAACATTGCAAAAGCTTTGCAATGCTTCACAAGAAATTTCTCAGTAACCCCCCCCCCCATGAAAAAGAGAAAATCACTGCCATCTCTTTTTCAGGGAGGGGACCAAAGGTGACCTCGTGTTTCAACTATGCACCAGTTTTAACCTATGGAGCAACAGGAACTTTGCTCCAAGAATTAACCTATAGCTTCTATCACATGACCACTTAAATGTTGCATTTTCTTTTACTGAATTCGCATCTAAAGATCATGCCCTCACAGTCAGACACATCTTCTGAACACCCCTCTCGACCACGCCCCCTGAAGCACATCTCAAGTGCATCTTCCTGCACCACCGCTAGGGGTTTGATCAAATTACTTTGCTTGCTGATGCTCATTTTGATGCAAAGCAAAGGTCATAAGAACTCCAAAAAGCTGCATCTTCTTCCAGTTTCACCCATTTTGCAGCAAACAGCTTTTCAAAGCAGCGCTTTGATGTGCATTTGGCAAATGGGAACACAAAAAGGAGGTTCAAAAAATGCTGCCGTGGGGGGCGGTAACTGCGCATCCAATGTCACGTGACCACTCTAGGAGAAAGTGCACATTTTATTATCATCCACATTTAGCAGTCATGTGATAGAGGCCTAGCATGCTCTTTGCAGAGTTGTCCTTCCATGTGGTGGAAGAGGGAATGGCATGTGTTTGTCCTTAACCTACAAAAGTTACCTCTGCTGGAGACCACTGAATGGGTGAGGCTTTCAGGAGTTGCAGCTTGTGATCAGTCTGTAGAAGGAAAAGTATGGACCTAATTTGACATCAAAAACCACAGAGAGGTCACATTCTGATCTTTTTTTTAATTCCTACATTTATTATTTATTTTAATAATGCCTGCCTGCTGGTGATTATATACATCTCTTTTTATTTTAAAAGTTTGTACAGTTTATATTGTACTTATATGTTTTGTGCTTGTGTTTGGTGTGGGGGGGGTAGATGGCTTGAGGTATGAAAGTCAAATATGAGCCTATTTCAGACCAGGGTGACAAGAGGTCAAAGCTGACTATAAGATGGAGGACTCGCACTAGCTGTATTCAGACTCATGAAACTGTTAGGATGCGCAGTGAAACGCAAGAAAAAAGAAGTCCAGTAGTCATGACTCAACTTCCAGAAAAATCTGCATAGCGTATAGTTTGATAGTATGATGCAGGAATGGTCATTGCATTTTTACTTGAATGACTCATTAAGGAGTTACATGCAATGGGACTAAACAATAAGGATAGATCCTAACACTGTACTCTAGGAAGCTGTTTTCATAATCAATAGCACTATGTGATTTTGCCTGAATTTTCAAGTTCTTAAAGGAGTAAATTTTCTAAAAAGAGATTTAAAGAATCATCCTTCCTAGTCTGATAGAAATTGTACCAGAGTTCTGTGATCACATGTCATTTTATCTCCAATACAGAGTGCCATAGAAGTACATTTCAAAACTCATAGTCCTTTTTTTTTTTTTGAAAGAAATAAAATGCTTCCGTTTTATGAATGTGGGATTTTGTGCTTCTGGAGCCATGGTTTGAAAAGCAAGGAAATGGCCCAATGTTGCTGCACAATATCCTGCCCCAGCGGCCAGCAGAGAAAAAAATGCCAAGATTTACATTGCAAAGGATAGCGATGAATGTTGACAGCACCAAGGGCAGCAGTCAAGATGTGCTCACTACCGTTCACAAAGTACTGTACCACATTAGGGGAAAATCCCAGGCGCTGGCTCCTTTTTTTTCATCAGTTAACCACTTCTTGTGAAACTTCATGGCACCGTGGTTAAATGCCTGTACTGCAGGTAAAACTGTGCTCAAGACCTGGGGTTCAATCCCAGGTAGCAGGCTCAGCCTTCCATCCTTCTGAAGTTGGTAAATTGAGTACCTAGCTTGTGGGGGGGGGATGTATAGCCTGCATTACTGTAATTAAAAACTGTAAACCGCCCAGAGACTATTTGAAGTGGTATAGGGCGGTATATAATCAGAACACTTTGGTTTCTCACCCAAACACAAAGCAATTCAGGGCTGCTTTTCATAAAGTGTGAATAGTAATGAGCAAAAGAGGGTTTTCCCAAATGTCCCCAAATCTGGCATAGAGCAAAAGCAGACTGCCTGCTGCATCCGTGCCAAATTTGGTTCTTATCCAAAGTCCCATTTATAATTATTTTTGTTGGAGGTGCTTCATGGTTATAATGGCCTTATGGAATGCAGTTTTGCTCCCTTGCACAATATCCCTGCATTCTGTTGCAGCAATAACTATTTTGCTCAAGTATTCATTTTCAGTTTTCGGAGGTTAGAGACAACTGATCCACTTTGTGAATCTCTCTCTCTCTCTCTCTCTCTCTCTCTCTCTCTCTCTCTCTCTCTCTCTCTCTCTCTCTCTCTCTCTCTCTCTCTCTCTCTCTCTGTCTCTCTCTCTCTCTCTCTCTGAGATCCCTGTTGTGCCATCCTCCCAACCTTCAGTGCCAATATCTCCAGTTCTTCTAAGAGAATGCAACGCTCTCAGCCAGCAAATGGGCTGTGGGATTTGTATCCATTTGCAATGTGCCAGGTCTGGGAAGGCAACTTAAATTCCCAAAAAGGATAATTTTTGAAGGTGTCACTGGTGTTGACCAAAACAGGGGTCTTGCCGGAGTGTGCCTGCATAGCATATGATGAATCACCAAGGTGCCATCCCAACATCAAGTGATGCCATGTGGAACAGGGAGGAGGAGGAGGAGGAGGAGGAGGAGGAGGAGGAGGCATGACTTTTCAGCTCTTGCAGTAAGTCTTACCAACCCTAGTTAACCCTAGTCAGCTGACACAGACAATGGCAGTGGGAAGTGCAGTCCAGAAACATTTGTAGGCTACAAGCGTCCTATGATCTCCAGCTGGGATGAGTGTCTTTGGCTGCAGTTCTTCCTTCTTGACCCAAGCGAGAACTGGATCCACCACCACAATTCAGTTGCTGGGGGGTGGGGGGGATCATTCAAGCAAGCAGATAATAGCAACTCTGCTGAAAAGGCTCCTGCTGCCCTCTGTACTCATTGGCTAATCAAGGTGGATCCTGTGACATCCACTGGGACTAAACCAGTTTAAAGTCTGGTATATGGCTAAGGCTGCTAGTAGGGGAAGTAATATGTATGGTTCCCATAGGATGAACTAAGGTGGTTACTTCACATCCGTTTTGTCTCTTTAAGTGTTGCACTTCGGACCGGTACAAAAAAAAATCTTACTTCATGCAGCGCAAATACCATGCAGTGCAAATGTTTATTAAAGAAAGTACTGAAAATTCTGTAGCAGTGATGTGTAAATCCCGGAAGACCAGTAAATTGAAATATCAAAAAAGTTTTATTTATGATATTTTAAGAAAGGGTTAAAAAAGCAAGACAAATTCAGAATTTGTCACAGAACAAGACCGTGAAGTAACAGTTGTCATGAGACAAGTTATCACGACCTTGAGAAAACGGAAACAGGGACTAAACAGGGACAAAACCACGTGATCGCGATGAACACTGTCACCGTACAAAACTAGTCACGGAACAAGGAAGGACTTGAAGTAACTGCCTAAGACTGATGTGTAAAGCAGGGATGGTAAACTTTTGACCCACCATATGTTGTAGAGTTCAAGTCCTACCCAACATGGCTCATGGTAAGAGACAGCAGTCCAAAACACCCAAAGAGCCAAAGGGTCACACCTGAAATGGCTGGTTCATTAGCTGGAGCATTTCTGTACTTCAACCCTTGATCAGATATCTTCTCAATCCACCAGCCCAACATCAGTCGTGAGGGTTCAGCATTAGTTTTCCATGAGTCCTTCCTTACACAAGGACTCTTACACACAAACCTAACTATATGTGATGGATTCATAAACACAGCTTCAAAAATGGAGCCTAATAAACCTCAGAAGTGCACAAATGATTAAAAATATAAAACATCAAACTCTTGGCTTAACAACACCTCAGAGAGGAACAGCATGAATTGGAAAATAAAACCAGGCTAAATACTCTGCCTAACAACTCCCCTGTGGGTATGGTGGTCTAGGAGAGTGTAATAATGAGATCAAATCTGGATTACAATATGTAAAATGAAAACTCAATATGCAAGTATAAATAATACAAAATTACATTAGCACAATGACATTCTCTGTTAGGAAAATAGCCTGCAACGTTTAGTGGGGGGGGGGAGGGACTGCATGCTGGTGTTTTCTTTCAGTTATCTCTGCATCAAATTAGCAGCCCTACATGCTTTAACCCACTGCATTTCCAGTCCTCCTGTACACTAAGGTAGGCAACGGTGACCCTTCAGAAGTTTTTCTACAGCCTTCATCACTCCTAGCCAATACAGCCAACTGCAAAGGGTTATGGGAGTTGCAATCCTCTTGAATGCTGTCACATCCACAGAGATATTTGATGCATCAAGCAGTCTCCTTTTGCTAGATGACTACGAGTATCAGTTAGTGGACTTGAGAATATACATAAGATATTGGATTAGTGTGGTTGTCCACCCATGTGTTTTGTTACATGAAACAAGACAGAGACCTTAGTTCAAGAACATCTGGGTACCCAAGGTTGGGTGGGATGTTAAAGGACAGTGCTGCCCAGCAGGCTCGACTGGTTCCGAAGGCTGAAACCTTCTAAAATTCTACTGCTAGTTTTAGCCTTTCATATTGTCAATGGCTTGGGGAATGGTTACCTAAAGCTAGTATGATGGGATTACTCCTCTATCCCTTAGCAGATACACTCACACCGGCCTCTTCTATCCCACGTGCCATTCAACATGCAGAGGAAACTGCTAGGAGTTATCATTTGGAGGTGTAGACTGAGGTGCCTTCAGGATGGATGTGAAATCCCGATGTGGCCATGTGTGTACCAAATGAGTGCTTGAGGAAAATGTTACACTGGATGAGGATCCATACAGTGAGACTTAGCCCAGAGAAGGTACAGATGTTGCTAGCAGATGCAGTTGTCTGCATGGCCGTGTGGTATTCAACCCATCCTGGAGGTTGCTATGTGTAATCTCCAGGCTTAAAACCGGGATACTTCAAGGACCAGAGGCAGGGGAGTGGTATCAAGAGACAGATATCTAGTCTCGTGTGCTCCCAGACACATTTGGTGGGGGCACTGTGAGATACAGGAAGCTGGACTAGATGGGCCTTTGGCCTGATCCAGCAAGGCTCTTCTTATGTTCTTATATGTTCTCTTTGAAAACTCAACCACGTAGGTTTCAATTGCTTTTGTATTCAGTACTGCTGGACACTGGTGGTCTTAGCAGCACTGAACATCTGTTGATATACTATCTACACCGCTTCCTGGCCAGAGATAACTCAGCTACCATTTCCAGGACCTTGTGTATCTGCTGTCTACTGCATCGAAAACAACCAAGAATGTGGTGGCACCTTAATACTAACAAATTTTATTCAGCTTCTGCTCCTGTGGACTTAGGTAGGATGCATTTGTTAAGGTGCCACCAGACATTTTGTTGGTTTTGAGGCAACCTAGCTGCAGTCACCCATGCTTTAGCAATCCATCGGTTGGATTACTGAAAACTGTTGTATGTGGGGGTTATTTTTAAAAATATTCTGGAAACCTTGACTGGTCAGAAGTTGCTCAGGCTGATGAAGCTGCTTGGATGAGCAGTAAAATGTTTCAGTCTCTCAAGAAAAGAAGTCAAGCCATGACTCAACTTCCAGATGCCACCAGACTACCTGGAGGATCTAGATAGCACCATGGTTTAGGTATCCAGCTATGGAGCCAGACGTTGGGCGTTCAATTGCCCATGGTGCCTTCTTGGCAGGAGCTGGACATGATGATGTATAAGGCCCCATTCAACTCTGCAGCTCTAAGATGACAAATGAAGGTGATCACATTCTCCCCTATGTACCCACCTGCCTTAAGGCCATATTCTAAATGGGCTCCAACCTGATCAGCTGAGACAGAGAGCTATACATGGAGGATTTTCTCACTGTCGGTACCCCATTGATAGGATGCTTTCCCAAGAGAAGCTGACCTAACACTAAAGTTGTGATCTTTCAAGTGCAAGGTAAAGATATTTCTGGTCTCTCAGACTTCTTCCTGTAGTTATTCTAGTTTCTTGTTCTTTTTATCGAAACGTTGTGCCGCTCACCGAAGCAGCTTCATCAGTCTGGGGGAAATTAGTGATGTGTCCTCCATTTTATCTAATGAGCCTATTCAAGCCATTGTCCAACTTAGGAGTCTATTCAGGCCAGGGAGATGTGAAATGAAGGTGAACTATAAAATGGAAGTCTCACCACTAACTTTCCTCAGTCTGACAAAGCTGCTTGGGTAAGTAGCAAAAAGTTTCAATCTCTCAAGAAAAAGAAGTCCAGTTGCCATGACTCAACTTCTAGAAAACCTCACCTGGATGACTGAGAATCTTCACATACATATTGTCCTTCATTCTTTTTGTGCCTTGTTCCCCCCTCCATCCCCATCCCCTACTGGAGAGAATCCAACAAGTTCATTAGTATGTCTTCTAGATGTAATAATGGGTAGGGTTGAAAGGGGTGAATACTTTGTCTTCCATCTCTGAGGCGTTCCTGAATCGAATTCTATCCTGTACAACTGTGTTGAGAAACAGTGGGGGGTATTGATTTGGCCTTTCTTTGGCCGCTACCACACTTCCTTGAGCAGCCACTTTTTATTTTGCATCACCTTATCTCCTCCTGTGGTGACAAGGTCGCTACAGCGGTTCGGCAGTCCGCACTTCAGAGGTTGCTCAGCAATCAGCTTTCCCGTTCACACTTGGTTAAACCACTTTAAACTACGACAGGGAAACGGCATAAACAGGGGAAACCGAAAAAAAGGCAGCGTAGTATGTCCGCAAATACAACCAAATCGCTTTAAAAGGGGGGTGCAGGAACCGATTAAAAAAAAAACCACCCCCAGTGGTCGTCGCAAGAAAACCCAGCACAGCGGTCAAAAATGGGCGTGGCCAAGGAGGCTCTTCAGAAATAGCTATTTGAAAAGTGGACAATGATTTTTAAGGCGATTTGTCTTTAAGGAAAAGGTGTTTCAAATCTAAAAACACTCAGTGTTCATTTTGTATTTCTCTGTTGGTCTGAGCAGAACAAGACAGTGCTAGAACAGTTTGGTTCCCCCACCCCAATCACTCTCTTCTGTTCCACTCAGTCAGCCCTGGGTGGACTGAAAAAAAAGGAATCCTTTGGCAGACAAACAACACCCCCAGGCACACACCCCGGTGAAGGAAAATAAGTGCTTGTGTCAAGCGGAAGTCTCCAGCATTTAGCTGATGAGCGTAAATTTATGAAAAGAACAGTCAATAGGAGTATTTTGGCAAACCAGGTGCCGCTTGGAAGGGAGTGGGCTGCCAGCCAATTTAACCTGAGGGGGGAATGTGGGCGTGGGGAGGCTGCCATATTGTTATTAGTTTCCATCTCTGAAAACTAGCAGCGGAGCAGCACTGTTTCCTAGGGAGATGTCAAGGCATCACAAAGGGCTCTAATTACCATTGGCCGGAGTTCACCTGCTTTCTGAATAAAATGTCATCAAAGGGGAAGAAAACATGAACAACCATATTTTGAAGGCTCTTTCCAACCCTGAAAGCCAATCTCTCCATGGGCCTGGAAATAAATTATGGTTCTGGAGCACAGCTGAGGCTCTCCCAGTTAGTTTGATTAACAAATGAAAGTAAACTAGATTTTAGCATACAGGAGTGAATATTGCGGTACAAAGTTTTGAAAATTTGGTTAAATTGCTCTACCTGCACAACAGACATGCAGGGATTCACAAAGTCGAATAGTTTTAAATTCTCCAGATTGCCCCACCCCTTTTCTCATTGACTGGCACTTATAGCCTCAGTAACTTACTCTAAGACATTAGTGGGAGTGAGAATAAAAGGTTTCATTACTTACAAGTAGAGATGGGCACGACTAGGGAAAATGACGTTTTCGAGTTGTCGTGTGTCGGAGGCAGCCCGTTTCGGCTCGTTTCCGTTTTTCGCGAAATTTCGCAAAATTTTGTCATTTCGTTTTTTGTTTTTTCATTTGTCGTTAGTACTGGTTTTGGGGGGGGGTAGTGGGCTCCTGGAGGCACCTCTCTGTGGTGGGTGCCTCCTATCCTCACCCGCCAGCGCTGCTACAAAAGGGCATGCATAGCCATATGCTATGGATATGCATATTGCAGACGCAGCAGACTGGCAGAGGCACCCCTCTTTGGGGTGCCTTCCCTGCAACAGTCGGTGAGACACAGTCAGGCAGCACTTGCAGGCATGGTTTGCATGGCACACAAATGCTGCTGCAGGAGTCAGCCAGAGCCACAAGTGACGGACTGGCAGACTGTTTGCACCCGCTCCAAGGGAAATGTACTTGCGTGTAGTGCAATGCAAGTAGATCTGGCTTAGGGTTAAGACGGGTTAGCGCAAGGGCTAGGGTTAGGCTAGTTACGGGTGAGGTTAGGGTGAGTATTGGGGTGCACCTCTGGGTGCCTCTCTGACCCACTTAGAAGGACAGTGTACTGGCGTATGGGTTAGGCTTAGGGTTAGGGTTCGGGTTCGGGCTACGGTTAGTGGGCTGTTTATGCCTGATTGGCACATCCCAGAAGTCCCTGTGGTCAACCTGGCCAAGTGGCCATGAGATTGGTGGAAAATTTGCATGGTCCACTCCCATGGGCGAGCCCATCATTGCGAATTTGCAAGAAAAACCCACTGCTGCTACTGTAAAAATTCAAGCATTTAAAATAGCTAATTTTTGCATGTTTCTGTGGTGCTTTGGTGGGTTTTTGGACCACAATTTCAAAAAAAATATTGCGGTCGCCATTTTGGATCCCCCCGCCTGCACACCGCATGGCAAAGGCAGACGAGACGATGCCCCCCCCGCCTGGTACCAGCAGCGCAGCAGTAGCACTAGCCAAGGAGAGGGGGGCGGGGACCCCCCCCCCCAAATAAAACACCCTTCTGGCCTGGTAGGTGCCCTCAGACAGTTTTCGCCTGCTTTTAGGGCCGGGAATCGGGGTTTTGTTTTACTTTTAAAAACTTTTTTTCTGTGCCGCTTGGCATCGCGGGATCGCCGCGATGCCAGGAACGACCACGACAAATCAGACCCAATTATTCTTTAGTCGGTTCGAGTTCGAGTTCTGGCGGAGTAATTCCCGTTACCGTTTCCGTTGCGTAACGGAAACGAGTAACGGAAACGGAAACGGGAATTCCGCTAAGTCGTGCCCATCTCTACTTACAAGTGAACAGATCAAACAGCAAACAAACATGACTGCTTTCAGCAAAAGACTTCAACAAACTAAAGAAACAGAAAGAGCAAAATGGAGAAAAGAAGGCTCTTTTTGAAGTCAGAGGCAGGAGGGAACTATTGGTTAATGACAGATGGATTGATAGTTACCCTAGCCCTGCGCAGCAGGCAAAGTTGTTAAAAATTCCAATATTTGTTGAATCCCATCTACATTTTCTTCCCATCTTTGTTTTAGATGTCAGGTTACACTAATCACTCCTGTACCCACCCCACCATGGGACTCTGGATGTATTTTGGTTTTGATTTTTGGTATTCTCAGTGCCGTGTTGTTCTAATATGTTTGCTATTTTAGAAAACACACACACACACACACACACACACACACACACACACACACACACACACACACACACCAGATTAACTTGGCGTTTAGAAATAGCTACTAGCAGTGCTTTTCCTATTTGCTGCAATTCCATTCAAAATCAGGCTGCAGCTCCACCAGGATAACTGTCCTCCCTCTCTGTGACTTTCATTGCTAGTCAGGCATTTGACCATTGGTCTTATAGCCCTTCACCTCCTCCTCCTCCTCCTCCTCCTCCTCCTCCTCCTCCTCCTCCTCCTCCTCCTTCATCTTCTCCTCCTGCTCCCCCTCCTGCTCCTCTTCCTTCTTTTTCATCTGCTCCTCGTCCTCATCTTCCTCTCCTCGTCCTCGTCCTCCTCTTTCTTCTTCTTCTTCTTCTTCTTCTTCTTCTTCTTCTTCTTCTTCTCCTCCTCCTCCTCCTCCTCCTCCTCCTCCTCCTCCTCCTCCTCCTCCTCCTCTTCTTCTTCTTCTTCTTCTTCTTCTTCTTCTTCTTCTTCTTCTGCTTCTGCTTCTTCTTCTTCTTCTTCTTCTTCTGCTGCTGCTGCTGCTGCTGCTGCTGCTCCTCCTCCTCCTCCTCCTCCTCCTCTTCTTCTTCTTCTCCTCCTCCTCCTCCTCTTCTTCTTCTTCTTCTTCTTCCTCCTCCTCCTCCTCCTCCTTCACATATGTCTCACTTGGTGACAGGGTCTCATATTCTAGTTTTTGTCCTCCACTTTACACAGTCATTGACCTGGTCCTGGTGAACCTGGGGCAAATTTATGTCATTGTCAAGGGTGTTAATCCTGCACTGTTTTGGTCTTCCCCTCGGTTGGAATCTGCTGATCTCCAGGGCAAGACCTTTTTAGGCCAGAGTTTCCTTGTTGGTGTGCAAGATGTGTCCATATCACCACATTTGGGTTTCACACATTTTGTCAGTGATGGGTGCACTGCTGTATAGTATTTAGATTGGATGTCATCACTGTGCACAGGGCTAGGGGAAAGCAAAGTGTGGCCCCTGTGATGCTGTGCTGACTACGTCGTACAAAGTGAGTTGTTGGGCTTCATACCCATCTCTAGTTAGGACAGTCAGTGGTTCTCTACCTGAGGGTCCCCAGATGATCCTGGACTGCATCTCCCAGAAATCCTGGACAGCTCAGCTAGTCATGAAGACTTCTGGGAGTTGCAGTCCAGGAAGATCTGGGGACCCACAGGTTGAGAACCACTGAGTTAGGTAGTTCATGCCTAATGACTGAGTTAGGTTTGGTTCATGCCTAATGGTAGGGCTTGGCTTTGTCAAGAGTGAAGGTTTTCTCTTTTTTGCCCGTTGTCTCCTATTCAGAGCAATTTACTGTTACTGATGGATGCTTGCTGACAGGTAAGCAAAGAGGCACCTGTGGGATGGTCTATGCCCAGTTTTAGTCAGCTTTATTTGGTCAGGTGGGTGCCTTCTGCTGCTCTACTTCAGGTAGCAAAATTCTTTGGCAGCCCCACCCGCCTTGCTCACAAAGGGCGCTTTTACATGACCCCTAAAACCAGGGCAAAGGGCTCCCAGATGTGGAGCTTAAAAATGTTTTCCCACCAGCTCCGGATTTTAAACAAAATAAAGTACGACCACACCCACCTAAGCACGTCCCAGTGCATTTTCCAAGTACTTGGTCTCCGGAGGTGAAAAATTTCTGATGCGGATGTAAAGCAGTGAGTGCCGGGCTCTCCTCTCCTTGTGTTTGTTTTTTTTTTTTTTGCCCCTGCCCCTTTAAGAGACTGAAAGAGACTGGAATGGTTCCGGAGCAGCTCAACAGCAGAGCAGAGGTGAGCCTGCATTCCTTTCTCCCTTTTTTCTCCCTCCCCTTATGCAGAAAGGAGCAAGGAAGTGTGGAGGGGTGGGAACACAGGAAGAGCGACAAACCCTCAAGATCTCTGGTCCGAATTTAAGTTGCCAGCGGATCTTAGGGGTCGTGTAAAAGTGTCCAAAGACATTTTCCCATAAATCCAGTGCAAACCTGAGGCACACCCCAGTTGGCAGAAGCTTGAATTCCATTTGAAGAATAGGAGGAGGTGAGGATCACCCCTGTTTCCTCCACACAACCACTATACTCCAGAATGGCCACCCTACCCAGCAAAATGGCTCAGAATGGCATTGCAGACACGGTGTTGAAAAGGGGGAGGTGCTTTCTCCGAGGTTTCTCAAACCCTTGCCCACCAGCAGAACAGAACTACCTTCGTCTCCCTCTTACACAGTTCTTGTCTCTGGCCGAGAGCCAGTTCTGGATAGTTTCCCAGCTAGCCTACCCGAGGACTTCCTGGCTCTGACTTGGGGAACCTGGGAGTGATGGGGGGGTGGGGAGTTCACAGGGGACAAAGAACAACCTTATCTCATTCCTGCTCACAAAAGCACTATCATCAGCAGAGCTACCCTGCCGGCTGGCAGCCACGCTCATGTCAGATCGTAATTAATTTAAACCTGAACTGCTTCTTGTTTGCTGACCGACAAAACATATAATGCATGCAGCGTCGTCTCTCCCCACACTCCTCCTTGCTGTTCTTCTGAAATACCTTTTCATGCTGTATTGTCATAGAGAAAAGATGGGGGCCATTGAGCTGATTCGATGCCACCTAAATTGTTTACAGGGGTTGCAAGGTGAAATCCTTTACACCAGAATTTGCTGCCTCATTCCAAGACATCAAAACTTAAGGCCCTGAACTTTCTGACATTCAAGGAGCTTGAATAAATTCTGGCCAATTTCACGTTTTTGCATCTCCAAAATAACACCGCCTTCATTATTTTCTCCTTCACTGCTTCCGAGCAGGGAAAATTTAGGTCAGTGTTGAGGCTGAGTTACGGCTGATAACTGTCAACAAATAAATCTCTGCCCCATATTTCATTCTTTATGAAAAATAAATGAGCACGGGGCATGGAAATTGACAATCTCTCTGAGACAAAAATCTGTTAGCAAGCCTATTTGCATTCAGAAATTACTTTTGAAGGAACAGTAATGGGCTTTCCACACCAAGGATGAGACGCGGAGGACAGGCGGAAAGGTTTGGCCATGTTAGCCTTCTGAGAGACCCCTCATTTTGATAACAGAATGATTGAGGTTCCTCGCCAGCTTGTGGCATTAAGGTGACCTCGGGGTCAGTTCACTCATGTATGTCTACACCACTGGGTTATTCAGTTTATGTTGACCCATTGCAAAAGTGTTGATATCCTGCCCAAAAAGCGTATGTGTGCGTAATAATTTTTACCTCAGATAAAATGTCAAGATATACAATATTACAATACATCAGATGCCTACACCCAGTATCTTCTACTCAGTACACTCCAGAGATGCTCAGACCTGGAGCCCAAAGCACCTTGACGATCAAAGGTTTCCAGCACCAACCTACAGGATTTTATCTGAGGTGGTGCATTTCTTCACAAAATTTACCCCTTGACCCGTTAAGTATGGGAGAGATTTGCATGTGTCAAGTTACTATTAAGCTTTCTTTCATATGTCGCCATGCTTGATGTAGTGGTCAAAGCCACGTGTCCTCTCTGGAGCAGCCAAGAAATGATGTGATGTCTAGCACACGAACAATCTCTGTGGCGGCAGGGTGGGGGACTGTATTGGGAAACTGGCTTTATCGAACTGCAAATCGTTTGTCAACCTGGGGGATGGAAAATAGGATCTTTGGCCAAGAAAAGTGTCCACATTCTGGTAAGACCATCATTCTATCTGTCTTTGATGTTCAGGCGGTGTGTTTCATTCCTTACCATGACTCTATCCACATTCACGAGGCAAGCTGGCAAGGATTTTAAAAAGTTGCTGAAAAGCATAAGATGGGAGACAAGTTGTGGCTGAAATCCAGAGAGCACCATCTCATAATCCAGCACTCTGCTCTGCCCACTCACCACTTTTTTTCCACATGCCTCCTTCTTTGACATCCACATCCGGTAAACACGGTGTACTGAAAGGGGTGTTGGACCATCTGCAGTATGTTGTTTCAGGGGTTTGGACGTTGAGTCCCAAATCCTTAAATTGTGATTATTTTTATTTTGCAAATCAATTTTAAAATGGGTTTCAGTTATATGGGAAAAATGATTTGGGAAAACAGACTTTAAATACAGTAATACCTTGATTTAAGAGTAACTTGGTTTAAGAGTGTTTTTGCAAGACAGGCAAACATTTCTTCTAAATTTTGCCTTGATCAAGAAGCAATGTCTTGCAATACAAGTAACTGGAGCAGGTCATATGATCAAAAGTGAGCCAATGGTGCCTCTTTCTCTCTGTCTCCCTGCTGGATTGTGGATGATTGTCTGGAACATTCCACCTTAGGCAAGCCTCCAAAGCAGATGGAGGAGAGATTAAAGGAAGTATCCCTTGGACCAGCCAGGAACGTTTTCAAAAGTGAGTGCAGATTAGGGTTTGTTTTATTTTTCTTTATATTTTTCTTTAATTTGTTTTCAACATCCTTTCTTATTGTTCAAACAATTTTTAGTCCTTTGTAAGGAATGGATGTTTCCCCTAATACATTTAACTGGCTAGACTAAAATATGTTGACTGTTTCTAATTCATGTAGCACAAGTTCAAGAAATCTTTAATGGCATAAAATAAACCAAATACAAAATTAGCAGCAAAATAAAAGATAAACAAAAAGAAGTTGCAAGGGAACAGCTTAATCTTCTGCCTCAGTCCCGTAGGTCTCCTATTAGTGGTATATATCACTCTGGCCTGGTATTCAGCCACCGAGTCTGTCCATTTGGCACATTTGTCTGGAAGTAGGTACTGAGCAATACTCTCTTGAGATCCAAAAAGGTTAGAAATGACTGCAGCCATAATTTGTTGAGGTAGCTTGCAATGGGTAGGGCAGTAAACAAGAATATGAGAGGTCAAATCGGGTTCCAGTAGACAATGTTTACATAATCTCTTCTCAAATGGTATATTGTGGACCACAGAGGGAAAGATATTCAATCTGGCAAGCATGAATGCCCGACAGTGAGATTTTTCATACAATTGGCTCCTTGCCCTAGAGTGGGCAGCATACCATAAAAAGCAAGGGGAACAAGTCGAATTAGGACCTGCAACAATGGTCTGGCTCATGATATCCCAGATTCTTTGGTGAATAATATTGAATAGCTGAAATTCTTCACAATTAATTAAGGCTTCTAAGTCAATTTCAATATAGTCAGTTTTGAGCTTGATGTATTGGTACCATTTGGAAATGCAGGGCTCTCTTAATAGGTCCTATAACAGGGAATTAGAGGGTTCAACTAATACAGTATTTTCCCATCTATAAGACACTGCCATATATTAGATGCCCCCCACTTTTAAGACCTCAAATTAATAAAATTAATAAATCCTCCTTGAGGCCTCTACCACCACCATCACCACCACCCCACTGTTTCCTTTCCTTTCCACATTCTGAAGATTCCTCCGCACTTCTTTTTAGTGGGGAAAGCCTTGGGGTTTGAGCAGCCCATTAAAAATCCCTTTCCATGCTGAAAAGAAAGCTCTGATTATGGAAAAGCAAAGCAAAGAGGACAATCAAGTACTGCCAGAAAGAAAAGAAAACAGCAGGGGGCAGGGTGGAGAAGAACTCACACTGACCTCACTGTTTCACTTCCTCTCTGGCAGTGCTTGTTATGGCAATGATTGATTGGTGCCTTTTTCAGCATGGAAAGGCACTTCTTAATGGGCTGCTCAAACCCAAAGCTTTCCCTACTGAAAAGGAGGCTCTGAATCATTGCAAAAGCAAAGTGCAGGACACAGAGAGTAAACAAGGGCTTCCAGAAAGGAAGGGAAGTTTGGGTTCTCTTCCACCCCACCCCCACCCCTCAGGAAAGGCTTACTTCTGTGTATACAATGCCCCTTGATTTTTAGCTCCGTGGTTTTAGGAGAAGAAATAGCATTGTATACACAGAAAAATAAAGTACTTAATAGTAACTGTCCAGGCTGTAGTTGATGGCAAGTGAAAGCCAAGTTCTTTGATGACTGTAAAAAGATTAATCATCTTTGGGACACTGGAGACATGATGTAGAAAAATGGCTGCAGCCCAGTCTACTTCTAGGTTGGCAGCTGCAATCCAAATTGGAATCCCATATAGAAACTGGCTTAAAACCTTCGGCTGGAAAATCTGGAGAGCACCTGGTACGTGTTGGTTCCCACTGTGGAAGTGGAACCAAGAATCAGGGAGATGGTTCCTAGCTGCTGTCATCGCCACCTTCGTTTGGAGGGACCACTAGAGTTGATGGTGAAAAAGAAGGCCCAAATATCTAGAGCCTGCGAGAGAGTCACAGGAGCAGTTGGCCACCTGCTGCTGTGGGGAGGAGGAGCTGGGCTCAGGACGTTCATATCTTTTAAACTTTTAAACTTGCTGCCATGTTTTAGTTTGCTTATGTCTTTGGGCCTCGCCAGGGCTTTGGAGGGGGCCACGGAGGGGAACTTAAAAGGGGGACTTGTTCGAGGTTGGAAGAGTGAAGATTGAAGCTAAGAAGCCGAACGGGTACAAGCGTCCCCTCCCCTCTCCCCCCTCCATTTTTTGCCTGGACTTGCCTTAGTTGCTGCCTGGCTTGCCTTATTTTGCCTGCTTCTCAGCCTAGTCCCTTCGAGAGCCGTGTTCTGTTGAGAGCTGCGGGCTTGGCGCTCCTGTTAGGTGGCGCCCACGCACCCCCTGCCACTTGTGGTCTCTGTGATTCTGCGGGGGCGGTGCAGTCCGCCATGGAGGTCGCCGCCGTCCGCTGCTCCTTGTTTCTTCTGCAGCTTTTGCGGAGTTTGCCAACGCCCGTTGCTACTCCATTTGGCCATGGCTCAGCGTTCTCTGCTTGGACTGCTGCGACCTGGTGCAGGGATTGCTACTGCCAGCTGCCGCTTGGCTCCGCTGCAGCCCGATGCAGAGACCTTGTTGTCCGCCGCTGTTCGATCCTGTCGCGGCTGGAGCAGGGTGCCATCGCTGCCTGTTGCTGTTTGGTTTCACCACAGCCTGACAGGGGGATTGCTGTTTGCCGCCGCTTGATCCTGTCGTGGCCCAAGGAGGAGACTGGTGCTATCTGTTGCCGCTTGACCGTCTTGCGATCTTCTGTGGGGGCTGCTACCATTGGTCGCCTGTTCCTGCCTGGCTTGGTGTGGCGGCTGTTGCCGTCTGCCGCTGGGCAAGATGGCAGGCGGCCCCTGTCATCTGGGTGTTTTCAGACTGCAGCTGTTTGTTTTTTGCCAGATACCATCTTGGCCTGTTTGCCTGCTCCAGCTCGGCTGCCCTGCCGCAGGCAAGGATATCAAGATTGTGCCACTATAGGCTTACCAGTGCTGAGGCTATTCCACTGCTGCATCCTGCTGTATTCCATTGCATCTATGAACAGATCCCTGGGTGCAGTGTCCTGGGTACCCACGGCTTGCTTTGGCGACCCTGGCCTGGAGGGGGTTCGTGGAGGTGGTAGTACATCTAGAACCTGTGGGACTCAGTAGTGCCTGACGATCTGGTGCCTCAGATTAGGATGCAGGACTCCATCTATTGTTTAACTCCATCTACGTTCTACCCCCCTTTCCCTCCCCCCTGCTTTATCCATCTTTTTGCCCTGGCTTTTGTGCCCTTTGTTATGTTTAGATTTGTTTAAGTTTTATTTATTTACTTATTGTTATTGTTTACTGTTTTGTTTCACTGTTTGATCGGTTATTGTTATATTTTATTTGTATTTTAGTTGGTATCTTAATTCCCCCCCCAGTCGCCATGCTTGTAGGGACTGCTATTCCGGTTGTGTCGGACCATGGGCGTTACGCTAGGAGTTGGGGGGTTAGTCGGATGAGAAGAACTCGGGCCAGGCAACTCACGCCTGTCCCCCGTTCTGGCCCCCCAACTCACTGCCACGTGTCTCAGAACCATCCCACCAGGGCCTCCAACCTGTCCTGTCTCCTGATTAACGCCAGGTCGGTCCATAATAAGATCCCCATCCTTTATGATGCCATCTGGGATGGGAGGGCCAACCTGGCTTGTATTACCGAGACCTGGGTGGGAGCAGAGGGGGGAGCTTCGCTCTCCCAACTGTGTTCCCCTGGGTTTCAGGTTCAGGTCGGAGGGTCATAAGGGGGAGGGGCAGCCATCGTTTATAGGGATTCTTTGCATATCAGCAGGGCCTCGACGTTGGTAAGTCCAGGGTTAGAATGTCTTCATCTATTGGTGGGACAGCGGGACAGATTTGGCATTGTGCTGGATTACCGCGCTCCCCGCAACCCAGCACAATCCCTGCCAGCGCTCACTGAGTTCATCTCGGCTGCACTGTTGAGGTCCCGCTGCCTCTTGGTGGTGGGTGACTTCAACGTGCATGCTGGCGATGGGCTCTCCGGGGCGGCTCTGGAATTCATGGAGTCCATGACCTCCATGAATCTGACCCAGCATGTTGTATGCCCCACCCATAGATCTGGGCATACCCTAGACTTGGTGTTTACCTCCATGTCGGAGGATTCTAATCTGAAGGTTGGGAACACTGTTTCTCTACCGGTGTCATGGACAAATCACCACCTGCTGACCTTTTCCTTATTGATCGCTGCCCCTCCCCATGGGGAACCTCAGCCCCTGGTTTGGGCTCGCCCCCAAAGGCTTCTAGATCCTGCTTGGTTCCAGGAGGCCTTCGGGGAGCTTCCTGATGGCCTGGCTGATGATCTGGCTGAAGCTGCGGTGGAGCATTGGTTTGTTGAAGTCTCCCGCACTGTTGACCAGATCGCCCCTAGGCGCCTTCTCTGTTGCAGAGCTCGTTCTTCGCCATGGTATACGGCAGAGTTGAGAGTGATGAAGCAAGAGCAGAGAAGGCTAGAGAGCAGATGGAGGACGGCCTGGACGGTGTTTAATAAGGCTGCAGTTTCTATCCAGACTAGGCGCTATAACCGGGCAATCAAGGAGGCTAAAACATATTTTTTCTCCCTGAGGATTAGTGAGGCCTCGAACCGCCAAGCGGAGTTATTCCGTGTGTTTCACGACCTCACTAACCCTAGTCTGGTAAGGCCTCCTCCTACTGAGTTCAGTAGTGAGACATTTGCAGCCTTTTTAAGATCAAAAATAGAGGCCATCCGGACCAGGCTTGACTCTGGTTGCACTAGCCTATCCTCGGCATCCCCTATCGCTGCACGCCCTCGCTCTCCTTGATTGGATGAGTTTGGGCCTGTTTCCTCGCTTGAGGCCTCCAGGGCTATCACTCATTGCCGGCCTGCGTCCACCCCCTTTGATCCTTGTCCATCTTGGCTCATAAAATCTGCCGAAGGTAGCATGCCCGAATGGGCCTCTATCATCTCCACTGCCTCCTTCAGGAAAGGGATTTTTCCCTCTCGCCTGAAGGAGACAGTGGTGAAGCCCATTCTGAAAAGACCTGGCTTGGCAACTGACGAATTGGCCAACTACCGACCGATTGCCAATTTCCCCTTCATGGGCAAGGTTATCGAGAGGGTGGCCGCAGTTCGGCTTCAGGTGTTCCTGGAGGGAGAACATCTCCTTGATCCATGCCAGTCTGGGTTCAGGCCGGGTCGGGGAACTGAGACAGTCTTGGTCACACTGAAAGATGACCTCCTCCGGGGGGCCGACAGAGGTAACTCTACCCTGTTGTTCCTTCTGGACCTGTCAGCGGCCTTTGATACTGTCAACCATGGTATCCTGCTGGATCGACTCTTCGAGATAGGTATCAGAGGCACTGTTCACAGTTGGTTCCGGTCCTTCTTGGAGAGCCATCCCCAGCATGTGCAGCATGGGGGGAGTTGTCGGCCCCGTGGACACTCCCTTGTGGAGTGCCACAGGGGTCGTCCCTCTCCCATGTTGTTTAACATCTATGTGAGGCCGCTGGCAGAGGTTATAACGAGATTTGGAGTCTGCTGTCACCAGTACGCTGATGACACGCAGCTCTATCTCTCCTTCGCCACCTCTGCAGTTGAGGCTGTCCAGATCCTCAACCATTGCCTGGATGCAGTCATAGCATGGACCAAGGCTAACAGACTCAAACTCAACCCCGAGAAGACCGAGGTGATGTTCTTTGGGACTTCCCCTTCTGGGTATGGAGGCCCTCTCCCCAGATTGGAGGGTGTTTCCCTTCAGCTGGCGGACAGTGTTCGGAATCTGGGCATTGTCCTGGACCCGGCACTTACCATGGAAGCCCAGGTGGCCGCCGTGTCCAGGACAGCATTTTTCCAGATTCGCCAAATTGCCCAGATTCGCCCATATCTGGATGGGGATTCCCTCAGAACTGTTGTGCAAGTGCTGGTGATCTCGAGAGTAGATTACTGCAACATGGGGTTGCCCTTGACTCTCCTTCGGTGACTGCAGCGGGTCCAAAATGCGGCGGCCAGACTGGGGGCGGGTGTGCGTTGGTACAACCACATCACCCCTGTTCTGGCTCATCTGCATTGGTTACCCGTTGCATCCTGAATCAGATTCAAGGTCCTGGTTTTAGTTTATAAAACCCTCCATGGCCTAGGCCCTGACTACCTGGCAGAGCGGATCTTCCAGCGGTCAACTTCGGCCCGACCTACCAGGATGTTGCGGGTGCACTTGCTACGGGTGGCCACGCCCAGGGAGGCTCGTAAAACATCCACCCAAAACTGAGCCTTCTCTGTGGCTGGCCCCACCTTGTGGAACCATCTCCCTAGCAAAGTGCGCCTTGCACAGTCTCTGCCAGCCTTTAGGAAGGCATTAAAGACCATGCTATTCCGTGAGGCGTTTGGTGGTTTTTCCCCCCCGCCATCTGCCCGTTGTTTTTAAGTCACTTAAGTAGTTTCTTTGTTTAATTGTTCTTGTGCATTTGTTTGATTCGACTATCTGTTTCATTTTATATTGTTGTAAACTGCCCTGAGTTCCTCCGGGAAGTCGGGCGGTATATAAGCTCTAAAATAAATAAATAAATAAATAGAGGATCTCTAAATGTTTCCTGTCCACTTTCCATGAAGTGGGTCCCCAAGTTTTGGAGAATATCAATATCTTGGTTTTCTCAGTGTTAATACTTAAGTCATTCTTGGAGCAAAACTCCAAGAAAGCAGAGAGAAGGTGGAGGAAGCCCAGCCTGGAAATAGATAGAAGCATGGTATCATCAGCGTACAGTAATAGAGGAAGATGGAGTTGATTCATCTTTGGTGTGGGACCATCAGATTTGACTAAGTACTTGGGCAAATCTGACATATGAAGGTTGAAAAGAGCAGGTGCAAAGAGACAACCCTGCTTTACCTCTTTAGTAACAGGGATCTCTACAGTTAGAGGGCCTTCATGATTTAAAGTAATTTGACAGATATTCGCTGAATGTAGTTGACATAAAAATAATAGACGGGGGGTCAATTCCCATGTTAGCAAGTTGGTCTGATAAGAGAGATATGTTCAAATGCTCATTGCATATCTATAAATGCTGCATATGGTTTGCCTTTTAAATGTTGGGAGTATTTCTGCACCAAAAAAGGCAACAGTATGATTGAGCATGGAGTGTCCAGCATGGAAGCCCATTTGTTCTTTGCCTAGGAGATTGGAATTGGATGTCCAGTCAGGAAACTGATTCAAGAGATGTTTAGAGTACCATTTTTCTAACTATGAAAAGAAATGCACATCTATAATTACTAAACTCGAACACATAGAGTAATATCTCAAAATTTCCAATGAGAAGAAATATCCTCAATTCCAACTCCTTTCTTTTTGAAGAAAAAAAAGTTTAATATGTTAAAGATCAATAGCATTTACTCCTTCTAATTCCGCGTTGAAGCAATATCCCTGTAATGCTCCAGACTTGGCTTGTGAAACTCTGCCTGTTGTTGCTTTAGGAAGCCTGTTCTGGGTGAGAAATCATAACATCCTCTGCAGAACCTTTGCAAATACAGCAAAATCAAAGCATCCACTGAGAGCCATCTGGGGCTTTCTGAGTAGTCAAGCTGCCTGTTTTAGGCATGATGTAGCTGAAGACAACTCTGTTTCAATTAATTCCAACAGGAGAGGTAAACATGTGCTTGCAACCCACCGCAGCCAGAAATAAAAACACCCAAGGCCAGTTTATTCTCTCCAGCTTTGATGCAATGTCCTTAGCAGAGCTAACTGTGCACTGATGTGTCCTTAATTGGTATTAATCAGGAAACTGCCGTATAAATATAAAGACTACAGGGACCTCTATATATGGCTCATTAGGCTAATATAGCTTAAGAAATTGACTGGACATTCATCTGCTAGCTCTACACACTGAAATAATAACTGATTAAAATCAACTAGCTGCTGAAGGGCCCCTTGGCATGTTTGGAGAAATTATGGCAAGAGGCTATTTTGCAGGCTTAGAATTTGAGGGCATCTGCCTAAAATGCAATTGTGTGTTTTCTCCTGCAACTGGAGGCATTGATTCCTAAGGCATGTGGATCAATTAACTGCAGCATGAATTTCTGTGCTGTAGGGCTTCCTCCAGACTTGCAGCAGAGGGCTGATGGATTGGAGGGTCCAGTACAATGCCCTGTGAATGCTCCATCCTGTAGATGTTCTCCAGAGGACTTACCAAGGTCGTGTGTCTAATTCTCCACTCCTGGTGCTTGGTGTCATGCAGCCAACCACTTAGAAATCTCCCGAAATGCACTTGGAACAACACTGGTTTCCTTTCCTCTGAACAGCTTTTCAGGGTGTGAGGCTACAGCCGGAACACAGATAAAAATATTTCAATGGTGCAACAGGGAAGGCGGCTGTCTGTGATCTGAAGAGGAAAACAGAGCGCTGGCAGTGTTCCCTTTTTATGCAGACTAAGCATGTGCATCTCCATCTTGAGAAGGAAACAAATAACCAAAATAAAACCCAAAAGAGTCTAAAGGTTTTTTACTGCTTCATCACATTAGAATATGTATCCAGTGATTGCTGTTTTTCAGAAGGCAGACTTTTAAGATCAGTGCGTCCCTGCTGTGTTAATCAGAGACTTTCAAATGGTCAAATTAGCATAAATCATTTGAATTAAACACTTTCTCCCCATGATATTAGCCCCATCTGTGGTTCAGCAATTCATTATGTCTCAAGAACTGGGATAATGGCTTTTTGCAGGTGTTATGTTGACAGCCATGCACTGGGTGCCAATGCGAGATCTCAAGTAGGGGCTTGGTAGACAGGATCCTTTGAGGTAAGGAACGTCGGGCTGTCTCCTTTCAGGGTGACTGTCAGCAATGCTGGTGACTTGTGCATCAACTGAACAAGACATACCTATAATAATATATGTGTATATCCACCTTCTCTGTTTCCTGCACAAACATCCTTCTCAGAGAACCCTGTCCTGACAGACATCATGCCCTGCTAAGTCAGGAGAACATGCAGTGGCAAGCCTTGGATTCCAGAGATGGGGAGGACAAAGGACAGTATCTGTAAGAGTTTGGTTGTTTGTCCTGGTTTGTTTAACGGCCGAACAGAATGTCTGTGAAGATTCTCAGTCATCCAGGTGAGTTTATCTGGAAGTTGAGTCATGGCAACTGGACTTGTTTTTCTTGAGATATTGAACTGTTTTGCTGCTCATCCAAACATCTTCATCAGATGAAGCTATTTGGATCAGCCGTGAAACATTTCAATTGGCCGAACAGAAGTGTTTGGCACTTTAAAGCCCCACCTCCTTTGGCAAGTGACCACTCAGAGGCAACCCCTGGAGGAGGTGGGACCAGAAAGCCAGGCCACTGCCTCCAAGTGGGTGCCAACAATTTTTTATAAAAATTCATTTCGTAATTAATGAAATGAAATGGGCTGGGGGCACGAATTATGAAATGAAATGCCATTTTCGCATTTCGTGCCCATCTCTAATTACAAGCCTCCTCTGTAATGGAGGAGAAGCAGCCATAAGGGACATTGTCAAAGGCCGGTCCCAAGCATCCTCTTTCCTTGTGACTGCTGCGACTGCTGCCCCTGTTGCCTTGCCCCACTGAAATTTCTCAGTGGGCACATGCCACTTTCATTTTGATAGAACAATCACATGTAAATATTCCGTGCCAACTGTATGCTAATGAAGCTTTAGAAGATAAGGACTTGACCTTTATCGGATCCAAAGAAAAAAAACTGTTTGATACATTCATTAGTTCACTCAAGAGGAAGCCTGTAGAGCTTAATTGTCAACGGAGCATGTGAAAGACCAAACTTTCAAGTGGAGTTTACATAGGTGCCAGAGCAGGTTAGTACCGATCAACAACCACTGACGGACAAGAGCTAAGGGCAAAGCCAAAGTGAGGATCACATCAACAACCCAGCTGTTGATGATAATGCCTTTGTCATTCCCCATATGCCCCCTGAATTTAACCCCTGCTTCTTCCATGGGAATTTCAGGCCTTTTCCAACAAGGAAAAAGAATCCACGACATAAGAAGGTAAATAATAGAAATCACCACAAGGATTGTCTGGTCAATCATTCTACTGCGGCAGAAAATCTGCTAGGTGCTGAGACTGTTGTGCAAAGGAACAATGGAAAAGTTCACATTGCCAAAGGAGGGTGTATCCTCCTTTCTTCTCCATCCCCAGTTAATCCTCACAACATATGACTTCGATGCAGGCCCTTTGGAGGGCCATATTGGCCCATGTCTGGGCCCTCTTCAGATATCAAGTACAGTAGGACCCCAGTATCCACTGGGGATTGGTTCCAGACCATCCTATAGATAACGAACACCATGGATAACAGAGAATGCCAAAAAAAGCCCTCCCCAAAACTGCTGTTTTGTGACAGTAACTTGCTTTACAGCTGCTATTTTATGACAGTAGCTTGCTTTACAGGTGCTGTTTGTGAAAGTAGCTTGCTTTACAGCTGTTTGTAACAATAGCTTGCTTTACAGCTGTTTGTGACAGTAGCTTGCTTTACAGCTGCTGAATTGTTTATTTAATCTTTTCCTCTGCCAACCATGGATAACTGAATCAGTGATTAATGAATCAGTGGATATGGGGCTCCTACTGTACTGCTACAGTAGAGATTGTTTCCCTGACTTGTAATATTCTTATATATCTATATCTATATATCATATACTGTATCTATATCTGTTATCTTATATTGCTATAAGCTTCACATTCTGAGATCCTTAAGCAACAATAAAGGAAAAATGCTAAAGGAAGAAGTTCTGACTGAGTCAAGTGACCTTCTCTGTTAAAATAAGGTACCAAGAAAAAGGTATTCAGGAAAATACCTAAATACAGCAAGCTGTTTCTAAAATGATAAAGAATACCCCTTTTTAAAAAATCGCCTCAATAATGGTTCGACATATACCTTTCTTATCTTGTTGAACATTTTTTAAGGTTACATGTCTTCTTGATCTGTTTCCAACTTGGGTGCAAACACTGTCGGAAGTGGGAAATTGGAGGAAGTCCCGCCCACCAAGACATGCCGGCAGCCTGATCTTAGAGCTCTGTGCCGCGATCTAAAAAGAGCTTTAAAACTACTGTTTAAATGCCGTGGTGCCGTGAGTAATGCATCAATAAATTACTCGGGTGTCGGGAGAAGCAATATATGTGTTTTTCTAGACAAGATAAGCTTGATTTATAAGCAAAAGGAGCTACTTTCGATTTTGCCTGCTTGATTCTGCTGGCCGCTGGCTGTTTAGAAAACTGCATCCCAGCGGCTTGGAAAGTTACCAGATGATTACAAACAGTTAGACTTTCTGATGCCTGCCTTTGTCTAATTATATGCCGGGTAAGAGAGCAAAAAAGAAACTCCAGCCAATAGGTTGGACTAGGAAATTATCTGATACAACACACAATCGCCCAGCTCTACAGCGTGTCGAGCAGCCCCCAGACGACGGAGGGGTAAAAATGCCGTCAGGATCTGAGAAGGGAAAGAGGGAGACTACTCCTCCTCCCACAGATCAAGACTTCATGAAGGAACTGCGTTTAATGAGGACGGAGCTAGCTAGCATCATGAGTGTTAATCAACAGGACGTGATACATAGAATGGATGGCCTTTCAAAGGATCTCCAAAGCGCTAAACAAGATTTATCACATGAAATAAAGTTAAATGGACAGCGGCTTGATAATTTGGCAGGAGAATTTAAAAATCTGGAGATACGTGTAACGGAAAATGAAACTCAAATTAACTCTCAGAAGCAGGCTTTACTTAAAACTAATATGAAACTGACTTATATTGAAGATTATTCCCGGAGGCAGAATGCCAAACTGATTAATTTTGTTATTCAAAAGAAGGGGGCATCATTAAAACAGGAAGTTTTAACCTGGTTTAACTCCTTTCTGCCCAAACAACTAGACGACGATGATTTGGAGAGAGTTCATTATCTGGGCAAGTCAAGAGATGGGGCCCCAAAACCAGTGATAGTAAGATTTGCTTCTTATGTAAATAAAGAGCGTCTTATGTCTTCAATTAGAGCCAATCCTAATATTCTGAAGAGAGGAGATGCAACTGTGCAAGTTTTTCAAGATTTTTCTAAAGAAACTGCTGATTGGCGTAAATCGATGAGACCAGTCACAATCATATTAAGGAAGAACAACTATCGCTATTCTTGGGGCCACCCCCTATTTTTGAAAGTTTGGAAAGGCTCTGTTCAACATACTATTCACTCTCTAGAAGAAGGCCAGCATCTTCTTGAAGCATGGAACATACAAGACGACTCAGGTTCTGCCTGTTCTCCCCCGGGAACTTCAGTGGCAACATCAGGACAGTGAATTTCTCTTTTTTTACTCCAACTCCAGGAATCTTCGATGAAGATGAAGAATATTTGAAACTCATTTAACTTACTCCTCTCTCTTTCCCCCTCTCTCACCTCCTATCATCCCCTTTGTTTTTCTTCTTTTACTCTTTTCCCCCCCTTTCCCTTCCACTTCCCTTCCCCCCTCTCCCCCCCTTTTTGTTTTTTTTCTTTCTTTTTCCAATTTTAATTTTTGTTTTTGGGGTGTGTTTTTTCTTTTTTCTTTTTCATTATCCCTTTTCTTCCCTTCCCCCCTCCTCTCCTCCCTTCTCTTTTTTGTTTTTGTTTGTTTGTTTGTTTGTTTGTTTGTTTTTTGAGGGTGGTGGTGGTGGTGAGAGGGTGGTTTAGAAGGGGGTAGAATAAACTTATAGAATTGACAGTAACACGCTACTTAAGAGCTAATGAGATCTAGGCTGGCTAATGTCTGTGGACGACCTCCTCCCTCCCATCCCCTTGATGCACATGCTAAACAGTATGATAGCTGGTGGGGTGGGAGAAAAGAATAGTTTTTTAGGGTGGAGGATTAGATTTATTTTAGTTTATTTTTTATTAATTGATGGTGTTTTTACTTTTGTATGCACAACGGGACCATTCCAGAATATTGAAACTAAAAGAAATAGGTTATGGGAAAGTTTATAAAATTAGCAACGTTGAATGTAAAAGGTCTGGGGTCATTTTCGAAGAGAAATAGAATCGAAGCGATGATCAAAAGGCACAAAATAGATATTGCCTTTTTGCAAGAGACTCATCAAATAAGAGATGGTATTAATGAATTAAAAATTCCAAATGTTGATATTCATGAAAAAAGCTTTGGCACATCTAAAGCAAGAGGGGTTGCCATTATAATCTCAAGGAATTGTGAATGTGTTGTTGAAAATGTGGTAAAAGATTCAGAAGGTAGATATATAATATTGCAAGTTCTAATGGGGAAAGATCATTATACTTTGGTTAATCTGTATGCACCAAACGTTAACCAAGGCCGCTTTTACAATCTCCTTTGGGATCAGATTGAATTGGTTAAAAAGGGGTATTTAATAATGGCAGGGGATTTCAATATGGTTTTAGATAAAATTAAAGATAAATCGGTATGTAAAAAGGAAGAGTGGAGGACAAGACATACAACCCTAGCAAAGTTTATAAATACAACAGGATTGAAGGATGCCTGGAGAGAACTGAAAGGAGATGAAATAAAATATACCTTCTACTCACCAGTGCACAAAACCTATTCTAGGATAGATTTTGTGTTTGTTTCACAAAGCCTAATACCCAAAATAAATAATACCGAAATTGAGATCATAAAAACATCTGATCATGCTTTAATGTCGATTGATTTAGCAACAAATAAAAATTATAGAGAAGCTAAAAGGTGGAGAATGAATTTAAAAATATTTCAACATCCAGAAGTGCTGGAAAAGGTTAAAAAAGATTGGTTGGAAACTTGGGATATAAACGAAAAGGCAGGTAGCCAAACGCCAATCATATGGGACACCCTGAAAGCGGTAGCTAGAGGCCTTATCATAAAAGAAAATATTAAAGCTAAAAAACAGGAAGAACTCAATAAAAGAAAATTAGAAAAATTAATAGCAGATTTAGAATCCCAATTCTTTCTTACTAAGGATAATAAGATACTGAGGTTGATTGAAGCAAGGAAAAAAGAGTTAGAAGATCTAGATTTACAACAAACACAAAGGAATCTTCTGTACCTAAAAAAAAATTTTTTTGAATACAGCAACAAGAACTCAAAACTTTTAGCCAGATTAGCACAGAAAAGACAAGACAAGAATACAATAGGGATTATAAAAGACTCCTCAGGTAAGACATGCACACAAATGAAGGAAAAGTTGTTAGCTATACAAGAGTTTTATCAGTTGTTATACACCGCAAAAAATAAACCTAAGGAGGATATAGAAAGGTACATCACTAAGAATTTAAAGAGGGTCTTGGAACAGGAAGATATGCTGGAAATGGAAAAGCCTATTACAGACCAAGAGATAAGTGAGGTAATAGACAAACTAAAGAATAATAAAACGCCCGGAGTGGACGCTCTGGGACCTGAATTTTACAAACTTTTTAAAGCAGTATTAATACCTAAATTAAAGAAGCTATATAATGAAATTTTGGATGGAGAACAAATTCCGAGATCTTGGACCCATTCTTTAACTATTTTAATTCCAAAACCTAATAAAAATTTAATGGATATTGGGTCATACAGACCAATATCCTTATTAAATCAAGATGCTAAGATTTTCACAGCAATTTTGGCTAAAAGAATGAATAAATTTATAGCTAAATATATTAAAGAGGATCAATGTGGTTTTATCAAAGGTAGACAAATGGCAAATATTATTAGAAGAAATTTGAATGTTCTTTATGAAATGGGAAAGAGTACTACTAAAGCTGGGATGTTATCTCTAGATCTTTTTAAAGCTTTTGATTGTGTTCAATGGCCCACATTAAAAATATTGTTAAAAAAATGGGGATTTGGGAAATCCTTTTTGGGAGTAATAAATCAACTATATTCAACGGGCACTTCCTCAATAATAGTTAATGATGGATTGACTGAACAAATCACCCTAGGCCGAGGAACTAGACAAGGATGTCCTCTTTCTCCAGTCCTTTTTTGTATTGTTATAGAGCTCATGGCAAATGCCATAAGGGACGATAAATCTATTAAAGGTATAGGGAAGGATGGGGCAACTAAAATCAGTTTATTCGCGGACGATGCTCTTTTGACTATTGTAAACCCAATAGAGAATATTCAAAGAGTAAAAACTCATTTAGAAGAATTTGGAGAAATAACAGGATTATGTGTAAACTGGCAAAAATCAGAGAGTTTATTGTTCAATTATGGAAAACATGACTTAAAGATGATTGAAAAATCTGGACTTAAACCGGGAAAAAGCATTAAATATCTAGGATTAGAACTCCATAAAGAATTTACTAAAACTAAAGAAAGAAATATTTTGAAATTAGAAGAAGAGATGAAAAACAAATTATTATCCTACTCTAAACTAAAATTATCGTGGTTTGGCAGAATTGCATTGATAAAAATGAAAATACTTCCAAAAATTAACTTTATTTTTAAAATGTTACCGGTTCAGTTTTTAGAAAAGGAAATTAAAACTCTCCAAGACATGATAAATAGGTATTGTAATGCAGGGAAAAAATCAAGAATAAATAAAAGTCTATGGTATAGATCTCAGAAAGAAGGAGGAATAGGTATACCCAATATAAAAAATTATTATATAGCCAATCAACTTAGTTCTTTGGGGGAAATTCTTTTTAAACCACAGAAGCTAATATGGTGGGAGCAAGAGTCTTTGGATATAAAGGGGGAAATAAACACATTTTTATTCACGGAAGTTAAAAACAAAGTAAAGATTGACAACCCCCTATTGAATAGTTTAATTGTTACATGGAGAACATATAGGAAAATCTTGTCTCCGAAGGGATCCCCACTGGCTTTAGTTACTGACTTGGAAAGCTTTCCAGACAACTTGAAGCATTATTTGGAGTTATTTAAAATTAAGAAAATAGCTAGACTAAAGGATTGGATGCTCAAGATTAAAACAATTCAGGATATAAAAAATATTTTGCAACCCAGTGATTTAACATGGTTAAATTATATTCAACTAGGAAAATGGATGAAGGACTGGGGAAAGAGGAATAATCAAATCAGAGAATGCACAAAATTTGAACATTTCCTATTATCGCTTGAGTCTGAACAGGAAAATTCAGAGAAAGGAATAACACGTAAAATATATAAAATATTAGGGGAATTATCAGAAATGAACGAGTTAAACACCTTGAGAGAAGTTTGGAACCAAGACCTTAATGTACAGATAGAGAAAGAAGACTGGAAGAAAATTTGGAACATGAGAATTTTGAGATCATTATCGGTCAGGATAAAAGAAAACTACTTCAAATTGGTTTCTAGATGGTATTTAACCCCAGTAAGACTAAATAGAATGAATCCTGCTTACTCTAAGATATGTTGGAAATGTGAAAAACAGCTTGGTACTTACTTGCATCTTTGGTGGGAATGTGAAATAGTCCAAAGGTTCTGGAAAAAAGTGTTTTTAGAGCTAAGTAATATGATTAAGATGGATATAGATTGTAATCCAGAGATAGCATTATTATCATTGTTAACAAGTAAAGATTATGTTGTTACAACAAAGGAACTAATAGCAAATTTTATGACAGCTGCTAGATTAATTATAGCAAAAAACTGGAAGTCAAAACTAGAATTCAAGATGGAAGACTGGTATAATGAACTTTGGGATATAGCTATAAACGATAAACTGTCCTGCAGTTTAAAGGTTAAACGAGGAGAAATGAAAAAAGACATTTTCTACGATATCTGGGGTAAATTTTTAGATTATGTACTAGTCGAAGGAAAAGGGAAAGAGTCCACGAATATCTCACAACAATTCTGGAGAAGAGAACTTTAAGAAGACTACTAGAAGAATAGAAGATGGAGCAACGAATAAGAATGTATGGATGGCCCCGTGGGATGGGGGTGCACTTATATTGTTTGTTGTAGTTTTTTTTTACTTTCATTTTCTTATGTTGTATGTAGTTTAAAATTTAATAAAAAACATTAAAAAAAAGGAAGTGGGAAATTGGCAGCCAATGAATATCTGGTATGAAATGTATAACCTATCCCACATTATATTGCACACCTCATTCTGCTGCTACATGTCTGAAGAAGTGGACGTGTAGTCCACGAAACATTACATTAAAATATGAAAGTTAGTCTTTAAGGTGCCACATGTATTGTGTCTTTTGTTTTATTTTGTTTTTCTTTGATTTTTGAATGAAATTCTTTAAAAATCAGTTCAGTTTTCATTTCGTTCTGAAATGAAATGAAACAGAAATGAAACAAAATAAGAACTGAGCTTGCCTTATTCTTCTAGGTGCCCTCTGGTCAGCTCTTTGGTGGGCCATCGACATATAGCGTAATAAATGATGGCACAATCAGTCCAGGGAGAGAATGGGTGGGGCTTAGCTTTGTTATTATTTTAAGACATATGTTGGATGTCTTAAAAAGTTGGAGAGGCAGCACAGATTTAGTAAAATTCATGAAACAATGCCTTTAAAGCCCCCCCCCCACTCTGCAGGAGTTTAAAGGACAACTGAAGACCTGGCTGTTTAGAATGGCTTTCTCTGACTATCGACGACCATTGCTGCTGATCAAGTTTGTTGACAATCTTAATCCACCTCTGCCTTGTCCTTCTTTCATGTTATTTTTGATGAATTATCACTCTTTTGCTATTCCTTTATTTAGTTATGGTTTTATTGTGTTCATTTTTACTTATTTATATATTGTATATTGTATCACATTATGTTTACATTTTGTAAACCGCCCAGAGTGGCCTTCAGTCCAGATGGAGTGGTATATAAATTAAATAAATAAATAAATCACTTCAAAGGCTTCTGTGAAAAAAATAATCTTAAGCCACCACTTAAAGGTTGGGAGGGAACGGGCCAGATGCAGTTCAACCAAGACGCCATTTCAAAGGTTTGGTGCCATAACCCTTTGAAATGGCTCAGTCAATTTCACTGTACATGGTTTGTACACTGACAATAAAGATTATTATTATTATTATTATTATTATTATTATTATTATTATTATTATTATTATTATTATTATTATTATTATTATTATTATTATTATTATTATTATTATTATTATTATAACCAAGAAAGCTCCATTTCTGTTGGATGTCTTTCTGGCCTACCTCTGTGTGACAACCCATATGAGAGTGGCCTGCAAGGTTGATTCTCGGGAAAAGATCCTCCAACAAGTAACAAAGTCCCAACCCACAGAGGGCTTTTTAAGTATGAATGCCAATCTGTAGGCATTGCATTGGTGAGATCACAAGTTTGGTGTATTATCCTTTCTAGTTCATGAGGGATCTTCTGCCAAAGTTGTGCCACCACATGTGAATATACAGTAATCCCCTGCCTATTGCAGGGGTTAGGAACCTGTCCCAAGCCACGATAATGGAAAATCTTTGATATGCAGATGCCCGGTTGGGTCGGGATGGGGGGCTCTCTGGGGCCTCCTACACTTACCCCAGGCCTGGCACTGCCCCAAACGGGCCTCTGATGGGCTTTACTTCCAGTTCACTGGAAACCACTTCTGGGGCCTCTGACAGGCATGGGAATCCCATCAGAGGTCCATGCAGCTTGCCCCAGGGGCCCTTTGTTTCATATACTGTGGTCGTGCGATAAACCGGGACTGCAGTATATGAAATGCAAAATGGATAACTGTAGGTACCCAACCCAACTCATTCCACCAGTACATAGTAGTAGTTTGGTTGCTCTTGGGCACACACCTTGAAGGAATAAGAAACAATTGATAGATTAGTTTGGACAATATTTTCAGAAACTGGGAGGGATTTAAGTGGTGCTTTTATAAAGCTTACCAAGTGGATTTTTCTACTGTAAAGCTCTCACCCCTCTAACAGGTCTCTTTAATGCCCAGTCTCTTCCTATAAGAACTGGCGATAATATCATATGATTTAGCTGTCATGAAGTTCCTTTTCAGTTTGCAAGCTCAAAGACTGAAACGTAGGGAATGAGCAACTGGTCTAGGTTTTGATGACTGGTAACGCTGCAAAGGAGGAAACCTAAATGAAGTGAAGCATGATACTTTAATTTCATACTAAAATTCCTCTTAACAGTGTACATTTGTTTTAGGGGCTTGATCAGAAAATAAAACTTTTAAATAAATTATTTTTAATGAACCCTTAGTTGTTCCTGCTTTTGAAGTGTACAAATTTATTGGAATCAGAACCATGGGGGTGGGGTGTTTCACAGAAGTGACATTAGAGTGGAAGAGAATGTCATCAATTTCCTGAAATGTTTGACTGAAATTTAAAAGTTTTTATTAGAAATTGGGTTGAAAACTGTGTGACAGCTTTGGAACTAGTATCAGCAATTGAGCTAGTGAGTGATATCCAAGGATATCCAAAGGACTCTATAGGACTCCTATGGGAAGCCATCATTCCACGTCACCATTTTAATTACCTCAAACAATTGACAGAATTGGAATGGCAGACCATAGATTTCTGAGTTTGGCATGTCTAAACTGCTCTTCCTCTGAAAGCTGGTTGCTTGATTTTTTACAGTTAGAGATGGACATGAAATGAAAAACAAAATGAAGAAGCAGCATTTTGTTACAGCTGAAACTAGACAGTCATTTTTTGTTGAAATGAACAGTTTTGTTCCATCTGTAAAAGGGGTCCCTTATCTGCTGGGGTTGCAGTGAGCTGCCACTGCTGGAGCCCAGGAGAGAGAAATGGAGGAGGTGGGTGCCCGCAGCTGCTCTGGCACTCTCCGCCTCCTCCTCTCAGCCCGGTTCCCAGCCTCCTCTCAGCTGGGAGGCAGGGGGTGACTCCCCTGGGTCCTAGAGGCATCATATTTTGTGCCAGGGAGCCATTTTCAGAGGGGTCCAGCAGAGTAGTCACCAGCTGTACCCATTTTAAAATGGCCCAGTCACCATTGGGGGGATCCCCTGGTGGCGACTGGGCCATTTTTAAAGGGGTCCAGCCGGTGACAACTCGGCTGGACCCCTCTGAACATGGCCAGGTCGCCACCACTGGAGGCCCATGCTGGCAATCCAGCCATTTTTAAAGGGGTCGCCATTTGGACTCTCAATGAAGCTAAGTAAAGGGGTAAATGTAATAGGTGATTGTTCATAACTCTTGACATCCTCCTGACCTGCTACCCAGAGCACTCTCACCACATAGGTGAGCATGTACCACTTCCGCTGCAGCCGCTCCGGTACGATTACCTAGATGCCATTGTAGTATGCATTTGGTACCAAATTAAATTCCTGATGTGTTTCATATTTATTGATATAGACAGATCCAGCCACAGGACAGTGGGGATTGCCATGTTATTCACAAGCAATCCAAATTTACTACTATACCCCTGCCACTGCAGTGATGTAATCAGAAAATAAATTACTAAGGCCTCAGTGCTTTCCTTATGTTTGCCCCCTTTAGAAATTGACCTTATCTTTGTTCATTGGCCAGATGTTTTAAAGTGGATGTGGAAAGAATGAGGGAGAAAAGGGGTCCTTAGATGGAGGAAGGTGGGTGTTATATCAGCTGTACCTGTTCCAAATTTTTCTTATTTATTCCAAATATTTGTTATTTATTATGCTTAAGATAATTAAGAAGAGGCTCCTTCCTCTGAGCTCACCACCTCCCAGAGAGAGAGAGAGAAGACATGGTTTGACAAGTCACTTCCCCTCCTTCTTGGCGCTTCCACTTTTCAGCAAATTGGAGGAAGAGGGGGAACAAGAAGGAACAGAGGGCCCAAAGATGTCAAAGATTGCCAGGGAGTGGCTCTTCTCCGGAGGGGGTGGGGGTGGGGGTTGTCCTTTGCAGGTGGCCCAGGGGTCCTTGCCCTTGACCATCCCTTTAGCTCTGCATCATCAAATGCAGTGGTTTCCCTGCTGGGGCCCCCACGAACATTCGTTGCGAGCGAATCAGCCCCTGGTCTTGATTCTTTTAAATAAATGCTGGCCCTCCCGGTTTTTAGGTACTGATTATGAATAAGTATGTGTGCGCACATTAAAAAATAATCCACTATCATTTAAACCTCATATATCAAGAGTGTTGTAAAGGTCATCGCTGAGACCAAAGCGACTGCCAGAACCCACAATGCCTCCTCCATCTGCTTATGAAGACAAATTGTGTTTTTAAAATCTTCTAATGAAGTTACATTCATCATTTCTCCGGCTGCCTTTTCTTTTTGTCCTTAGCTACAGTGCTGTCATTTTGCAGCTAATGTCATTGAACTTGGATTTTTCCCCCTTTCTTTCTTTCTCTTTCTCTCTTTAGCTTGAGTCACACTAGCAGCTAAGTGAGATGAATGAAATCAATATTCTCTCTTTTACAGGTGAAATGAGTTTAGCAGCATATAATAGTAGCATGTGCTCTCCTCCTTCTCCATTCCCGGGCTACCATCTATCAAAGTGTGGTGCTTGGCACTGTCGTGAACCTATCTTAATGCCAGATTTTCAGCTACCGTTCCCTCCAACTTAATAAAATCTTTCAACCCAGGGACATGCCCCTTGATCTTCCCACCTTTGTCCTCCAGAATATCTAAAGCACACCCGGGTCGAAATGCAGCCATTTCATTCAGTAAAAACAGGAACCTGTTTGCAAGCAAAAGGGTTGATCTTTCCGGCAATCTTCCTGTGTTGCACCCTTTATTACGATACACACGAGTCTGGTAAAACACATTTTACACAGCTTGGGAAAAGCTAGATAGAGATAAATGGTTAGTTGTAATTAATTATTTTTCCCCAGTAATCAAAGCACAGTTACACTAACACAATTTAACAAGGGATCCCCTCATTTTGCTGTATACCTTTCACTATAAAATTTCCCGAATAATCATGGGGACACAAATTCACCAAATGATTAAGGCAGATGAAGTATCACAGGGTTCAACTGCTACCTAAATGACAGACATCCAGGGTTTGAAAAGAAAGACAACCTCCCTCCCACCCTCAAAAAAATGTACGCTAGTAACTTTGAGAAATGTTTAAATTCAAGCTTACTTGCACTATAGTTATAAGTACAACCCTCCCCTCCCATACGGTAGTTGTCACTGAAATAAATCACTTCCTAAAATTAATTTCCCAAACTTTGTTTTCTGTAGCAAATGAGCTGGCATGTGATAGAAAGCCCAGTTTGCAGGATGACATCATTTAGAGTTGCAGGAGATGTATGTATGTATGTATGACATGTGATCTCAGAGGAGCGAACCAGGGTTCCTGAGAGACAATCCAGTGCCATGGTGTGGGCAGAAAAGAACTTGTGTCCTGAAGAGCCTCTGAGCTCTGATGTGATCGGGGGGGGGGGCACATCCTCCAAATTTCCTTGGAAATTCAAGTGAGAAGTAGAGATGGGCATGAAATGAATTCTTTTCAAAAAAAATTGTTTTTTACTTCATTTCCTAATGAAACAAAAAACGAAGTGCCCTTAAAAAAAAAACAAAATCAAATAAAATGGAAATTTTCATTTCATTTCATTCAGTTTCATTTTTTTGGTTTTGTATTATTTATTTTGACAAGCGCCAAGATCGGCACTTGTCAAAATAAATAATAAAAAATAAGCACTGATCAGCTGGCGTGTGGGGGCGCATGCCAGCTGGTCAGCATGAAAAACAAAATTAAATTCCAAATGGCCTCTTTACAGGCCAGCTGGTAGGTGGGAGCTTAAAAAAGAAACCCACCGACTGGCCAGCCCCAACAGTGTAAATAAAATAAAAAACAAAAAACAAAACAAAATGAAATATGAAACAAATCTTTTTTAAAAATTGTTTTGTAATAAACGAAATGAAACAAGGAAAGAAATGAAAAATGAAACGATACACCATTTTGGCATTTTGTGCCCATCTCTAGTGAGAAGGTATAAATCTCAGGCCTAGTCGTATCCATATACTCAACGGGTCTCCATGGTGAGCAGCCTCTGACGTGCTGTTGTATTCCAAATGACATGGGGGCAATTTGTTGAGCCAGCTCTATCTTTAACATCTCTCTTATCCATTAAAGATTAATATAGCTCCTTACCAATGTATCTGTGGCTAGCCCCAACTTTGGGATGCTTTGAGCTGCTGTACTAGTAAGTAGAGATGGGCACGACTTAGCGGTATTTCCGTTTCCGTTTCCGTTACTCGGTTCCGTTACTGTACGGAAACGGTAACGGGAATTACTCCCCCAGACTTCGAGCTCGAACCGACGAACGAACAATTTTGGTCTGATTTGTCGTGCTCGTTCCTTGCATCGCGAGATCGCACGATGCCACACACGGCACAGAAAAAAAGTTTTTAAAAGTTAAAAAAACCCGGTTCCCGGCCAAAAAGCAGGCGGGAAAATGCCTGCCGTGCCTCAGGGCACCTACCAGAGGGGTTGTTTCTGGAGGTCCCCGGCCTCCCCCCTCATCCCCCGTCCTGGGCTGCTCTGGTGGGACTCGCCGCAGGCTCGCAGCCAGCAAAAAGCCCAGTCTCGCCGCCGGCCGCCGCAATTAAAGCGCAAGCAAGCGGCACGGACGGCACAGGAAAAAACTTTTAAACTCTCCCCCCACCCATTCCCGGGCCAAAAAAGCAGGCGGAAAAATGCCTGCTTGACTAAGGGCGCAGGGCACCTACCGGAGGGGTGGTTTCTGGAGGGGGGGTCCCGCCTCCCCCCCGTCCTGGGCAGCCGGACTCGCGAGTCGCCATCGCCATGCCATGCGGTGCGGGCGGGGGATCCAAAATGGGGCGGCAAACGCAATATTGTTTTTGAAATCGTGGTCCAAAAACACACAAGCACAACAGAAACACGAGAAAATTTATAAACTGCTAGATTTTTCACAGTAGCAGTGGGTTTTTTCTTGCAACAAAATGTCTCTCCTCTCCTCCTCTGTCCTCCATTGATTTTATTTTATTTTATTTTATTTACACCTGCGCAATGATGGGCTGGCCGAGTGGCCAGCCATGTGGGAGTGGACAACCATGCAAATTTTTGGAGCCATCCCACCAGTCGCATGGCCACTTGGCCATGGAGACTTCTGGGATGTGCCAAAAAGCCCCCTAAAACCTGCCCTAGCCCTAACCCTAACCCTTGACTCCGTACCCATACGTCACAGACTGTCTTCTTAGTGGGTCAGAGAGGCACCCAGAGGTGCAACCCACTAGCCCACCGTAACCTTACCCATCACTAGCCTAACCCTAGCTCTTGCACTAAGCCACCTTAAAGCCAGATCTACTTGCTTGCATTGCACTACACACAGCAAGTACAATTCCCTTCTGTGTGAGACATGGTGGTGCGGGAGCCTTGTGAAGGGCGGGCATGACCCTATCACTCTCACACTGGTCTCACGTCTGCACATTATGTTATGCAATATCCATATGGCTATTGCATAGCATTTTGCAGCAGCAGCAGGTGAGGAAGGGAGACCCCCATGTAGAGGGGTCTCTCTTGGAGCCTGCTTCCCCTTCCTAGTGGCAGGAGGCACCCACGGGTGCCTCCAGGAGCCCACTTTCCCTTTATAGCGGACCAGAGGAGGCACCCACCCCACAGAGGTGCCTCCAGGAGCCCGCTCCCCCCCCCAAAAAAACCAGTACTAACGACAACGAAAAAACAAAAAAACGAACCGACTAATTTTTGTGAATTTTCGCGAAAACCGGAAACGACCCGAAATGGGACTGGCCCGACTAACGACAACTCGAAAAAAAAATTTCAAGTCGTGCCCATCTCTACTAGTAAGTACACTTACCCATGTGTAAATCACTGAAACAAATGAGGCTTTCTCTAGAATCACCATGGTGAGAATGGGCTCCCTTAGCCTGTAACACTTAACCTCTCTGGTTATACAATTCACAGCTGCTCTGAATTACAGATTTGTTTCCTATGTTGGGAGCTGGAGGATAGGCATGTGAGAAGGAACCCCTCATCAACACTGTAATCAGGTCTCACCTCTCTGCCCACAAATTGCAACTTCTAATCTGTTGTCCTGATTCTCTAGGATGGTATTGGTATATCCTAACAAAGGAAGATAAAACATTTCATTTCCAACATCAGAAAATGGCATTTCATTACTTGGTACAATGCTTTCTTGTGTTTTCTGTTATAACATTTCATAACCTCACAAAATAGGAATGCCTTCTTGTATCTCTCTCTAGACACCTTGCGCGATAGTGTCCGGAATCTGGGGAAATGAAAAGAACCTTATTTTGAGTTCTCTGACTGACCCCTGTTGAGTAGGATTGCAACCTGTTTCCTTCTACATGAGTAAGGCTACACACTGGCAGCCACTTAACTTGGGAGTAAGTTCTACTTGAGCAGGAGACAGATTTCATCAATAACAGAACCATGCCCTTGAGTTTGCCAGACCTCAGTGGGGCCATTAATGACAGAAACCTGTGGAGATCACTAATTTATAGGGTTGTTATAAGTCAAAAGCAACCTGATGGCACGTAACAATAGCAAAGATCTACTTGAAATCAATGGAATTGTGTGTCTAGCTCTAAAGAGACACACTTCAGATTCTTCTTTCATCTATCTAAAGTACTTGTGTTAAACAACTTCAGACTAAGCTGTCTGAAGTCGAAATGTGTGACTCACAAGCAACACCCTGTTTCCTTTCTGTCTTTTCTCTCATCAAAGATGTCTCCAAGATGTGTATAGGTAAACATGAACAACAACAAAATCACCTTTATAATTTGTAATATTCTAAGTCTCTAAAGTGGTAAGTAATAGTAAGATTGCAATGCCCTAGCTCTTCATTTTTATTTTATTTGTTTTTAATTTTTGTTTTTAGCCTTCTGCTGGCTGAATGGATCAATGAGGTGGAAATTTGATTCCGCAATGCGACTCTTGGGAGAAGCCCATACAACCTTGAGCAAACTACACAGCCTTAGAAGAAGGAAATTATAAACACTTTCTGAGTACTTGATACCTCGTAAACTGTGGAAAGAATCACCTGTACGTCAGTATTGGCTTGATGATACGTTGTCATTATTTAGATTTTTCCACATTAAATATGCCCAATTTAATTTATTCAATGGGCGGAATTGCCTTCTGAGTTGCAACATGAAGCTGCAAAGCTGCATTTTGCCTTCTCCCAGCAAACTGTTGGCCTCCTCCTCCTGTCATCTTAAGGAGTAGCATGTGTGTATTTACTAATGACTAATTAGCAAAAGGGGTGGGGTGGCTCAGCAGGCTAGAGTGCTGAAACTGTCAGTTGCAAAATCGGCAGCTCGGTGGTTCAAATCCCGGGTGCCACTCAGCGGAGCGAGGTCCTGCTGTTAACCCCAGCTCCTGCCAGCCTAGCAGTTTGAAATAATGTAAATGCAAGTAGATACATAGGTAGTGCTGTAAAAAGCGAGAAGGTAAACAGTGTTCTGTGTGCAGAAATGCGTTCACCCATGCTGGCCACATGGCCACGGACTGGCACAACACTGGCTCTTTGGCTTGGAAACAGCTGAGCACTACCCCTAGAGTCAGTCATGAGTAGCACGCATGTGCTGTGGGGACCTTTATATATTTTTAATTTCCTCCCCAAAACTGGAGGAGTTGTCCTTCAGGTATGGTGGCATCAGCCTTCGGCTAGAACTTTAGCGGCACCCAGTCATCATCTCCCCACTGGTCCATAATGTTGACTGGGCGAGCTTAAGCTTGCTTGATTCTTTCAGCTTGATTTATCCCATAGGCTTCTCAGAAGAATGACACAAGGAGAAAACGAGCCATATTTGGTGCCTTGAGCTCATTTGGAGATATGTGAAATGGAAGTGTGACTTGTAAATTCGGTGAGACAAGCTCTGAATCCCTAGTAGAGAATCCTCAAGATTTCCCCAAACTGTTTTTCCCAGAATTATTTTTGAAAAGCTACTGCCATTGAAGAGTATAAAACCAATACAGTGGTTCCCTGCCCATTCACGGTTCATATACTGCGGTCCCGCTATATCGCGTGACTGCAGTATATGAAAAAAGGCCCCCTGGGGTAATGGGGGGGGAGGCCTGTTTCATGCCTCCCTTACTTACTGTTGCTTCCCCAAATTTTCAATTATTGTGGATCGAGTCCCTAACCCCAGCAATAGGCGGGTGCTCACTGTATATGTTTGGAGTTGACTCAGTCTACTTCATATTAGTTTGATCATGTGCCCAACAGAAATAAAAAGCTCAGCTCGATTCTATGCATGGGTTCTGTGCATTTCTGTGTGAGAGCGTTCCTTTTTTTGGGGGGGGGGGACTATTTAACATCCATGCAACTGCCTGCCTGCTTGAAAGTGCAGCTCAGATTAATTCATCAGCTTTTCTGCTTGCAGCCTGTAGTTCAGTTCCACGCAACAGCTTTTCTTCCTTCAAAGCTCAGCTCCGTTCTAAGTAGGGTGCTTATAATGGCTAAAACATCCTCTTGTCTCCAGTCACTGCTCAGAGATGCTAATGGATGCCGTCGGCCACACGGATCATGCAGGTAAGAGGTAGTCGTCGTGGGAAATAAACTCCAAACTTCAGCCTGGTCTATTCTTGGAACATGTCTGCTGCCTCATCTACATTATTCTAAAGTTAATGTTGTTTTAATTTATACACATAAAAAATGTAACACTCGGATGAGAAAAGCTGAAGAAAGCATAATTATTTTAGATCAATTCATTAGACCTCCTTGGCTATGAAATATTTAGGGAGCTCTCTAGCTCCCTGTATTTAGTTAGCTTGGGAGAAAAGGGTAAAAAGAGGTTAATGAGGCAGTGAAAGGGAGGGGACAGAAAGAGAGAGAGAGAGAGAGAGAGAGAGAGAGAGAGAGAGAGAGAATTTTCTGTCATCAGATGTCTGGAAACAGAAGAGTGAAAGGACACACACTTAGAGTTGCAGAAGCAGAAGTGATGTGTGCTGTACTTCTACAGTTGAGTGGAGAAAGAATCTACCGCACATCTGGTAACTAGGTGGATAAAATACAACCCTTTTGACAACACTGTAGTAGCCAAGTTGTAACTCCATTTTGAAGTACGTTGTGATTCAGTTCTGGGAATTTTTAAAATAGGATATGCCTTGTACGTTTGCCCATCAAAATCATAGCTTTCCGGGAGCAATTTTGAGGGAGAGCAGCATACTAAAAATACAAAACGCACCAGTATTCCAAAAGTAAGTGTGATCCTTCTACAGCTGCTTCTCACAAAAATTAGAAAATATCAACGTTAATAAGGCCCTGTTCATGTAAAGCACGGAGACTGGATTGCTTCGATCCTTTTTACAAGTGGTTTTTTTATCTTTCACCGTGTTTTGGGACTTGAGCCTCTGAACGGACAGCATCTGAGCAGAACAGTCAACAGTCAACAATTGTCTGTTTTGACTGAAAGCTATGGTATCTTTTAAGCACACCGGCTGAGTTCCTTGCTAGCATCTGTAGAACAACAGAAGAATGCTGCTTCTAGTTATAAGCAGTGTGGCAGGATGGCACATTTGTGTGGGGTCTATAAATTGCCCCAGCAAACACCTTTTTATTAACACATGCCAAGGGGCAATTTAACAACGCGAATATACATGTTTCCAGAAGTAGGAAATAGCAGTGCCCATTAGACAGTGAATTGCTGGCAATCTGGATATTTTCACAGCCAGGAGAGAATGAAAATATATTTTATGTAAATGTTACAGAGAGGTTATAACCTCTGTGGAAGGTCCAGATGGCGCTTGAATGCGAATTGTGTTGACAATAAATGCTCAGAAGCAGTAGATGAAAATAAAAATATTTAATTGAAATTGATAGAATGTCAGCCATCAGTTGAAGAACCAAAAATAATCCTCCTGCTTGTAACTTCCATAAGTACTGGATATTGATTGCAAACCGGTACAAAATACAAGCTTATTCAGAGGATTTTTGACGAGAGAAAATGAGAAAGGAAATATTTTCCTGCTAGCTGGATAAGAAAGATGCCTTTTGGAATTGCATTATTGTACATCGTCTTTGGATACATTAGACTATATTTCTTTCTTTCTTTCTTTCTTTCTTTCTTTCTTTCTTTCTTTCTTTCTTTCTTTCTTTCTTTCTTTCTTTCTTTCTTTCTTTCTTTCTTTCTTTCTTTCTTTCTTTCTTTCTTTTCAATGTACTCCTAAACAGCTTAGGTCCAATCTATCTAAAAGACCACATCTACCTTATGAGCCTATAAAAAGGTAAAGGTAAAGGTTCCCCCTGTACATGTGTGCTAGTTGCGTCTGACTCTAGGGGTGGTGCTCATCTCCATATTCAAGCCAAAGAGCCAGTGTTGTGTAAGTCCGTGACCACATGGCCGGCATGGCTGCAAGGAGGTACTGTTTTACCTTCCTGTTTTTTACGGTGGTACCTATTTATCTACTTGGATTTACATGCTTTCAAACTGCTAGGTTGGCAGGAGCTGGGGTTGTCAGCGGCAGCTCGCTCCACTGCATGGCACCCGGGATTTGAACTGCCGAGCTGCCGACTTTGCAGCTGACAGATTTTTGGAACCTTAGTCCGCTGAGCCACCATGCCTACACATCTAACTTATGAGCCGGACCATAAGTCATCAGGAGAGGGAGACTTTTTTTTTTCTTGGTCCCAACACCATCCCAGGTGGATTTGGTGGGGAACACAAGAGAGGACCTTCTCTGTCACTGAACCCAGACTGGAACTCCCACCCACAGTAAGGCAGGCTGTCCCTTTCCTTCTACAAGAAGTCAAAGACAGGCTTTTTTCTTGGTCTCTGGCTGTCTGAGGGCATTTTTTTAAATGGATAGTTGTGCTCTATTGCTTATAAAGGTCTTTTTAGTATTGATGTTATTTACCATTTTCAATACTGTTTTAATGCATGCTTAATATTATTTTTAGTATTTATATAAATACTATTTTTTATCTTTTAAATGTTGATCTTTGATTGATGGGAGCTGCTTTGAGTCCTTTTAAAGCGAAACAAGATATTTTAGGAAGGAAGGAAGGAAGGAAGGAAGAATTTTCAAATGGTGCCTTAGTTAGAATTTCTAAGTTTTGTTTTTGGCTCACACATATCATTTCAAAATGTGGTTTAAGATATCTTCAGGTGATAATTCTCAGCATAGTGGTGCTCTTCAACAATGATTTCTGTCCTGTAGATAAAATATTTATTCTCAAATAATCAGAGAAAATATTTCAGCATGACTACTATATTTTTTTCTGCTAAGAAATGAGCTAAAAGGTTTATCCAAGGATATCCAGAAGAAGATATTTTTATTTTAAAAGTGCTATTCAATATCTTGAATCCTTTGACATATAAAAACTCCTTATATAAAGTGAAATATGAGCTGCTATGATTCTTAAGACTTCTTCAAACCCTCTTGGTCTGCATTATTTATAGAGGACCTATGGAAGTGTGACAAAACATGACAAAGAAACAATTATCAGGCGACATATCTCCTAAAAGTAATTTAATTTGAGCTTGAATTACCTTTCGACTCTCAAAACTGGCCGGTTATCAAAGTACCATGATAAAGTTATAATTGAAGACCATATGCAGAGCTGAAGATCAGTTACAGGTGGAATGATTTCTACAAGAGTAGCCATGGTATCCTGTTACAGCAAAAACAAAGTGTTATGGTATTTTCAGGAGGAACATGACCATGGTAACATGGCCTCAGCAACATGGGGCTTTCAATTTTTGTTAGAATGCAACTTTCACCAACGTAGCTAGCATAACCAATGGGCAGAAGGGATGACGTTTAACACCATTCTGGAGGTCACAAGAACATCCGCTGACATGGGACTCTGACTTTTTACTCTAATCCACCAATGGAACATAGAATCAGAGTTGGAAGAGCCCTCAAGGGCCATCCAATCCAACCCCCCACCATGCAGGAACCCCCATCAAAGTACCTCTGACATATGGTCATCCAGCCTCTGCTTAAAAACCTCCAAAGAAGGAGACTCCACCACCCTGCTTTGTGGCAACATATTCCGCTGTCAAACAGCTCTAGCCGTCAGGAAGTTCATCATAATGGTCAAATGGAATCTCTTTTCCTGTAATTTGAAGCCATTGCCCCGAGTCCTAGTCTCTGAAGCCATGGAAAACAAGCCTCTTCAATATGTTGTTGTTGTTGCTGCTGCTGCTGCTGCCGCCGCCGCCACCGCCGCTGCCGCCGTTGTTGTTGTTGTTGTTGTTGTGTCATTACAGTCACGACCGACTCTTTGTGACCCCGCATGTCCATGGAGTTTTTCTTGGCAGGAATACTGGAGTGGCTTGCTAGTTCCTACTCCAGGCGCCTACAGCACCTGGTATTCCCTGGTGGTCACCCATCCAAGTATTAGCCAGGCCCAACCCTGCTTAGCTTCCGAAATCAGGTGAGATCAGATTTGCTCAGGGCATCTAGACAGCTCGATATGACATCCTTTCAAATATTTAAATATGGCTATCAGATTCCCTATCAGCCTTCTTTTTGTAAGACTAAACATTCCCACATTGCTAAGTCACTCCTCAAAAGACATATGTTCCAGACCTTTAATCATCCTGGACCCGCTCAAGGTTGTCAACATCCTTTTTAAATTGAGGAATCCAGGTGCGGTCTGACCAGAGCAGAATAGAGTGGTACTATCCCCTCCCTTGATCTAGAAACTATGCTTCTGTTGATGCAACCAAGAATCACATTGGCTTTCTTGGCCATCATGACACACTGCTGACTCATGTTCAATTTGTGGTCCACTCAGACTCCTAGGTCCCTTTCATGGGTACTATTCTCCAGCCAGGTGTCTCCCATCCTATATGCAATTCATTTTTTCTGCCTAAATGCAGGACCCTACATTTCTCTCTGTTGAAACTCATTCTATTTGCTTTGGCCCAGCACTCTAATCTGTCAAGGTAATTTTGGATTTTTATCCTATCCTCTAGGGAATGAGCAACCCTCCCAATTTGGTATCACCTGCAAATTTAATCTGTCTACTCTCTGTTCCTTCATCCAAGTCATTAATAAAGATGTTGAATAGCACTGGACCTAGAACAGAACACTGGGGCACCCCACTAGTCACCCCTCTCCATGCTGAGGAGATGCCATTTGCAATCACCCTTTGCGTACAATCAATCAAGTAATTACAACAAATCCACCTAACAGTAGCATTATCTATCCCACATGCTACTAACGTCTTTGCAAGTATGTCATGGGGAACCTTATTGAAGGCCTTACTGAAATCAAGATAATGTCCACAGCATTCCCCTCATCCACCAGGCCTGTAACTCTATCAAAGAAAGAGATCAAATTCATCTGGCATGACTTGTTTTTGAGAAACCCGTGTTGACTTCTAGTAATGGCAGCACTGCTTGTTAAATAAGTACAGACTGTATGCTTAATAATCTGCTCTAGAATCTTTCCAGGAATAGAGCTCAAGCTGATGGGACGGTAGTTATTTAGGTCCTCTTCCCCCCCTTTTTTTTTGAAGGTGGGGACAACATTTGCCCTGCTCTAATCTTCCCTGTTTTCCAGGAATTCTCAAAGATTATTGCCAATGGTTCTGAAATTACTTCAGCCAGTTCTTTTAATATCATTGGGTGTAATTCATCTGGCCGCAGAGATTTAAATTCATAATCTTCAGTATTGTACAATATATTTACTATTAATGTTGGCATTTTTATTATTGGGTAGGATTGGATGTTTTGCTTATTATCTTATCTTTGTTGTAAACTGCCAAGACCGGATTTTGGTTAGAAGGATGGTCAATCAATCAGCCAGCCAGCCAATCAGTCAGTCAGTCAGTCAGTCAGATGATCAACCAACCAACCAACCAACCAACCATCCATCCAACCAACCAACCAACCAACCAATCTATCATCTTCAAGAGTTTATAGCATCATTTGGTTTCTAATCTTCCTCTGTTATGCATATCCCATATGAAGCCAGCGTTTACATTCCACAAATAATCCCAGTGACAGACATAGTTCCTCTTTAAATTCATTTTCATAATTACACTTTTTTTCCACTTGAGAGGCCAATGCTTCTGGATACACAATCAGGCCATGAATGTACAGTGCCTGAGAATCTTCTGCGACTCATTTCAAATGAGCAGGGAAAGTGTTTTCTTCAGTAGATTGAGAGATGTTTAAAAGCTACTGCTTGAGGAACCAAACTAAATAGACATGGGCACAACTTGGCGAAATTCTCGTTTCCGTTTCCATTCCTCGTTTCCGTTATGCAACGGAAACGGTAACGACAATTAAGCCGTCAGAACTCGAACTCGAACCGATAAAAGAAAAATTGGGTCTGATTTGTCGTTATCGTTCATGGCATCACGCGTGGTGATCGCGCGATTCCAAGCGGCACAGAAAAAAAGTTTTTAAAAAAACCTGATTCCCAGCCAAAAAAAGCAGGTGAAAATATGCCTCCCTGAGTGAGGGCACCTACCAGAGGGGTGGTTTCTGGGGGGGGGGTCCATGGCCTTTCCCCCTCTCCTGTCCTGGGCTGCTCTGGTGGGGGGCATCCTCGTCGTCTCGCCATGCCATGCAGTGCGGGGGGATCCAAAATGGCGACCGCAATATTTTTTTTGAAATCGTGGTCCAAAAACCCACCAAAGCACCACACAGAAACATGCGGAAATTAGGTATTTTAACTGCCTGAATTTTTACAGTAGCAGCAATAAATGTCTGTCTCCAATCCCATTGATTTTATTTTATTTTATTTTTATTTTTATTTTTTTACACCTGCGCAGTGATGGGCTGGCCATGGGATGGGACCATGCAAATTTTTGGAGCCATTCCACCAATCGCATGGCCACTTGGCCAGGTTTTGACTGAGACTTCTGGGATGTGCCAGTCGGGCATAAAAAGCCCACTATAACCCTAGCCCTAACCCTAACCCTAACCCTAACCCTAACCCTAACCCATACGCCAGTACACTGTCCTTCTTAGTGGGTCAGAGGCACCCAGAGGTGCAGCCCACTAACTCACCCTAACCTTAACCGTAATAACCCTAAGCCTAGCCCTTGCCTTAAGCCAGATCTGTACTCGAATTGCACTACACACAAGTACGTTTCCCTTCTTAGTGAGCCAGAGGGCGCCCAGCAGAGGCATTCTTTCACCTCGCTCACTAGTCCAAAGTTCCAAAAAACTCTGTACGCCAGTGTGCTGTCCTTCTTAGTGAGCTAGAGGCACCCAAAAGAGGGGTGCCTCTGCCAGTGCCACTTGGTACGCAATGGCTACATGGTCATACCCTTCCTTTTCCCTTTGTAGGGGGCCAGAGGAGGCATCCACCCCTGAGAGGTGCCTCCAGGAGCCTGCTAAATGCCTTCCCTTTGTAGCAGGCCAGAGGAGGCACCCACCCCAGAGAGGTGCCTCCAGGAGCCCGCTACCCTACCCCCCTAAACCAGTACTAATGACAAACGACAAACGAAATGACAAATTTTTGAAAAATTTCGCGACAAACGGAAATGAGCCGAAACGGGCCAGCTCCGACACACGACAACTCGAAACGGTCATTTTTCCTGGTCGTGCCCATCTCTACTCTGTACGCCAGTATGCTGTCCTTCTTAGTGAGCTAGAGGCACCCAAAAGAGGGGTGCCTCTGCCAGTGCCACTTGGTACGCAATGGCTACATGGTCATACCCTTCCTTTTCCCTTTGTAGGGGGCCAAAGGAGGCATCCACCCCAGAGAGGTGCCTCCAGGAGCCTGCTAAAGGCCTTCCCTTCGTAGCAAGCCAGAGGAGGCACCCACCCCAGAGAGGTGCCTCCAGGAGCCCGCTACCCTACCCCCCCTAAACCAATACTAACGACAAATGACAAACGAAACGACAAATTTTTGAAAAATTTCACGACAAACGGAAATGAGCCGAAATGGGCCAGCTCTGACACACGACAACTCGAAACGGTCATTTTTCCTGGTCGTGCCCATCTCTAAAACTAAATGAAACAATAGACACTGTAACACCCCCCACCCCCAAATAACCTCACCTAGCCTTCTTAAACTAAGTAGCTCAAAGGACCATGAGAAAACCTAACGTGTCAGGTGTCAGCTGGACCTTTCTTTTTTCAAAAGGTGGATTATATTCAGGGAGGAAATGGGCATACGGAGGATCCTTTTGGCTGAGAGAATTCAAAGAAGAGTCTGTCCCTTCAGAAATAGGGTTGAAATGAGAGTTTGTACGAAAAGGTGAAGATAAAGATGGCAGCTGGTGTAAAATAAGCCATGGTATTATGAAGGGCCAAGGACAATCATCTGAGGACAACTGTAAACCAAAGAAAATGGATGATGACAGGAAAGGAAGGAGAAGATGGTGAAAAACCTAAGTGGCACATTAGGAAGCAATGTTTTCCATTTGGGGCAAGTGAACGGGAGCTTCTTGGTACCTACTGCTGATGTTAAATGTCCCTCTCTTCTCGCCCTAATCTTGCTTCTGGACTATTTAATGCCTCGCTGGACCTAAAAATAAACCCAAGGGCCCCATGCTCATTTCACTTCAATTAAGATATACTGCCCGAGCGAAATATACATCAATGGGGAGCCACATTTTCTGAAATAACTGCTTATCTCTGCACTTTCAGCTCATTATAAACAGACCCCTGGGACTGAGCAGTAAATAAAGGCTGTTGGCGAAGAAAATTACAAGATAGTATCAAGAGGCCTCCTGAACTAGATATATTCTGTTTTATTAAGTGTGTGTGTGTGTGTGTGTGTGTGTGTGTGTGTGTGTGTGTGTGTGTGTGTGTGTGTGTGTGTGTGTGTCATGAATCAGCAAAGCATTTCATCTTAGCTAACTCCAGCCAGGATAGTGCTTACTGTAAATCTCCGAAGCAAATATCTTTTGCCAAGGACATACCGAAAACCAGATGTAAGGCTTTGGGTTTCTTCCCCCAGCAATGTTGTCATTATTGCCTCTTAAGTTAGAGTTGAAGATGCTGCAATGGATTTCTGGCCTCATGCGAAAGGATCATGCACTGATAAATTGTTGTTGTGGAACATAAATTGCTCCGCCACTGTGCAGTTGTAACGTTGAGAAAGGCTTTATTTATGATTACAAAGATTAACACAGGACAGATAACAAATAAGATCAATGTATTTAGGACCGAAAGCCAAGGCACCACTAACGGTAGTAGTGACAATGATTCTCAGCCACCCAATGATGGTTGTTGTCGTTCAGTCGTGTCCGACTCTTCATGACCCCATGGACCAGAGCTCGCCAGGCCTTCCTATCCTCCACTGCCTCCCGGAGTTTTGTCAAATTCATTTTGGTTGCATCGATGACACCGTCCAACCATCTCATTCTCTGTCGTCCTCTTTTCCTTTTGCCTTCAATTTTTCCCAGCATCAGGGACTTTTCCAGGGAGTCCTCTCTTCTCACGAGGTGGCCAAAGTACTGGAGCCTCAGCTTCAAAATCTGTCCTTCCAGTGAACATTCAGGGTTGATTTCTTTCAGAATGGATAGGTTTGATCTCCTTGCAGTCCAGGGGACTCTCAAGACTCTCCTCCAGCACCACAGCTCAAAAGCATCAATTCTGCGGCGATCAGCCTTCTTTATAGTCCAGCTCTCACTTCCATACATCACTACTGGAAAAACCATAGCTTTAACCATCCTGACCTTAGTTGGCAAAGTGATGTCTCTGCTCTTTAGGATGCTATCTAGGTTTGCCATTGCTTTCCTCCCAAGAAGCAGGCGTCTTTTTATTTCGTTGCTGCAGTCGCCATCTGCAGTTATCAAGGAGCCCAAGAAAATAAACTCTGACATTGCCTCCATTTCTTCCCCTTCTATTTGCCAGGAGGTGATGGGACCAGTGGCCATGATCTTAGTTTTTTTGATGTTGAGCTTCAGCCCATTTTTTTCACTCTCCTCTTTCACCCTCATTAAGAGGTTCTTTAATTCTTCCTCACTCTCTGCTATTAGAGTAGTATCATCTGCATATCTGAGGTTGTTGATATTTCTTCCGGCAATCTTAATTCCGGCTTGTGATTCATCCAGACCAGCCTTTCTCATGATGTACTCTGCATATAAGTTAAATAGGCAAGGTGACAGTATACAGCCTTGTCGTACTCCTTTCCCAATTCTAAACCAGTCAGTTGTTCCATATCCAGTTCTGACGGTTGCTGCTTGTCCCACATATAGATTTCTTAGGAGACAGGTAAGGTGGTCAGGCACTCCCATTCCTTTAAGGACTTGCCATAGTTTGTTGTGGTCTACACAGTTGAAGGCTTTGGCATAGTCAATGAAGCAGAAGTAGATGTTTTTCTGGAACTCTCTGGCTTTCTCCATAATCCAGCGCATGTTGGCGATTTGATCTCTAGTTCCTCTGCCCCTTCGAAATCCAGCCTGTAGTTCTGGAAGTTCTCTTTCCACATACTGCTGAAGCCTGCCTTGTAGAATTTTGAGCATAACCTTGCTAGCATGTGAAATGAGTGCAATTGTGCAATAGTTGGAGCATTCTTTGGCGTTTCCTTTCTTTGGGATTGGGATGTAGACCGATCTTTTCCAGTCCTCTGGCCACTGCTGAGTTTTCCAAATTTGCTGGCATATCTTACGCAGCACCTTTACAGCATCCTCTTTTAAGATTTTAAAGAGTTCAATTGGAATGCCGTCACCTCCACTGGCCTTGTTGTTTGAATGCTTTCTAAGGCCCACTTGACTTCACTTTCCAGGATGTCTGGCTCCAGGTCAGCAATTACGTTATCTTGGTTATCAGGGACATCCAGATCTTTCTGATATAATTCTTCTGTATATTCTTGCCATCACTTCTTGATCTCTTCTGCTTCAGTTAGGTCCCTACCATTTTTGTCCTTTATCATATCCATCTTTGCACGAAATACCCCTTTAATATCTCCAATTTTCTTGAACAGATCTCTGGTTTTTCCTTTTCTGTTGTTTTCCTCTATTTCTTTGCACTGTTCATTCAAGAAGGCCTCCCTGTCTCTCCTTGCTATTCTTTGGAAGTCTGCATTCAATTTTCTGTATCTTTCCCTTTCTCCCTTGCATTTTGCGTCCCTTCTCTCCTCCGCTATTTGTAGGGCCTCGTTGGACAACCACTTTGCTTTCTTGCATTTTCTTTTCTTTGGAATATTTTTCATTGCAGCCTCCTGTACAATGTTACAAGCCTCCATCCATAGTTCTTCAGGTGTTGTGTCCACCAAATCTAGTTCCTTGAATCTATTCTTCACTTCCACTGTGTATTCATATGGGATTTGACTTAGGTTATACCTGACTGGCCCAGTGATCTTCCCTACTTTCTTCAGTTTAAGTTTGAATTTTGAAATAAGAAGCTGATGATCTGAGCCACAGTCAGCACCAGGTCTTGTTTTTGCTGACTGTATAGAGCTCCTCCATCTTTGGCTGCAGAGAACATAGTCAATCTGATTCCGGTATTGTCCATCTGGTGATGTCCATGTGTAGAGTCGCCTTTTGTGTTGTTGGAAAAGAGTGTTTGCAATGACCAGCTTGTTCTCTTGACAAAACTCAGTTAGCCTTTGCCCTGCTTCATTTGGAACTCCAAGGCCAAACTTGCCAGTTATTCCTTTTATCACTTGACTCCCTACTTTAGCATTCCAATCCCCTATGATGACAAGAACATCTTTCTTTGGTGTCAGTTCTAGAAGTTCTTGTAAGTCTTCATAAAATCGGTCAATCTCAGACTCTTCAGCACCGGTAGTTGGTGCATAAACTTGGATTACTGTGATGTTCAAAGGACTGCCTTGGAATCGTACCGAGATCATTCTATCATTTTTAGGTTGTATCCCAGCACTGCTTTTCTCACTCTATTGTTGACTATGAAGGCTACTCCATTTCTTCTTTGGGATTCTTGCCCACAGTAGTAGATGTGATAGTCATCTGAACTGAATTCACCCATTCCTGTCCATTTAAGTTCACTGATGCCCAGGATGTCAATGTTTATTCTTTCCATCTCACGTTTGACCACATCCAGCTTACCCTGGTTCATAGATCTCACATTCCAGGTTCCTATGCAGTATATTTCTTTGCAACATTGGACTTTCCTTTCTCTTCCTTTCTCTTCCAGGCACGTCTGCAGCTGAGCGTCCTTTCGGCTTTGGCCCAGCCACTTCATTAGCTCTGGAGCTACTTGTACTTGTCCTCCGCTCTTCCTCAGTAGCATGTTGGACACCTTCTGACCTGAGGGGCTCATCTTCCAGTGTCATATCTTTTAGCCTTTTGTTTCTGACCATGGGATGTTCTTGGCAGGGATACCGGGGTGGCTTGCCAGTTCCTACCCCAGGAAGTCTTATTACAGGCCTCATTGTCACCAGTGTAATTAGCCTTACAATGATGAAAGCACAGTTCAGCCTGTTTTATTTTGTAGCCTCACTGATCAACTGGGACACAAAAGTAGAAATGTGCCCCATTTATAAGATATTCCAGACTCTTCCATGCTCTATTCCATGCTCCAGAATCTTCTAGTAGCTTTCCTCAAAGTTCCTCTTTGGGTGATATGAAATGATCATGATTCGAACCTGTACCTACCAACAACTTCTATGTCAGCACCTTTGGCAAGTGTCTATAAATAGATCCTTCTGTAGTCTGGGTACCGGAATGTTTTCTGCTGTGTTCTGCTGTGTGCTTGAATAACAGGAAAACCACATGTTACCCACTCTTAGCAAATCTGGCAGCTTTGCAAAGATCTAACTGATGTACTGCTTAAGCCACAGCAAGAAAGGAAGTTCTTCAAGGACTGGGCACATGATTTGTAGCAGATAGCTTTTGTTGTTGTTATTGTTGCTGCTGCTGCTGCTGCTGCTGTTGCAGAGAAAACACAATCCATTAACTAGCAACTGTATTCTACATTAATTAGCTGTTAACTATGTTTATAAAAGAATAATTAAAATATGTTTTAAGCATCTAAAATATGTTTTAAGCATCTAAATTTAATACTATCAGCATGCAATGATGACAGCAGAGCAAAATACGGCATTGCACCAATCGCTGACAATATGCACGAGCCCCATCTGCGTTGGTTTGGTCATGTCCTGCATGCCAATGAGGAAACTCTGGCCAAAAGTGGTCTCATCCTGCAAGTCAGCAGATCCCGACACAGGGGCCATCCAAAACAGTGCTGGAAAGAAGGGGGGGACTGAAAGTGAGGGCCGTCCTGGGCTTTGTCTGCAGCAGCTTCCCCTGTGACTTTGCAGGTGGAGCCAGAGGTGCCCATGGCAGCAGCGATGCAGCCTTGAGTGGCTTCTTCAAGCACCCAGAACCAGAATTAGGTTGTGAAGTTTCCATGTCTGGATTGGAAAGCAGTGTGCGAAGCCAGATGCACGGATAAGGCCCACAAGGGTGTGAATCAAGAGGTTAGCAGGCCATGAGGGCTGGTCTGGGGTCCGTGATAGCCCATCCAGACAACAAGATTAGTCAACAAGAGAGATATTGAAAGCTGGGGGGTTCACTTGTCTGATAAGGAGGTAGATGTTTTCCTGGAGGATTTGCAAGGAGGCCTTAAGGCCGATACGTTCAGCCAGGTGGGAGGCATAGGACATACTGTCTAGCCCCGTGGTTCTCAACCTGTGGGTCCCCAGATGTTCCTGAACTGCAACCCCCAGAAACCCCTTCCAGCACAGCGAGTGGTGGAGGCTTCTGGGAGTTGCAGTCCAGAAACATCTGGGGACCCACAGGTTGAGAACCACTGCTCTAGCCCCTATGCTGTGGCAGGCAGTGCAGAAGGGAAGAATCCGGGTGCGTTCCCTGGGAGGGCACCGGCGGTGGGGGTGTTACAAGACATCCCTCATCTCAGAACTGAGCAAACTGAAAGTTGGATGAGGGGAAGGCAAAAACAAGAAAACATATAACAGAAAAACAGAAATAAATAAATAAATAAAACCCCATGGGATACACAATATCTAGGGTAGTGTTGGCGAATCTGTGGCCCGGGTGCCAAAGGTGGCACTCAAAGGTGCCCTTTCTTTGGGGGGCCCAACATCTCCCCTTCACAGCAACCAGCATTCAGGCTAAATGGCTATATTAGCACTTTGAGAAAAATTAGTGGGTTTTGCCTCGCAGTTTGGGCACTTGGTCTCTAAAAGGTTCGCCATCACTGACCTAGGGTCAGGAGGCTTGGCTGGAAAGTGGCCTCGGGGTGCTCAGCCCTTAGGACAGGCATGCCCAAACTTCGGCCCTCCAGATGTTTTGGACCACAACTCCCACAGTCCTTTGTCATTGGCAATCTAAGCTTAGAATTCTGGGAGTTGTGGTCCAAAACATCTGGAGGGCCAAAGTTTGGACATGCCTGCCTTAGGACTTCGGAAATGTGCTGAACGGGTGGGCCGTGTGCTTTTGAAGCAGGAGCTCATGGGGTTGGAAGATCTGGAGTCTCATAGGGGAGACTCAGGCCCCTGACCTTTTTGCACTACATTAGGCCCCCTTGTGAAAAGGGAAGTTCAAAGTTAAATAGTTTAATAAAGTTGTAGCCCAAACACTTCTCCAACTGTTGTGTCTCTCCTCTTTATTCTGGGCTGGGTGGGCAAGGAGGTTGGGCTAAAGACTGATAGCAAAACCCAGAAAAATGGGTCCAAAGTTACATGTGAAGCCCAAGTCTTTTCAAAAAAAAAAGATGCCAGAGTCTGGGTTGAGCCACAGGTGCAACTTAAGTTGGACTTGGCAGCAAGTCACAGGTAACATCCCTGTGACAGCTCTGCTCATTTCTATATGACCATCTCTCTGCTGCTTCTATCTCTTTGATCGAGGCTTTCAGGTTTATTGTTGTCCTTGCCAACAGTTCTGTAGGTGTGTTTTAGTGTTCTCTGGCTCCCCCTCCTACGTCATGCAATACCAGCAGCCGCTAGCATCAACATAACATCCATGCAGGTGCAGCAGGACTTCCGACATACGTCTTCCTCCCTTGCCTTTATGGGCCATTGGCCACCAGACAGGACTTGACATGGCAGCTCTTGCCTGACACGTGGGAGAATTTGTGCCCCTGGGAGTATTATTGTCCATGAGTTCGGGAATTCCCCATTTTGGTATATGGATGTTATGCCTTTGTTATTGGTGCCCAGATTTCCTCCAACACAGCAGCAACACCTCCCATTCATACACTCCTTCATACCACAACTCCCAGAATTCCAAGCCTAGATTGCCCGTGACAAAGGACGGTGTGAGCTGTGGTCCAAAACATCTGGAGTGCTGAAGGTTCGCCGCCACTCTGACTAGACTTTGACTGGAGCAATGAAGGCAGCGATGAGCTGACAAGCACATCCGTGTGCACGTGCACACGTGCACACGCACACACACACACACACACACACACACACACACACACACACACACACACACACACACACACACACACTTCCCTCCTGTCATCTTCAGGCATATGGTGATGACTTATGACTGCTACATTTTCCAAGGTTTGTAGTGCATTCAGACTAGTGTGGAGGAGCCTGGGAAATGGAAGTGTCTTGATGTTACTGGGCTTCATCACTTGCCTGTCCAGATTTAAGTGTCCATTGAGAAGAGCGTCTCTCAGCTGGCAAGACTGTCAGATAACACACACCTTCCTTCATTTCTAAAGGTTTCTGAGATCCGGAAGACAAAAGTCCAAGAAAAAGAAGGGTTTTGAGGCACTGTTTGTTTGTTTGTTTGTTTGTTTGTTTGTTTGTTTGTTTGTTTGTTTTCTCTACTGTGCAAATGAGGCTCACACCCTTGGGGAGGCATCCTGACAAAAGGACAGGAAAGAACCACAGATGATACCATCTCTGGCAAAAACAAAAAGAAGATTAAAAAAATAAAGACAAACACTTTGCGGCACCTTAAGGACTAACTTCTATATTTTAACATGAGCTTTCATAGTCACATCCACTTCCTCAGACATAAGGATCCACTCCCTCGGACAAATGATCACCATCAAAGAATCGGGAGAAACTTTTCAAGGTTGGTAGGACCCAAGAGTATAGTAGAGCTTTCTAAAATGTTTGCCTTACTTCATTGCCAAATAAAACATGAGCTTCCACACAGCTATCACCTGACCGACGGACTGAAAGAAAGCAAAAACAGCCAAGGTGGACCAAGACCTTTCAACAACAGTGAATGTGTGCAAAAACCTGCATTTTGGGCAGAGAGAATTACAAGGATATTATGTTGTGCCTAGTCCCTTAAGCCTTGTCACAAGCCCTAGTGATGACCCCAGATGAGCCAGATATTGGAGAGGTAGCAAAGTGGATGAGAACACACTGAAGCATTCAATATGGGATCAAACACATTATATTTCACTGCTGTTCCCTCTGAATGAGGATTAAAAGAAACAGGCGAGGGGAATAGGAAGTCTGAAAAGATGTTCTGTTGTAAAACATAACCCAAAAACTTTGGTTCAAATACAGATAAAGAAACTGAGCCTGCGGATGGCTTTATGACCTTTTTTCCACTTCCAGCTGAGCGCAGGGAATGTAGCATTCTCCCTGCTGAGATGATCAGAAACGTGATTGTTGTGGAGGTCAGAGATCTCAAAAGATCTTTAAAATGTAAGTAAATGAGACACTCCCTCTGGAAGAAAAAAAAACCCAATCATCAACAACAAAGACCAAGGGTCTGAGCCAGAAAGATAAATCCACAAACCAGGAAGGGGAAACAACAGTAGAACAAGTCATACAAGGAAAATCGTCCAGCAAAATCTTCTCTTTGCCACAATGGGTGTTCTTGTTGTTTTCAAAAGCAAGGCCTCTATCACACAACACTTGAAAAGCATATTTTTTATTTTTTACATCTGCATCTGGAGTGCTGGTCCCCGCTGTGCTGTGCTTCAAAAAATAGATGTCTCTGCCACGCCTCCTGAAGCGTGACCCACTGCATTTTCCTGATACTTGCCCCTCCAGCTGTAATTTTTCGATCTGCATTTTTGAAGAACATAAGTGTGCATCAAAAGTCAGTGGGGGCATAGTTAATGCACATTTTTTGTTATTCTATTCAATTTATTTTTCAAAACAGCCATTTGATGTGCTTTCGGCCCATAGGGGCACGTGAATAGAGCATTTAAAAAATGCAACCGTGGGGACTGAAAGTGTGCATCAAATATCATGTGATCAGTTTCAGAGAAAGTACTCATCAAATCAACATGCGCATTTAGTGTGCGTGTGATAGAGGCCCAAGATGTGCAGCTTAGCCGTGTAATAAATTGTACCTTTCCCAGCTGACCTTTCTGGGATCTTGAAAGGTAGCTAAATATTAAGACCCTGGACAGAGATGGCAGAAATCAGAAAGGATTCAAGCTGGTCTAGAAAATAAATGCTACTGCTTTTTCACCAGCTGTATCAGCCTATACTCATGACAGAGTCTGCTAACTAAATAAGAACCTGAAGTAATTTGGAGAAGATCCAAAGAACCAGCAGGATAAATCATGAGGTAGCCAGGAGTTTTAAACACCCTCTGTGAAGACCCAGAGTGGGTGGGGTATCTGTTAAATGCCTAGGTTGAGTGGACACTAACCATTAGCCCTGCAGAACAGGGGCAAGGGGGCGGGGAACCCCAGGCACAGCAATTAGGGGCACCAAATCACATATCACCCTCCTGCCATCCCCCACCCGTCATCTCTGATTACTCCCGACTAAAGGCGCGGACAGGACTGCCATGGCCGGTCCAACCCCTCACCAAAGCCGCTGCATTCGACCTCGCCTCCCCAAAACTAGCCGCTGCCTTGGCCACGGGGGTGGCCTGGCTTGGTGCCACGTCCACCCAGCGACATGTGAATGGCCCTGAGAGCGCTGGTTCATGGGGGGGAGCAGGGGGCACACCGCCCGGGGCTGCCACTGCTGCGGTTGGAGGCAAAGGGTGCCACTGAGTCTTGGAGCTGCCTGGAGGGGGGTGGGCTTGGTGGGGCAGCCTGGCCGAGCCCAGTGGCCTGCTTGCCGGTGGGGGAGAACCACCGCTGTGCCCTGCTGCATCCAAGGTGGTGGTGGGACGGGCTGGCGCCACGGGAGGAGGGGATGCCCTTCAGGTGGGCCGAGGGGAGTGGCAGCAGAGGGTGGACGGCTCGCTATCCTGTGTGTTGATGGAGGGGCACAAAAACTGACTTTTGCCCCAGGCTCTGGAAGCCCTAGCTACACCTGTGCTGCAATATTCCTTAATTCCTCCAGGAATCTGGGCATGACAGGGTCTCCCTACAAGATAAAAATTATTCTTTGTGACCTTGGTGATTTGTACTAATAGAGTTTCCTACACCTGCATAGAACATTTCAAAACTGACCTGAGGTGTTTGGGCAACAGCATTACCACCACCACCCATCACCACCATACTGTCATATTTGTGATTGTGAGCTACAGCATGCCTAAAGTGTGCAGCTTGAATGCAGCAACAGGCAGAATCTCACAGGCCAGGTCTGGTGCCCTGTCGAGATATTGCTTCAATGTTGAATTAGACAGACTAAATGCTATTGAGCTTTAACATTCTAAACTTCTTTTTCTATTTTCTAAAAAAAAAAAAAAAGGACGGCTGGAATTGATATTTCTTCTCATTGTAACTTTTCAGATATTACCCTATGTGTTAGAATTCAGCAATTACAGTACTTCCCCATGTATAAGACTACATTTTTGTCTAAAATTGTTAGACTAAAAAATTGAGGGCCATCTATACACAGAAGTAAGCCAAGGGGAGAAACACACAGTTGCAAAACTGTAATTTGGAGTTGGGAAAACGGGGGTCATCTTATACATGGGGGCATCTTATAGACAGGAAAATGTGATACATATATGCATTAGAAATAGTCAATGTACTTTATTCCAGCTCAGTGGAGGCCAAACATCAGCCCTCCAGATGTTTTGGACCACAACTTCAACATTCCTTTGTCATTGGCAATACAGGCTTGGAATTCTGGGAGTTGAGATCCAAACATCTAGAGGGCCAATGTTTGGCCACTACTGGTCTAGCTAGTTAAATGTATTATGCGAGACATCCATCCCTTACAAGGTCCTTCACTACATGGGAACACAAGAACCCTTAGGGCTACAACTATCACAGCCATCTGGTCCTTTGAATGAAATAAAGTGCCCAGTTAAACCCTATCCATCATTTTCATTTTGGACAACCCAGATGCAGAAGGAAATGGGGTAAAAGTTGAGAAACAGTCTGCACTGCATACAGTGCAAAACTACTGATGCTCATCACATATACTTTTATCTTTCTCCTACTTTAATAAAAATTCAGAACAATCTGTGCCTCCAGATATTTGGTCTGACAAAGACAGGGATGAAATGATAAAGGACAGAATGCAACAGGAAGAATTGAAGAGTGTTTGTTTAGTAGTACCCTGCTAAAGGAAGAGTCACTACTTCCATTATTGTTTTCTGTTTCCATAGTTTAATATCAGTATTCAGAGCACCAGGCAGGCAGACAAACAGGCAGAAACATAGACACACACACACACACACACACACACACACACACACACACACAGAGAGAGAGAGAGAGAGAGAGAGAGAGAGAGAGAGAGAGAGAGAGATTTCTTTGCATGGCTAATATATCCTGTTATCACTACAGTGGTACCTTGTATAAAGGAATCACTTCGTTCTAAATGAAATTCTGTTAAGCAAATTTTCCTTTATACAAATTTCCCATAGGAATACATTGAAAACAGAGTAATCCCTAATCGTGACCATTTTTATGTTGTACGGATTCGCCCCATAGACGATTCTGTTAAGCAAATTTTCCCTGTCTGGATTTTTTTATGTTGTACAGATTTTATGTTATACAAAACGTTTGTTATACGAGGGTCCTCTCTATTTCAAAATTGGGGAAAAAACCTTATATTCTCCCTAATTAATCAGTTCAAGTAGAGGAGGAATTTGTAGGGGAGCCCCAATGACCCCCTTTTTCAAAGTTTTATGAATGAGTGCACAAGGAAGACAGTGGACAGAAATGACCCAGAGTCAGCATGGTGTTAAGAACCAGCATCATGTGGTTGAGGATTGGGATTTGCCACATTCAAGGTGAAATCACCACTGGAGCCATGGTACAAGCTAGAAGATGACTAGATGCTACTACCTCCAGGTCACTGGCAGAAAGAGAGGGTATAAATTTAAGAACCCACTAAATTTATTTTACCCAACAGTAAATACATTTAGGATCTGCAGCATTGCCATAGCCCAGTGATGGCATACCTTTTAGAGACCAAGTGCCCAAACTGCAATTCAAAACCCACTAATTTTTTTGCAAAGTGCCAATACAGTAATTTAACCTGTATACAGGTGGCTATGAAGGGGCAATGCCGGGTACCCACAGAAAGGGCTCCGAGTGCCACCTTTGGCACCCATGCCATAGGTTCGCCATCACTGCCATAGCCAATTAGCCATCATTCTAAGAACTTAGTAGAAGACTTTTTTGTATTCAGTTTCAATTCAATCAGTCTCTGTAAATGTACAGTTTGCAAATTCATGTCTACCAGACATGGTGTTGGCATATTGCGTAAAATGACTACACTTTGTCCCTTGTGCACTTTTTTCAGTTTTAGAAACCTAGGGACATTCAACTCTTACTTAATATTGACTCCTCAATGGAAAAAAAATCCATTTTCTGTGAACTGTCTTAGTATCGAAGTGTACTGTTGTGGGGATGTAGCTATAAAATGTCATGATTTATAAGATAAATCCAAAAACCAGGAGGGGGAATTATATTATTGAATTATAATTGTAAGGCTCTTAACAATTTTTTGTGAAAGTTTGGGTTTCTTACATTAGTATTATCGAAACCTCTGTTGGTTTTTGACTCATTAGGTATGATCCACTGGAACTCGTAATCTAAATTATCTTTCTCTTAAGAATGACATTTCAGCTTTATAAAGGGCTTATTCAAACAGAATATTCCATTTAATTTTAGCTATCTTCCCTCCCCTCCTATTCACATCTAGTCTTTTTTCCTTTATAATCTTCTGCTCCTCTTTGAACCCCTAAAGGAATTGATTGATTGATTGATTGATTGATTGAATGATTGATTGATTGATTGATTGATTGATTGATTGATTGAGTACTGCTCTGTTCAGGGACTGGGATGGTGCAGCAAGAGGCTTCTAGTGGGATGCTTTTAATTAAACCACCCTCAAAAATAACAGCAAACTCTAACAAACATACTCATGTATTGCTTTGAAATATATTAACCACACAGATACAAATGTATAATTGCATCTTTGTTTCACATAAGCTTCTAAGGCCTCGCACCTGGTTGAAAGAGTGAGTAGTCTGGGCGTTGTCTTGGATCTGGCCCTGTCCCTGGAATCCCAGATGGCAGCTGTTTCCAAGTCAGCCTTTTTTCAATTTAGGCTTATCACCCAGATTCATCTGTATCTTGGTGGTGAGTCCCTGTGGTCATTTGTGCAAGCACTGGTCATCTCGAGGACAAATTACTGTAACACTCTTTACTTAGGGCTGCACCGGAATATGGGCTGTCCCTCTACCCAGATCCCATCTGCAATCAATCAACCTCAGCTGCCGAAAGCAGGAATCTGGAGAACACAATCCCATGTGGATTCTTTATATCTCCTGACCTGGCCTGTGATAGCTATTTCACTTACCAGAATAATTATTCAACAGGCACCTTCACTTAAATAGGAATATATAAGCATTTATTTACTAAGAAGAATTACACAGGAACAGTCTCTTACTAGAAAATAATAACATGATTCTCCTTCCTAACTTAAACCAGGTTTAAGAGACAAAAAGCCCCTATGTCTACTTTAAAACTACATTACTAAGTATTGGTCCATTAGTCCATCTTGCAGAATCCATTCAGGGGGAAATCCTCTCTCTCTCTCTCCCTCCCACCCTCCCTCCCTCCCTCTCTCTCTCTCTCTCTCTCTCTCTCTCTCTCTCTCTCTCTCTCTCTCTCTGTGACTCCCAGACTGTTCACAGCATGAGAAAAATGTCACATGTCACCTCTTTGACCAATCACTTGCTTCTTAGCTGGAATATGCCTTGGCCGATGTTTACACAGACGTTTGAGACAGCAAATCTATAACAAGCTAGCATGCACCATAGTATTGGCATATTTACATTTGGCCTCAGAAAAAGGCTTCCCTGCTTCTAATATTCGTTACAGGGGCTTCCCTTGACCCTTGTCCGGCGACTGCAGTGGGTACACAATGCGGCAGCTAAATTTATGGTTGGTGTGGGATGTTTTGACTGCATCACCCCAATACTGGTTCATCTGCACTGGCTACCCGTTGCTTCCCAGATGGGGTTCAAGGTGTTGGTTTTAGTTTACAAAACCCTCCATGGCTTGGTGGGAGCCAGAGTATCTGGCAGAGTGGATCTTCGAAAGACCAGTGTCTGCCCAGCCCACCAGGACACTGATGACGCTCTTGGTCTGGGTTGCCACTCCCCAGGAGGCTTGTAAGGTATCTACCCATAATCGGGCCTTCTCAGTAGCCAGCTAATGTGTGAGATCCGCCAAGATGAGCCACTAACAGCCTTTTTAAAAGCTTTAAAAACCTGGCTTTTCAAGGAAGCTTTATGTGTTCCCCCACCGTTGGATGTAAATTTTTTTGCCACCATTAGCTTTTTGCTTCTTGCCACTTTGTTCAATCCTTACAGGAAATTAGAGTGGTCTAAAAATGTAAAAATAAATAATATAAACAAATAATTAGATAATTAAGGTATAATGAAATAAAACAATATAAAATAATTTGCTATAGTATATGGGCCTGGTCCCCTAGATCTTAGAGGTACCCAATTTTGTAGATAACTCAAGAGTAGAGACAGTGGTCTAAAAGTTGCACTTTGTGTGCAGAGAGGTGGAACCTAGGAATGGATTATGTACCAGTAAGATATAATGGTCTGTCTGGGAAGAGATGTTCTGTCAGATATATCAGTGTGGAGGATGATTTTATAGTGATTGGGAAAGATCCCATGCAAAATCATATGAAAACAAGAGGATATGATAAGATCTGGCTTCTTTTACCCATAAAACTTTTATTCAAATTTAAAGAGAGAGGATTGGCTGGTGGCTACACGCTTGATGAAGCTGTTTGGATGAACAATGAAACGTTTCTATCTCTCAAGAAAAAGAAGTCCAGTTGCCATGACTCAACTTCCAGATCCCTTGAGATATTTCTTGTCATGCTTTAGCTAAGCCTGAGGAATAGACGTGGGCACGACTCAGCAAAATTGTCGTTTCCGTTTTTGGTTATCGTTTCCGTTACGTAACGGAAACGGTAACGATAATTAAGCTGTCAGAACTCAAACTCGAACCAAAAAAAGAAAAATTTGGTCAGGTTTTTTCATTTCCGTTTGTGGCATCGTGGCAATCGCGCGATGCGAAGCACAGAAAAAGTTTTTAAAAGTTTTTTTAAAAAAACCAACTCCCGGCCAAAAAAGCAGGCGAAAATATGCCTGCCTGAGGCTTTGCCACCTACCAGAGGGGTGGTTTCTGGGGGGTCCCCGGCCTTCCCCTCCCTTCTCCTGTCCTGGGCTGCTTGCACCAGGCTGGGGGGGGGGTCATCCTCGTCGTCTGTCTCGCTGCATGCCATGCGGTGGGGGGGGATCCAAAATGGCGACCGCAATTTTTCTTTTGAAATCATGGTCAAAAATACACCAAATCACCACAGAAACATGTGAAATTTATTTATTTTAAATGCCTGAATTGTAATAGTAGCAGCAGTGGGTTTTTTAAAGCAATAAAACGTATTGATTTTATTTTATTTTATTTTATTCATTATTTTTTTAGACCTGCCCATTTGGGCTGGACATGGGATGGGACCATGCAATTTTTTTTGAACCATTCCACCAATGGCATCGCCAGGTTTTTGACTGACACTTCTGGATGTCTCGGAGGGCATAAAAAGCCAAGGCACCTTCCAGAAATCGCAGTCGGGTGTATGGATGTGGTTGAGGGAGGTGGGATGGCTACTGATGCTGGTGTGATCTGATCGAGATTGAGGAGGGAGGCTGGAGGCTTTAGGATTTAAGTTAGGCAGGCAGGGAGGGAATTGAATTTAGAAAATAATTTCTTTGATTCCCTGCAGCTTTGTCTGCTGAAGGGAATAGCAGTTTATTCTTTATTTCTTCTCTGGCAGTTTGAGGATTTTTTTTCTGATATTGGATAAAGGGGGAGGTTCGACTGGGAGTGGGAGGTGTGGATTTATTTTAAATATATATTATATACTACCATTTATTTTCTATTTTCCCAACTTCAATTTGCTTGCACACACACACATTTGGGGTGCAAGCCAAGAACAGAACCTCTATCCAAAGTGATATCCTAACTGCCCACTCGCCCGTCCGCCCGTGCCGCCACCCTCCTGCAGCCCGCGCCGCCACCCGCCCACTCGCCCGCCCGCGGCCACCGCCAGCCCATGGCCCCCCGCCACCCCACGCCCCTCCAAGAAGCCTCAGAGCCGCACGGGGGTGGCAGGGAGCAATCACATCACCCCACGCCGTCCCCCAGGCCCCACCTGACCCGCTTCCGCATATTGCGGATTTTCAAGCATCGCGGGTCGGGTGGGTCCCTAACCCCCGCGACAGGTGGGGGTTTACTGTATAATTATAAGGCCTGACCCTCAGAAAAAGAGGAAAGGGGGTTGCTTCTAGGTAAAGAAACTGCCCGGGCTATGTTGAACATGGAACTTGTGAAAATGATTGGAAAACAACTTTGATTAATGCTCCTCCAGGCATCTTTTGTAAATGGCAGCTGCCTGCAGAGGGCTAAATACAGTGTGCTGTTTATTTGTGTGAGGTTGTGGCTGAGCCTTCCAAAGCTCCCTTTGTTATTTCACGCACTCTGTAGCTCATGGATCAGAACTTGCTGCAAGGCCAAAGCCAGGTATTACACAAACAAGTTTTCCACACAGGAAGAATGGCCACCATTTACATCTCTCTACCTTTCTGTGTTTTTTGTTTGTTTGGCATGGGCCAGAAGAGAGAAATCTGTAATTCCAGCAGCAGTATAAGAATGAGGGGGAAGCACAACTGTATGAGACAAAGCAGTGAAGTGTCCATCACCTCGTAGTGTGCACCAGAGACATGCCATTCTTCTACCTCTTCTCTTGGACGTAACATTCCCGCTCCTATTCAGGGTGTCGAAGTATTTGTCTCTTCCCCTATGTGCTGACATACCCAATAGCATGGATTATTGCAATCTGTTAAAACTCGCTTTGTTTCCAGCCATGGTCATGTGCCAGCTTCCAAAGCCCTCTTTTTGTTTCTCTCAGACAATTAGAATGACAAACCGAAGCGCCACAAAGGCCTCTGAATGTGGAATTGACGGGAAAAGCCCCGAGTAGTGACAGAAAGCCACCTTTCACAAAACAGATCTTGTAAACATTGTACTGGTTTAGAGGGAGGCAAGAAGAGTTTTTAGTACTAAGATGACGGGACAAGGCACATTTCTTTTGTTGATGTTGTTGGTTCCCCACCGCCATCACGTTGGCTACTTGTAGTGCAGTGGTTAAGTAGAAAGGCAGGGGAATGAGTGAGTGAGTGAGTGAGTGAGTGAGTGAATGAATGAATGAATGAATGTAGGCACATTTAAGAAGAATAGGAGAGAGGCTTCAGAGAACAAAAATAATTATAATCACTATTATAGTGAAATGCAGTACTGCTCACTACTAGAGATGGGCACGACCAGGGAAAATGACGTTTTCGAGTTGTCGTGTGTCGGAGCCGGCCCGTTTCGGCTTGTTTCCGTTTTTCACGAAATTTTCCAAAAATTTGTCATTTCGTTTGTCGGATTTTCGTCTGTCGTTAGTACTGGTTTTTTTGGGGGGTGGGCTCCTGGAGGCACCTCTGGGTGGGTACCTCCTCTGGCCCACCATGAAGGGAAAGTGGGCTCCTGGAGGCACCTCGTGGGTGCCTCCTATCCTCACCCGCTAGCCGCTACAAAATGGCATGCATAGCCAATTGGATATGCATACCATTAAGTTGCAACAGCAGTAGCAGGCAGAGGCACCTCTTTTGGGTGCCTCACTGCCTGCTGGAAAACGAAGTGACAGAGGACTGGAGTGAGTCACTGGGGACCCCTAAGGGCGCCCGCTGTGACTCACTAAGAAGGGAAGTGTACTTGCTGTAGTACAATGCGAGTACACAGATCTGGCTTGGGGTTAGGGGTTAGCGCAAGGGCTAGGATTAGGGTTACTGGTAAGGTTAGGGTGAGTTACTGGGGTGCACCTCTGGGTGCCTCTCTGACCCACTAAGAAGGACAGTGTACTGGCGTATGGGTTAGGGTTAGGGTTAGGGGTTAGGGTTCGGGCTAGGTTTAGTGGCTTTTTATGCCCGACTGGCACATCCCAGAAGTCTTGGTCAAAACCTGGCCAAGTGGCCATGCAATTGGTGGAATGGCTCTAAAAATTTGCATGGTCCACTCCCATGAACAGCCCATCATTGTGCAGGTGTAAAAAAATAAAAAGAAAAATAAAATAAAATCAATGGAGACATTTTGTTGCAAGAAAAACCCACTGCTGCTTCTGAAAAAATTCAGGCAGTTTTACAATAGCTATTTCCGCATGTTTCTGTGGTGCTTGTGTGTTTTTGGACCACGCGATTTCAAAATAAATATTGCGGTCACCCCATTTTGGATCCCCCGCCCGCACCGCATGGCATGGCAACTTGGCGAGTTGGCGAGACGACGAGGATGCGCAGCCCAGGAGAGGAGAGGGGGGAGGCTGGGGACCCCCCCCCAGAAACCACCCCTCTGGTAGGTGCCCTCACTGAGGCAGGCATATTTTCGCCTGCTTTTTTGGCCGGGAATCGGGGTTTTTTTTTAAACTTTTTTCCTGTGCCGCGCCGCTTGGCGAGTTGGCATGGGCGAGTGCGACTCGACGACGAAGATGCGCACTTTGCGCAGCCCAGGAGAGGAGGGGAGGGGGGCCGGGGACCCCCCCGAAACCACCCCTCTGGTAGGTGCCCTCACTGAGGCAGGCATATTTTCGCCTGCTTTTTTGGCCGGGAATCGGGTTTTTTTTTTACTTTTTTCCTGTGCCGCGCCGCTTGGCGAGTTGGCGTGGGCGAGTGCGACTCGACGATGAGGATGCGCCCTTTGTGCAGCCCAGGAGAGGAGGGGAGGGAGGCCAGGGACCCTCCCCCCCCAGAAACCACCCCTCTGGTAGGTGCCCTCACTCAGGCAGGCATATTTTCGCCTGCTTTTTTGGCCGGGAATCGGGGGGGGTTGGTTTTTTTAAAAAACTTTTTTCCTGTGCCGCTTGGCATTGCGCGATCACTGCGATGCCCAGGAACGACAACACGAAAAATCAGACCCAATTTTTCTTTAGTTGGTTCGAGTTCGAGTTCTGGCAGAGTAATTGTCGTTACTGTTTCCGTTCCGTAACGGAAACGAGAAACGGAAACGGAAACGAGAATTTCGCCAAGTCGTGCCCATGTCTACTCACTACTGTGTGGGGGAACATAGTGACTAGATGATCCAGAGGAATAATTTTGCTTCCTGGTCCAACAGAGGAGTGATGGGCAGCACTGGCAGTTCCCTCAGCTGACAAAGTTACGATCTCTTCATGATCTGACAAGACTCCTAAATGTCTTATTGTCACTCCAAGATATTTATTGGTATTGATCTGTTCAAGCAGTTTCTTCCTTCTCCTCCCCCCACCCCACCAGTTTAGGTGTCATTAACCTGGCAGTGCACCCAAGCATCATTGGTGCTAAGGCCCTTAATAGGTTTTGCATCCCCATCTAAGCATATGACAGGATAACAGCATCATCTCTCTCTCCCTCTCTCTCTAGAACAGGGATGGCAAACCTTTTTGACACTGAGTGCCCAAACTGTGACTTATTTTTCACTGTGTGCCAATATGGCAATTTATTTATTTATTTATTTATTTATTTATTTATTTATTTATATAGATTGTATGCCGCCCACTACCCAAAGGTCTCTGGGCGGCTCACAATCAAAATGGACAACTAAAACATCAAAATACAATAAAATTAGAATAATAAAATCATGTAAATGCAATAAATACGATACATTAAAAACACCACTAGTCTGAATACAGTGGTACGCCAGGCAAAAAATACCTTAGATTAAAAATGCACAATGGGGGAGAATTGGCAGCAAAGTCCCCCATTCCCCCCTCCCCAGCCAGAGGAGCACCGGGGGGGGGGCTGAGTCCCCCATTCCCCCCTCCCCAGCCAGAGGATCATCACCCGCACCGTGCATGTGTGTGGGGGGGAGAAGCGGCGGTGGAGTGCCCCATTTTAAATTTGTCTTTGAGCCACCATAGCTGCCACTTCGGTGGCTCATAGACAGTTTGAAAACCCTGCATCTTACACGCCCTATGGGAGGGAAAGGCATGGGATTTTCAAACTCTCCCCCTCTCCTGCCCCCTCTTCCCCACCGTACTCCTTGTCCCGTAGCTTGTCCTCTTCCCCTCCCTGCTTCTTCCCTACTCCTGTTCCTCCACAAATTCCTCATGGCTAGTCCAGCAGAGGGGGATGTAGGGGGTCAGGGAGCATGTTGTGTGCCAGGTGAAAACTCTCTGTGTGGCACCTTTGGCACACGTGCCATAGGTCCGCCATCCCTGCTCTAGAAGCACCCAGATATTCCTGTTTTTACAATGGATGGAGGTGGGGAAGAGAGAAAGAATGTGAAGCTTGAGAAGGTGCTGGAAGGGGTTTCTGGGAGTTGCAGTCCAGGAACATCTGGGGACCCACAAGTAGAGAGCCACTATCCACTACATCACACTGGGAATCTACACCACACTGGCAATAATTTCTATGTTGTGCACCTTTGATGCAGATAGAAGCTGCAATGGCTGCAGCCTCGCCTAAGGGGAGGACTTCCCTACTCTGACAATGGAAGTAAATAAGGCAGCTAGTATGGAGGTGCATGATAAGAACTTCCATTACTGATTCAGTCCACTTTCTTTGGGGGACACTTCTCTAAGAATGTGTGTGTGTGTGTGTGTGTGTGTGTGTGTGTGTGTGTGTGTGTGTGTGAGAGAGAGAGAGAGAGAGAGAGAGAGAGAGAGAGAGAGAGAGAGAGGGAGAGAGTCAAGTGCTTCTTGAAAAGGAGCACCCTCTTCCAGTTCATCTCATAGTTTCCCACTCGACAGCAGTGAAAGGGAAGGGAAGGAAAACTGCAGGATAGGCAGAGCCGACGGTAGGAGGACGAGGAGGTGAGCAGCAGTGAGGGGGATCTGGAAGACAGGTAGAGCAGACAGCAGGCAATGAAAACTGCCCAGGTGATTTGGGTGAAGGAAAGGTTTAGCAAAAGAGAAAAACGCCAAACAATATGACAGTTTCATGGTTTTGTTTGAACAAATCCTTCAGGTTCCAGAGGCCCTCTTTGAGGAAAACCCAGAAGAACTGAAAAATGGAAGGAAGAGCATATTTGGGGGGGGGGGTGTAGTGTGGTTGATCCATCAGTGTGAGTAATCAATCAAGAAGTTGGATGGAATGCCTTTCACGCCAGAGGCCTTGCCCCTCTTAAATGTTTCAAACAGCACTCCTGAGTCTTCTCCTGTGACAGTCTGGGAGTTGAGTCATGGCTACTGGACTTCTTTTTTGAGAGATAGAAACGTTTCGCTGTTCATCCAAACAGCTTCATCAGTCTGAATGCAGCTGGTGCAAACCCTGACTCTTATAGGCAGCTTTGACCTCTAGTCACCCTGGCCTCAATTAGGCTCATCAGATGAACTAAATAGGCTCGTTAGAGAGACAATGGTATCCTTAGCCTTGAGGTGAACCATGGCTTAAGGTGCTGAAACCTATCAAGAAAGGGTCGTTAATGGTCGTTAGCTATGGCCTTGGTGGTAAAGGCTTTTTGATTTGTCTTGGTAGTGTGGAAAGCACAGCTTGATAAGTAGCAGATAAACTATGCCGGAGGCCACCACCTCTGTTGAGGGAGGGATTTTCAATGCTCACATGAATGGCCTCCCTTACTCCTCTTTCAAACCACCTCTCTTCTTTGTCTAATATGTGTACATCCTCATCTTTGAAAGAGTGCCCTTTCTCCTTCAAATGGAGGTGTACTGCTGATTCTGGACCTGAGCTGTTACCCCTCCTATGTTGGGCCATCCTTCTGTTTAATGGCTGTTTGGTTTCCCCAATGTAGAGTTCTGAACACTCCTCACTGCATTGGACCGCATATACTATATTGCTCCTTTTATGGTTGGGTACCGGATCCTTTGGGTGGACAAGTCTCTGCCTTAGTGTGTTTGTGGGTTTGAAATAAACAGGGATGTGGTGTTTGCCAAAAATCCTTTTAAGCTTCTCTGACACTCCAGCCATGTAAGGAATGACCAGGTTCTTCCGCTGGGTCTGGGTCTCAGACTGATCCCTTGTTCTTCTGGGATGGCCCACTGCTTTGTTGAAGGCCCACTTTGGATATCCACAGGCCTTAAGTGCTGTCTTCAGATGCCTGTCTTCCTTCTTCTTGGCTTCTGTGGAGGTGGGGATGCTCTCTGCTCTGTGGCTTAGGGTCCTGATGACTCCTAGTTTGTGCTGTAATGGATGGTGGGAGTCGAACAGTAAGTATTGATCTGTGTGGGTGGGTTTCCTGTAAACTTCTACTTCCAGGCCACGGTCAGGTCCGATGATGACTGCACAATCCAGGAAAGCCAGCCTGTTGTCTTGGGTGTCTTCTCTAGTGAACCTAATATTAGGGTCCACTGCATTGATGTGGTCTGTAAAGGCCTGTACTTCCCGAGTCTTGATTTTCACCCAGGTATCATCTACATACCTGAACCAGTGAGATGGTGTTGTCCCTGGGAAGGTGTTGAGTGCCTTCTTCTCCACTTCTTCCATGTATAGGTTTGCAACAATTGGTGACACTGGAGAACCCATGGCACAACCATGCTTCTGTCTGTAGAAGTCCCCTCTGTACATGAAATATGTGGTATTCAGACACAGGTCCAGGAGCAGGCATATCTGGTCTGGGTTGAGTCGGCATCTGGAGGTGAGGGTGCTGTCTTCTCTTAATCTTCTCTTTACCATTATTAGCGCATCAGTGGTGGGTATGCTGGTAAAGAGTGATGTAACATCAAAGGATACCATGGTTTCCTCTGTATCCGACAGAGGAAACCATGGTATCCTTTGATGTTACATCACTCTTTACCAGCATACCCACCACTGATGCGCTAATAATGGTAAAGAGAAGATTAAGAGAAGACAGCACCCTCACCTCCAGATGCCGACTCAACCCAGACCAGATATGCCTGCTCCTGGACCTGTGTCTGAATACCACATATTTCATGTACAGAGGGGACTTCTACAGACAGAAGCATGGTTGTGCCATGGGTTCTCCAGTGTCACCAATTGTTGCAAACCTATACATGGAAGAAGTGGAGAAGAAGGCACTCAACACCTTCCCAGGGACAACACCATCTCACTGGTTCAGGTATGTAGATGATACCTGGGTGAAAATCAAGACTCGGGAAGTACAGGCCTTTACAGACCACATCAATGCAGTGGACCCTAATATTAGGTTCACTAGAGAAGACACCCAAGACAACAGGCTGGCTTTCCTGGATTGTGCAGTCATCATCGGACCTGACCGTGGCCTGGAAGTAGAAGTTTACAGGGAAACCCACCCACACAGATCAATACTTACTGTTCGACTCCCACCATCCATTACAGCACAAACTAGGAGTCATCAGGACCCTAAGCCACAGAGCAGAGAGCATCCCCACCTCCACAGAAGCCAAGAAGAAGGAAGACAGGCATCTGAAGACAGCACTTAAGGCCTGTGGATATCCAAAGTGGGCCTTCAACAAAGCAGTGGGCCATCCCAGAAGAACAAGGGATCAGTCTGAGACCCAGACCCAGCGGAAGAACCTGGTCATTCCTTACATGGCTGGAGTGTCAGAGAAGCTTAAAAGGATTTTTGGCAAACACCACATCCCTGTTTATTTCAAACCCACAAACACACTAAGGCAGAGACTTGTCCACCCAAAGGATCCGGTACCCAACCATAAAAGGAGCAATATAGTATATGCGGTCCAATGCAGTGAGGAGTGTTCAGACCTCTACATTGGGGAAACCAAACAGCCATTAAACAGAAGGATGGCCCAACATAGGAGGGGTAACAGCTCAGGTCCAGAATCAGCAGTACACCTCCATTTGAAGGAGAAAGGGCACTCTTTCAAAGATGAGGATGTACACATATTAGACAAAGAAGAGAGGTGGTTTGAAAGAGGAGTAAGGGAGGCCATTCATGTGAGCATTGAAAATCCCTCCCTCAACAGAGGTGGTGGCCTCCGGCATAGTTTATCTGCTACTTATCAAGCTGTGCTTTCCACACTACCAAGACAAATCAAAAAGCCTTTACCACCAAGGCCATAGCTAACGACCATTAACGACCCTTTCTTGATAGGTTTCAGCACCTTAAGCCATGGTTCACCTCAAGGCTAAGGATACCATTGTCTCTCTAACGAGCCTATTTAGTTCATCTGATGAGCCTAATTGAGGCCAGGGTGACTAGAGGTCAAAGCTGCCTATAAGAGTCAGGGTTTGCACCAGCTGCATTCAGACCGATGAAGCTGTTTGGATGAACAGCGAAACGTTTCTATCTCTCAAAAAAGAAGTCCAGTAGCCATGACTCAACTCCCAGATAAACGCACCTGGATGACTGAGAATCTTCACAGACGTACTCCTGTGACAGGTTTCTGGCAGGATAGAATTGCTTCCCTGTTGCATATATGAATACAGTATGACCACCGTATCCACAGGGGATCAGTTTGGGACCCCCTGTGGATAGTGAAACCCGTGGATAAGAGCAAACACTCTTATCTGAGGATAATGGTAGGGGTAGGGGTGGTGGCATGCTGGGGTGAAATCTTTGGCCCCTGATACCTCCCAAACGCTTGTCAGAGCGGCGGCAAGGAGGAAAGAAAACAAAAGAAAACTTACCAATGGCGAGCCCTCCTCTTCAAAACTGGCCAGCTGCCCTCTTCGTTGCCGGGCTCTGAGGCCGGCCTGTGAGGGCGGTGGCAGGGAGGAGGACTCAGCAATGCTTTCTTTTGTTTTCTTCCCTCAACACCTTCAGGGGTGGCCAGCTGCCCTATTCACCACCGGCTTTGCAGCTACTGTTTGCGACCGTAGCCTGCCTTGTGGCTACTGAATTATTTTTAAAATATTTCCCCCCTCAATCTGTGGATAAGTGAATCAGCGGTTAATGGTTCAATGGATAAGGGGGCCATACTGTATATTCAATAGTCTATTAGAACAATATTTCCCCTGTTGTATAAAGCTTCCATTTATTCATTGTTGCCTTGATGCAATGGCCCCTAGCTGGGCTTTAACCAACACATATTACCAATCTGTGTTGTATGTTCGATCTGCTGGTATATTGAATTGTCTGATCATGTTTATGTTTTTCAACTTTTTCCCAACATGGATTTTTAAAAGACTGTTATAAAACTAGAAAATTTTAAAGGAACAGCAGCCCAAAGAGGAGCTACAATGTGATGCAAAGGGAAAAACATAGTGTGGCAGCTTCGCCCGGTTCTTTTTTTTCTTTTTCTTTTTCTTTCTTTTTTCCCCTTTTTTTGCAGGAGCAGGTGATACCTTTATTTAGACCATTAAAAGCATGAAAACATACAGTCACACACAAACTTCCTCTGCTACTTCATTTCTGCCCAGCTCCTATCTCCATCCAATACATGTTTTACCCCACAAGACTCTATATTCCTCTGGATAGAAAGTAGATTATTAGGACTCAGGCCCCTACTGTTCTCTTCCCTAAAATCTATTAATATCACATTACTGAAAATCTCAGGACATACAGTAATTATTTACAGATGTATTGTCTGCAAAGCACATATGTACAATTGTTTGTTCCCTTATCCTCTGCTTCAGGTGTTTTGCAGGTACCATCTACCTCTCCCTGGAAAAAAATATTAATGGTAGGTCAATTGACATCTGCTCTACACTGAAACCCTTCTGATCTGGCTGCAATGACACATGCCCTAGTTACCTCTCATCTGGATTACTGCAAGGTGCTCTATGGCTCTGCTTTTGGGAAGTATTCAGGGACTCCAAAGAGTCTCAAATGCCGCAGCCAGTTTGTTCACTGGGGCTGGTTGCCGGGAATATATAGCTCTCCTGTTACAGCAGCTCTAATGGCTGCCAATCCATTCAGAGGTAAAATTCAAAGTCTTGCTTTTCACCAGTCAAGCCCTAAAATGGCTCAGGTCCAAACTATCTGAAAGACTGCATCAAAGGAAGCCTTTCTCTCTGTCCCACCACCCTGAGAGTTACACTTGGTGGTAGAGATGCAGAACAGGGGCTTGTTCGTTGCTGCTCCCAGACTCAGGAGCTCCCTCCCAAGGGAGACCAGGCTGGCCCCATCTTTGTTGTCCTGCGAGCAGGAAAAAAAGAGCTTTCTCTTCAGGCAGGCTTTTGCTTAGTGGCGGGTCACCTGGGAGGGTTTTTTTTAAAATGTTGCTTGCCAGTGTGTTGATTTTATTAACTGTTTTTAATATAATGCTTGTTTAATTACTTTTAAATATTTGTATACTTGCTCTTTGTAGCTTTTAAATATTGGGTTTTTTTAAATTATGTAAGCCACCTTGGGTCCTTTTAAGGAGAAAGGTGGATTATAAATAAATAAATAAATAAATAAATAAATAAATAAATAAATAAATAAATAAATAAATAAAGCAAAAGCCACACGGTTATATAGTGTTGAATGATTATTGATGGAATATATTTCATTTAAAATACCTCCTCACCCCCCCACCCCACTTTAACTTTTCCTATCAACTTTCAACACAGAGAATATTTTACAGAATCCTGGTGGCACAGTTTGCACATCTCTATGTGTGTGTGTGTGTGTGTGTGTGTGTGTGTTGTGTTCTTACAGTTGTGACCGACTCTTCCTGACTCCATAGAGTCATCTTGGCAGGAATACTGGAGCGGTTTGCCAGTTCCTACTCCAGGCGCCTACAGCACCTGGTATTCCCTGGTGGTCTCCCATCCAAGTACTAGCCAGGGCTGACCCTGCTTAGCTTCCGAAATCAGGCGAGATCGGATGTGCTTAGGGCAATTCTATGGGTGAAACACAATTCAAGTTATTGATTTTTCACGTGATTAATCTAATGTGTTCCATATGTTGAGGTGGAGTAGCACTGGCACGGCAAGGATTAGTACAGTCTGTCTTCAGCTACTTTGATATTCTCACTACCTTTTCCACCTGTGAGATTTTTGCAGTCAAGATGAACGCTTGCCCTGATAATCACTTTTCCCCATAAACTATCACTGCACTCTGATAAATGCTAAACCGATCCAACGGCGTGTCTCTTGGCTTGTCAGAAATGCCACTTTTTTCTTCTTTTAAGGTCTTCTCCCCGGGGCGATAAAGGCAGGAAATGCTATGGGACACATGGAACCGCATGACATTTTCCTAATACACTTATCTGTCCTCCCCTTTGAATACAGATTTCACCACTAACCCCTGGAGGGAAGCTACCTCTACGCTCACTTTCCCGCTCATATCTCTTAGCCAATTTATACCGCTTGCTGAAGGGACAGCTATCAAGTCATAAGCTTCTCGCTTCCTTGCTCGTTCTCCGTTCATTTCAGTCCTGTGAGACACCCAGCCTCGATCTGTCAGCAAAGCCTGCCGTGGTCCCCTGAACCCTGCTCAGAAGCAAACTCCCAGAGTTCCTCAAAGAAAAGGGGAGATTTGGCAACCCCCTCAACCCTTTCTGTTTTTCATCAGGAACTAATGAGGTGAATCCTACCATTCGGCAGAGGGTATATCTGCCGTCTCAAAAAGCATCACGTGTATGTCACAAAAGAGCAGCAAAATATTTGTTGTTTGCTTGTCTTAACAGAAGAGGAGAATCGCTTGGGTCAGCTTTTGTACCGTCTTGTGTTGCAGGGAGGTAGGAACCAGGGACTCGCTATTGCTCTGACTCAGGCACCAGAATATCTTGGGGCCATCCCTCTAAACGCTCTCTACCAAACCCCACCCCACGATACCTCAATTTCATGTCACCAGATTTCCAAGCAATGCATTTATGTGCGCACATACTCACACAAACACAGGGGGACACACTCATTTTTTTGCTCTCTGCAGGGCCTCTTTCCCTGGGACCTAGACCGCATACCTGGTCAACTCGAACAACAAATCCACAGCCGCTTGCTTGCAGGCCATAGATTTTCCTAGCAAAATTAATATATTAGATTAAATTTCTCTCAGACAACCTCTTGGGAATTGATCTGTGTTCTCTGAAATGGCATTCTGGTTAAGGCCTGTTGTCTTCTCTGCTGTGATCTGAAACTACAATACCAAAGCCATCAATAATTTTGACCACTAAATAGGCAAGATGTGGCTTCTGCACGCAATCCCACTTTCCCTTTTTCTTTTTAGCTATTTTTGTTTATCACACCAACTGCTTTTGTACAGATGCTTATCCACAACAACTGGAGTTGAGCTAAGAATACTGGGATACTGAGTTCCAAGGACGAGGCTCTCTTTTTTCATCCTCTAGATTTGTTCATGCTGTTTTAACTCAAAGAAACCATTAAATACATTTCTGCTTTCATTGCTTCTTTTCTGCTCCTTCAGTCAGACTTGTTGATCCATTATATCCCAGGTATATTCATTAATAGAGATGGGCACGACTTGAAAAAAATTTTTTTCGAGTTGTCGTTAGTCGGGCCGGTTCCGTTTCGGCTCGTTTCCGTTTTTTCGCGAAAATTTGCAAAAATTAGTCGGTTCGTTTTTTCATTTTTTCGTTGTCGTTAGTACTGGTTTGGGGAGGGGGTAGCGGGCTCCTGGAGGGAGCTGCAGGAGTCAGCCAGAGCCACAAGTGACGGACTGGCAGACTCTTTGCACCCGCTGTGTCTCACGTACTTGCATGTAGTGCACTGCAAGTAGATCTGGCTTAGGGTTAAGACGGCTTAGCGCAACGGCTAGGGTTAGGCTAGTTACGGGTGAGGTTACGGTGAGTATTGGGGTGCATCTGGGTGCCTCTCTGACCCACTTAGAAGGACAGTGTACTGGCGTATGGGTTAGGCTTAGGGTTCGGGTTTGGGCTACGATTAGTGGGCTGTTTATGCCCGATTGGCACATCCCAGAAGTCTCTGTGGTCAACCTGGCCAAGTGGCCATGCGATTGGTGGAAAATTTGCATGGTCTACTCCCATGGGAGAGCCCATCATTGCGAATGCGCAGGTGTAAAAAAAATAAAATAAAATAAAATAAAATAAAATAAAATCAACGGAGACTTTTTTTGCAAGAAAAACCCACTGCTGCTCCTGTAAAAATTCAAGCATTTAAAATAGCTAATTTCCGCATGTTTCTGTGGTGCTTTGGTGGGGTTTTGGGCAACGATTTCAAAAAAAATATTGCGGTCGCCATTTTGGATCCCCCGCACTGCATGGCAAATGGATGCACCCTCCCAGCCTGGTACAGTCAGCAAAACCTGGCCATGCGATTGGTGGAATGGCTGCAAAACTTTGCATGGTCCACTCCCATGGGCGAGCCCATCATTGCAAATGTGCAGGTGTAAAAAAATAAAATAAAATAAAATAAAATAAAATAAAATCAACGGAGACTTTTTTTTGCAAGAAAAACCCACTGCTGCTCCTGTAAAAATTCAAGCATTTAAAATAGCTAATTTCCGCATGTTTCTGTGGTGCTTTGGTGGGGTTTTGGGCAACGATTTCAAAAAAAAATATTGCGGTCGCCATTTTGGATCCCCCGCACTGCATGGCAAATGGATGCGCCCTCCCAGCCTGGTACAGTCAGCAAAACCTGGCCATGCGATTGGTGGAATGGCTGCAAAACTTTGCATGGTCCACTCCCATGGGCGAGCCCATCATTGCAAATGTGCAGGTGTAAAAAAATAAAATAAAATAAAATAAAATAAAATCAACGGAGACTTTTTTTTGCAAGAAAAACCCACTGCTGCTCCTGTAAAAATTCAAGCATTTAAAATAGCTAATTTCCGCATGTTTCTGTGGTGCTTTGGTGGGGTTTTGGGCAACGATTTCAAAAAAAATATTGTGGTCGCCATTTTGGATCCCCCGCACTGCATGGCAAATGGATGCGCCCTCCCAGCCTGGTACAGTCAGCAAAACCTGGCCATGCGATTGGTGGAATGGCTCCAAAACTTTGCATGGTCCACTCCCATGGGCGAGCCCATCATTGCAAATGTGCAGGTGTAAAAAAATAAAAAATAAAATAAAATCAACGGAGACTTTTTTTGCAAGAAAAACCCACTGCTGCTCCTGTAAAAATTCAAGCATTTAAAATAGCTAATTTTCACATGTTTCTGTGGTGCTTTGGTGGGGTTTTGGGCAACGATTTCAAAAAAAATATTGCGGTCGCCATTTTGGATCCCCCGCACTGCATGGCAAATGGATGCGCCCTCCCAGCCTGGTACCAGCAGCGCAGCAGTAGCAATAGCCAAGGAGAGGGGGGCGGGGGAACCCCCCCCCCCAAATAAAACACCCTTCTGGCCTGGTAGGTGCCCTCAGACAGTTTTCACCTACTTTTGGGCCGGGAATCGGGTTTTTTTTAACTTTTAAAAACTTTTTTTCTGTGCCGCTTGGCATTGCGCGATGCAAGTAACGAGCACGACAAATCAGACCAAATTGTTCGTTCGTCGGTTCGAGCTCGAAGTCTGGGGCAGTGATTCCCGTTACCGTTTCCGTAGAGTAACGGAAACGAGTAACGGAAACGGAAACGGGAATACCGCTAAGTCGTGCCCATCTCTATTCATTAAGCTTCATGAAGCTCCCCAGAACTTAGTATGGATAGTTTTCATCAGCTGCTCTCTGATATTTTCTCTCTTAAAAGCTAATCCTTACCAAGAGTATTTATTTGAATCTCTATCTTTCTCTGCCCTCTGGACATACCTGCACACCCACTCACATTAAGCTACAGTATTTATTAAAAATTGCCTTAAACTAATAATAGAATCACAGAATAATTTACTTGGAAGGGGCCTTTAAGGCCTCTGAATCCAAACTCCTGCTCAATGCAGGAATCCAAATCAAAGCAAGTCTGACAGAGGGTTGTCCAATTATCTCTTGAATGTCTCCAGCATTGGAGCACTTGCCAGCTCCTGAGGTAATTGGTTCCATTGTCATACTGTGCTAACAGTTAAGAAGTTGTTCCTGATATTCAGCCAAAATCTGGCTTCTTGTAGTTTGAGCCCCTTATTGTGTGCCCTACACCACTAGCGTAACTAGGGAGGGGCGGAAAAGTGCATTTGCCCCAGGGCGCACAGCATTCTGGGGGTGCCTGGAGGGGGAGCAGGAGGGGGGAAGCCATGTGCCCTCCCACCAGCAGTCCTCCTTTTGCCCTACTAAGGCTTGTTGATCCTTAGTCAGAGGAAAGGAGGAAAGGAGGAGAGGGAAGTGGGCAATGTTTTTTCCAAGCAGCACCTCCATCGATTGCTTTCCCCCTCCTCCTTGGCAATCGTTAGGCCGGAAAAAGGAGGAGAGGGAAGCATGCGACAGAGGTCCTGCCTGGGGGGGGGTGGAATCCCATGTCTGCTTCCCTCTCTTCCGCCTGCTTAGAAAGCAAGTGTCATTGTAATGCTAATGCAGACTATAAAGAAGACCAACCACTAGTGAAAGGTGAAGGGCAGAAAAAAGTGGGCAAAGACATAATCACAGAACTCTATCCTTTAACTACAGCCTTGCAAAACCTTACAAGCAAGGGATTTCTTAGCAGCACAAATGAGCTTCTTATAAATCTTCTTATAAATCTAACTGTTGAACATTTTAACATGTTAACAAAAATCCCCTAAGTCGACAAGGAAGGGTGCCATATTGCTTGAAGAAATCACACAATCACTGGGAGGATTACAATATACAAAACCCAAAGTAAAACAAACTCTTGCCATGTATTAATGACCATAATGGCTTCCTACCCAGAAGTGAGTCTTTGAATAAAGAGTACCAATTTGGTAATGATATCATATCTGATACATTGAATGTCACATCACTTTGTACCAACACACTGTATAATGATGGGATTCAGGCTTAAAATGAATTCCTTCTAATACCAGGAGCTCTAAGGATCTTCCCACAGAGGTTATTACCACTTTGGCAACACTAATCCTCACATGTAATAAAGTTACATTCAGTAGAGAGAACTGCTTACATTTACAGGGTACAGCAAAAAGGCACTCTTTCCTCATAAGCAACTGCTTGTGGCAAGCTAGAATATAACTTTCTGAAAATTATATTCTACATTAGACATGGGCACGACTCGGCGAAATTGTCGTTTCCGTTTTCGGTTATCGTTTCCATTACGTAATTAAGCCATCAGAACTCGAACTCGAACCGAAAAAAGAAAAATTTGGTCGGGTTTTTCGTTTTCGTTTGTGGCATCGCGGCGATTGTGCAATGCGAAGCACAGAAAAAGTTTTTAAAAGTTTTTTTAAAAAAACCGACTCCCGGCCAAAAAAGCAGGCGAAAATATGCCTGCCTGAGGCTTTGCCACCTACCAGAGGGGTGGTTTCTGGGGGGTCCCCAGCCTCCCCCCCTCTTCTCCTGTCCTGGGCTGCTTGCACCAGGCTGGGGGGGGTCATCCTCGTCGTCTCGCCATGCCATGCGGTGGGGGGGATCCAAAATGGCGACCACAATTTTTCATTTGAAATCGTGGTCAAAAAACACACCAAATCACCACAGAAATATGTGAAATTTATTTATTTTAAATGCCTGAATTTTAATAGTAGCAGCAGTGGGTTTTTTATAGCAATAAAACGTCATATTGATTTTATTTTATTTTATTTTATTTTTTATTATTTTAGACCTGCCCATTTGGGCTGGGCATGGGATGGGACCATGCAAATTGTTTGAACCATTCCACCAATAGCATCGTCAGGTTTTTGACTGACACTTCTGGATGTCACGGAGGGCATAAAAAGCCGAGGCACCTTCCAGAAACCGCAGTCGGGTGTATGGATGTGGTTGAGGGAGGAGGGCTGGCTGCTGGTGCTGGTGTGATCCAATCGAGATTGAGGAGGGAGGCTGGAGGCTTTAGGATTTAAGTTAGGCAGGCAGAGAGGGAATTGAATTTAGAAAATAATTTCTTTGATTCCCTGCAGCTTTGTCTGCTGAAGGGAATAGCAGTTTTTTCTTTATTTTTTCTCTGGCAGTTTGTGAGGATTTTTTTTTCTGATATTGGATAAAGGGGGAGGTTCAACTGGGAGTGGGAGGTGTGGATTTATTTTAAATATATATTATATAGAGATGGGCACGACTTGAAAAAAAAAATTTCGAGTTGTCGTTAGTCGGGCCAGTCCCATTTCGGGTCGTTTCCGGTTTTCGTGAAAATTCGCAAAAATTAGTCGGTTCGTTTTTTTGTTTTTTCGTTGTCGTTAGTACTGGGTTTTTTTGGGGGGGGAGCGGGCTCCTGGAGGCACCTCTGTGGGGTGGGTGCCTCCTCTGGCCCGCTATAAAGGGAAAGTGGGCTCCTCACCCACTAGGAAGGGGAAGCAGGCTCCAAGAGACCCCTCTACATGGGGGTCTCCCTTCGTCACCTGCTGCTGCTGCAAAATGCTATGCAATAGCCATATGGATATTGCATAACATAATGTGCAGACAGTGAGACCAGTGAGAGTGATAGCGTCATGCCCGCCCTTCACAAGGCTCCCGCACCACCATGTCTCACACAGAAGGGAATTGTACTTGCTGCGTGTAGTGCAATGCAAGCAAGTAGATCTGGCTTTAAGGTGGCTTAGTGCAAGAGCTAGGGTTAGGCTAGTGACGGGTAAGGTTACGGTGGGCTAGTGGGTTGCACCTCTGGGTGCCTCTCTGACCCACTAAGAAGACAGTCTGTGACGTATGGGTACGGGGTCAAGGGTTAGGGTTAGGGCTAGGGCAGGTTTTAGGGGGCTTTTTGGCACATCCCAGAAGTCTCCATGGCCAAGTGGCCATGCGACTGGTGGGATGGCTCCAAAAATTTGCATGGTTGTCCACTCCCACATGGCTGGCCACTTGGCCAGCCCATCATTGCGCAGGTGTAAATAAAATAAAATAAAATAAAATCAATGGAGGACAGAGGAGGAGAGGAGAGACATTTTGTTGCAAGAAAAAAACCCACTGCTACTGTGAAAAATCTGGCAGTTTATAAATTTTCGCGTGTTTCTGTTGTGCTTGTGTGTTTTTGGACCACGATTTCAAAAACAATATTGCGTTTGCCGCCCCATTTTGGATCCCCCGCCCGCACCGCATGGCATGGCGATGGCGACTCGCGAGTCCGGCTGCCCAGGACGGGGGGGAGGCGGGACCCCCCCCCTCCAGAAACCACCCCTCCGGTAGGTGCCCTGCGCCCTTAGTCAAGCAGGCATTTTTCCGCCTGCTTTTTTGGCCCGGGAATGGGTGGGGGGAGAGTTTAAAAGTTTTTTCCTGTGCCGTCCGTGCCGCTTGCTTGCGCTTTAATTGCGGCGGCCGGCGGCGAGACTGGGCTTTTTGCTGGCTGCGAGCCTGCGGCGAGTCCCACCAGAGCAGCCCAGGACGGGGGATGAGGGGGGAGGCCGGGGACCTCCAGAAACAACCCCTCTGGTAGGTGCCCTGAGGCACGGCAGGCATTTTCCCGCCTGCTTTTTTGGCCGGGAACTGGGTTTTTTTAACTTTTTAAAAACTTTTTTTCTGTGCCGCGTGTGGCATCGCGCGATCTCGCGATGCAAGGAACGAGCACGACAAATCAGACCAAAATTGTTCGTTCGTCGGTTCGAGCTCGAAGTCTGGGGGAGTAATTCCCGTTACCGTTTCCGTAGAGTAACGGAACCGAGTAACGGAAACGGAAACGGAAATACCGCTAAGTCGTGCCCATCTCTAATATTATATACTACCATTTATTTTCTATTTTCCCAACTTCAATTTGCTTGCACACACACACATTTGGGGTGCAAGCCAAGAACAGAACATCTATCCTAAGTGATATCCTAACTGCCCACTCGCCCGTCAGCCTACGCCACCACCCGCCTGCGGCCCGCGCCGCCACCCGCCCACTCACCACCCCCCCGCCCCTCCCCCACCACCCCGCCCCCCCCGCCACGCCACCCGCCTAGGGTGCAAAAACACCTAGCACCAGCCCTGATTGCGGGACGACCCTATGCTCTGGGAAGTCAAATCGCGCTAAATCGTGGTGGGAAACAACAAAAACAACAAACAACAAACAAAACAACAATTTTTTGAAAAATTTCACGACAAACGGAAACGACCCGAAACGTTCCCGTTCTGACAAACGAAAACTCGAAACGTCATTTTTTCTAGTCGTGCCCATATCTATTCTACATACACGCTGGTGGTACCTTGATGGTGGCAAACATGAAGGATAAGGAAAGCTTGGAAACATTGAATATTCTATCTGTTCACCTCACTACCACATTTGCAATGAGTATCACCATTGAAAATCCATACACACCTTTCCTCAAGATCTTCTTACCAATGGGGCAAAACTGACAAACGAACAAAACAGGCAATTGATCCGCTGATGTGGGTGTTGTAGATGTTGCAGTACGCACACCCTGACCACGACTGGAAATCCTGCTATCTCCAGTGTATAAAGACTGATGATATACAATGTTGGCTCTCTCTCCCCTAACAGCAATGTAACAGACACATCATTTGTGGTGGATTCCATCCAGCATCTCCAGGCTGAGATACGACAAGGAGCCAAAGCTACCCCTTGTTACCAAATGCAGAAGATATTGTGGAAGGCCATAGTGGCTTTCTTTTGGGGTAACCCCTGAATATGTGGAGGTGACCTCTGAGAGCTGTCTTCAAACAGCAATCCTGGATCACTAAGAACTGGTTCAATTCAAGTGCTGCATCACCGGTATGCAGTTTAACACCGTCACTACTAAGAGCAGACACTTACATGAACACTGCATCAAATGAAACGTAACCTTGTGGTTTATGTCACTGAGTGTAGACCACCAGGATGCCACTCAAGGTATGTAGGCAAAACAATAGCTGACTTACACATATGCTTCAGGAGTTATGAAGCTATAGTCCTGTCCTGAAAACTGGCCTGATGAGTGTCTGGGCACTTGAAAACATGATAGCCTATCTTATTCGTTAAATATTGGGATCTGAATACATCAAATTCAAGTATGTTGGGGGAGTAGGGAGAAGAAACTCTGGGCTGATAGACTCCCTGTACTTTTCACATGCTCTATCCTTTGTTCTCTGTCTGCCACCACGGATCCAGCGTATTTACTTAACTGACAAATTAAAAAAATATATAATAATATTTCATTTTTCTGTTTTGTTAGTCATTTTGTGTGCCTCTGTGTGTGCGTACTGCAAAATCTACAACACCCACAATGATAGCCTGAAGCAGATTATTGGAGGCTTTTGACTAGTCCAGTGGTTTCCATTACCTTGGGTCCCCAGAATTTCTTGGAGTGCAACTCCCAGAAGTCCCGTCCTTCACCACTAGATGTGCTGGCCAAGATTTCTGGGAGTTGTAGCAGAAGAAGACCTGGGGACTCAAGGTTGGGAACCACTGCTTTCAAGGATCCCTTTTTAAATGGTAGACAAGAAGTAACCCTTCCAGCTTGATCCCACACACACATTGGCTGATTGTACAGAATGATTCCTGGCATACCTTTTGATTTCCCCGCTTAACGCTTGTGCAGAACACCTCATTCACTCACTGTTGCTTACAAACGTCTCCCATGTACACTTCAGCTCATGAGGTCATAGGGACTATGAATGGCAACCTATGGTGGCATCTGTGGCAACCTGTGAGCAAGGGTGAACGTGGCCTGGTTATGATGGCAAAAATTCACCAGTATGCTTTGTGACAGACAAATGTCAACCCATCTCAAATCTAAGATTTACAAGACTATTGTCTGCCTGGTTTCACTGCACAGCACAGATTGGTGGGCAGCAACGATGGGTGTAGAGAATCGTTCCTTTGGATATCGGGTATCTCCCTACTCAACCACATTGCAAATGATACTATCTAACAGTAACTAACTAGGTGTGGTATCGGTAACAGAGAATAATAGGGAAAGCTGGTTCCATTGATGTGGACATGTCCTCAAAGCAGCACCTTCCACTGTTGCCCAAACTGCTTACCACCTGAAAACCAATGGCCAGTGCTTATGTGGGCAACCCAAAGAGAGTTTGCAGGACAATATCAATAAGGACAGATGAATTCTCAACCTGTGCCTGAAAGGCATGGCCAATTGGGCAAAGTGGTGTTTCAGGGTCCAAAAAGCAAACCCTGCATCTATGGGAAAACACTAGGAAGATGACGATGATGGTGAATCTGACTATAAGGCCTCCCTCAACCAAGTCAATGATTCACTTTGGGCTCTATCCCACGTCCTTTAAAATGCTGATTAAATTTCAAGATAAAGCATTTCCAAAAATCTTGTTCCCCATGGCCACCGGGCTTTAAAAAAAAATTGTTATGCCCCCTTTAGCAAGTTTTGCAAGATCTACCGGTGAAGTTGAGAATTTTTTGCTCCAGTAAAAAAATGTGAGCCAGAAGTCCGTGAGAGCTCGCTAAGATCTGGTTTTATGCTTTTTCCCCCTAGTGCCAACCAGCTTGTCCTGGGGCTGATGGGCACCTCTCCCCAGTGCTGAGCAGCTGGCCTTTGGGCTGTCAACGCTATTATTTATTTATTTATTTATTTATTTATTTATTTATTTATTTATTTCCCAGCACCACCTGCTGGCCCTGGCCTGGTCAGCACTTTTTAAAAAAAAATCCTTGTACGTGTGAACAGAGATCCCACATCTTCAGTCATGTGACCAAGAAAGAAGAAAAGCCGGACTTTCACAACATCCAGATCTTCCCCCAGGTAAGATAGCGGCCTTTCTCTCAATACTTGTTTCCTTGAAATACTCCATTCTTCTCAGCTATAACCCACCCACTGACCCTAGGATCAAGCAGTTGGCAACTGGACTTCTTTTCTTGAGAGATTGAAACATTTTGCTGCTCATCCAAGCAGTTGCTATGACTCAGCTTCCAGATAACCTCACCTGGATGACTGACAATCTTCAAAGCTATATAAATGAACTTTAAAATAATTTAAACAAGCCAAGAAATGCTTGCCCTACTACCATGCCGTCTTTTGTCCCTTCCACCAACCCCCCACCAATCATCCCTAATTCCTTTTTCATTCATGTCTGATTATAAGCTTCTGCTCACAGCTCGAAGAGACTGTTTTTGACTTGTCCTGAGAAATCCGACAATGTATTTCATGTTGTTCATGATGTTAACATACAATGCCCTAAACAGTTTGGGACCTCAGTATCTGACAGAGCGGCTCCTCCCAAGAACGGCCAGGATCACCAGTGCTAGCCAGGCAGGACACCTGGGAGTCCCAACCCCGAGGGAAGCCCAGAAAGTTGTAACAAGGAGTAGGGCCTTCTTGGTGGTTGCTCCCCAGTTATGGAACCAACTACCCCCTGAAATTTGGCTGGCACCCTCACTTCAAACTTTTAAAAAACTATTAAAGACCTGGTTGTATAGAATGGCCTTTCCTGATTTCTCAAACATCCAATAAGACACTATTCTTTTTACCACTTATCTTTTCTCCCCCCCAACCCTAACCCCCCTGTTTTATCAAACTCCTATTTTTATCTGTGTTTTAGCCAAAGTTTAGTTTATTGCTGTTGATTTATGTATACTTTATTTTATTATGCTCCTTTTATTTTTGGGTTTTTTTATATGTATTCCTTTGTTAGCTTGTTATGTGATTTCATGTTATAAACTGCCCAGAGTAACCCTAAGGCTAGATGGGTGGTATAAAAGTCAAATAGATAAATAGATAAATAAATAAATAAATAAATAAATAAATAAATAAATAAATAAATAAACAGTCATATGGATTTCATTTTAGAACCAGCCAAAAGGCAAAACTCAAGTCTTCCATTTTTCCCAGTGTAGATATTCCACATTTAATAAATCTGTCACACTGGCATTTTGCCATAGCCCTACTTTCAGTTCTGGCTATAAGACAGCAAAACCCCATATCCTGCTGAAGAAGAATACATGAAAGGGTACCATTCCCCTGCATGTCATCTGACCTGCGTAGGATTAGTATGAAACTCTGAAAATGAATTTTAACATCCCAGGTAGCCCAAGCCAATTTCTGCAAGCACCTGGATAATCATAGTCAAGAGGTCTTCTATTTTAAGGCTTCTAGTTTGAAGAACTCTGCCTGGAATTGTGACGGATGATGTACTTCAAAACAGTCCAACATTAAATAATACTGTGTGTGTGTGTGTGTGTGTGTGTGAATACACTTATTTCTTAAAAGAAAGATTCATTTTGACAACAGATTTCTCTCCAACCATGGACGCGCCCCTTCCCCCATTTTGGAGTCATTTTTACTTGATTGTCATGTGACAAAGCATGCATGCTTGGATTTCAAATTCCAGAGGGGGGTGCCAAGTGGAGAAGAAATAAAGAACGACTCATACAAAAGACAGGCTCTTGACAAACTTCCCTTAAAAAGTTCTCCCTCCCAAGGCCTTGCTGAAAACAGAAGGAAATTTCTGAGCAGAAGCTATACACTACAATCAGCATTCAGCTTCAAATGCACTGCTGCTGAGCTGAACACTGTAATTACAATTATAACTCCGTGATGCCTTGTGTATAAATTATTCAAATTAAACCTCACCGATTATTCACATTTTTATCTGCAAGAAACACTTCTTTAACAAAACCGAAACCGAAGAGAGAAAAAGGAGAAAAAGCCCCTAACAATCACAGATGGTGTATAGCTCATCAGTGAAATTGTACAAAATGCCAAGCCATTCGAGGCTTGAGTTATAAAGAATAATCCACTTTCAGGAACCAGCGGGCGCTCTGGGACTTCTTTTGAACTCAGTTCATCTTGCGTCGTGATCTTGCTTTGCTTTCTGTTCAACTTGAAAGGACAGATTGGCAGTTCTCATCCAGAGAGAGGAGAGAGAGGAGTTTCATGAAAAGAGCCTCAAATGATTGTGATCGGAAGGGAATCCAGCTCAGGCCATCATCTGAGAATAAGGCATGTCACTTGGGACTGAGTGAAAGAACTGATGCAGATATTGTTGCCATGCAATCGATGCAGTAACCAGAGAGGAAACTGTTGTTCTTCATATCTGTACAAAAGTCACTAATCAAACTACAATGGGATGCCATGATTCACATTTCCTGCATTCCTATTTCCCTTCCCCAGTGCTGCATTTCAACGACAGACACCTTTTGTGGTAGGCTCAATGAACCAACAGCTATGGGCATCTCTCAATTTCAAGTCCATCTTCTCCAATCTTCTCTTTTCTACTACTCCTGGTGCTTGTTTCGGGTTTGATCTCCTCTCTCCAGGACAAAGGGTATCCTTCCCTGCAAAAGGAAAACGGATATGACCGGTGATGAGCAATGTTATGTCCCACTCACCCTTTATTCATAAACTCTTTTCTCTCCTTCCCCCATTCTTCCATTGCGTTTGTCGAGTGTCCAAGTTCAGCTCCCGCAGAAACTGAGCACCTCAGTCGCAGGCGGGTGTTACAAAGGATGTGTGGGATGTTCATTACATCATTGTGCTGGTTGGATGCCCCGCCATGTGCCTAAGTAGAAAATCCTGACCCCACCCTTTGCCACCACTTGGGTCAGAGGAGGCAAAAAAAATGACAAGTTTCCCAATACATTTTGCTGTGTTGTTGCGATGGTGAGTTACGGGATTAATCCAGCTGAACACTTCACTGGGACTAGGAAGGGAATGAATGCAGGGTTGCCCCCATGGCTGCTTCATCACAGGGATGGCAGCATGTTGTTCTCCCATCACCACTGGCCACGGAATGCTCCTTCCTGTTCAATCTGGCTTGTACATCTGGTCTCGTGGCCACCATGAAACTTCCAGGCACCTTTCGACTTTTCTTCAGGCATTTTCCTGGGAAAGGGGTTTCCCTCTAATCCCTTTGCTCTTGGCATTTTTGAGTTGGTTATTGGTTTCTTCTTGCCTATCACAGCACTTATCTCTTGTGGAATGGAATTTAAAACACACACACACCAACTAACAGGTATATGTCGTAACCGGAAACATAGCAGGTTTGGCTCTCATCTGTGGGAGATGGAAGGAGTCTCTCCCCAAAAATGTGGAGATTATAAATTTATTTATTTATTTATTTATTTATTTATTTATTTATTTATTTTTACAACTTATATGCCCCCCACTACCCAAAGGTCTCTGGGCAGCTTCCAATCAAAGAATTAAAACAGTTAAAACATCAAATATCAATAAATAATTAAAACAATAATAAAAACCTTACACTAAAATCATTACACTAAAATTGCCATCAGAGGACCCACAGTCTATATTGTATCAATTAAAAACCATCTGGAACAGGAGGGTTTTTACCTGGTGCCGAAATGTCATCATCAATGTTGGCACCAGGCGGATCTTACTTGGGAGGGCATTCCCAATTCCTTTTGGACCTCCTCTGGTCAACACCAACACCATGTCAGCTCATCCTTTCCACTCTGGAGACACCATTGGCTGATGGGGATGCAAAGAAAGCCCTTCTCTATGGATCCCTAGGGCTGGACAGCCTCCCTCTCCCCATGGGCATAAACGTTCATTCTCTTTGTGGACTGCTATCCATACCTCCATATCCATAATGTGGACTGCTATCCATACCTCCATATCCATAATGTGGCAATGGAGGAAAGAGAAAAGGTGATGGGTGGGGAAAGAGTGTGTTCTGCCATTCCGCTGTGCATTGCAGAGAGCCTAGTGTGGAGCTGGTGGTGTCTGGACATCTTCTGGAAACCCAGATGAGGTGTGGAGAATGAGTGACCCAGAAGCCAGAGACAATTAGACACTGAACATAACAGGGCCATGAGAAGAAATGAATTAAAGTGGAAGGAGACGGAATAAAGAATGCTAACTGCATTGCCTCTTGAGTGTTGCAGCCAGGCTAAGCAGGATCGGATCAGGAGAGCTTTGTACTGGAGTTAGTTCTCTGGTCACTTTGAGATGTCAGGAGCAAGCAGTCGTGACAGGGAGGGGTCGATGGGATATTCATGGGTTGGATATTTTGCTGCCTGATATTAAGGACAAGAGGGTGGGTCCCATCCTCCATCCACACAGTTCAGCAGACCAGACTGGCATCTGTGATTGTACCGGCAATGGGGTCATGGCCGTCAGAAAATCTGAAGAGTGCCTGCTTAGGATTATGGTTTTGGCTAGGGTTAAGGTTAGGGTTAGAGTTAGGGTTAGGGCAAAGGCTAGGGTGTGGGAAGAAGGAGCTAGGGTTAGAGCAGGCCTGCCCAAAGTTCAGCCCGGGGACCAAATCCGGCCCATCAGGCCATTCTGAGTGGCCCGCGGCTGGCTGGCCCACCCCTCCCTCCCCCTCCTTCATCCACACATTCCCCTGCAGTGGCCACGGCTTCCTGTGCTTCCTTTGGTCCCCACCTTCCTTCCTCCCTCCCTCCCTTGTTCCCCACCTTCCTTCCTTCCTCTCTTGGTTTCCACCTTCCTCCCTCCCTTCCTTGGTCCCCGTCTTCCTTCCTGCAGGTGGGTGCAAGGGGTCAGTGGGTGAGACTTATGGGTCAGTGGGTGGGGCTTGCAGTGGGGTGGCAGGGTCGGGGAGCAAGCGGCCCCTGACACATTCTCAGCCACCAAATCTGGTCCTCCTTACAAAAAGTTTGGGCATTCCTGGGTTAGAGTTAGGGCTAAGGTTAGGCTGTGGGAAGAAGAGCTAGGGTTAGGGTTAGGATTAGTATTAGTGGTATGTTTGGGTTAGGGTTAGGGTTGGGGTTAGGGTTAGGGTTAGGGCAAAGGCTAGGGTGTGGGAAGGAGCTATGGTTAGGGTTAGGGTTAGGTTAGGGTTAGGGTAGGTGGTATGTTAGGGTTAGGGTTAGGGTTATGTTTGGTTCAGATCAGGCCATGTGTGGCACATGGAACTCTGTCCTCTGACTCATTTGGTGCCACTTCTCATGCTGTATCATCTGCTGCCTGAGGGAGCCACATCATTCTCTCGTACTGTAGAGCTAACTCTGAGGCTTGTTGAGGGACTGGCAATCCATTGCACCCGGTGATGTGTGAAGCAATCTCTTCCCTCCTCCTCCCCCCGCCACCCACCCCTGAGCTGGTGTTCTTCTCAGGTGCAGACACAAGTACACAGGAAGCTTTCACTGGGAAAACAATTCAGAGCGCGAGCCCCTATTCTAGTCTGGCTAATTCAGCTTTCACCCGATGTCCAAAAAGCTGTAATTTCTGCAGACATCCTGTACTCCAGCATCAATCAATAAAACAGTGCCTTTTCATATAAAATTGCTATCTGGCATTAGCTCAGCCTGAATATTACTGCACATTAAGTAATGTTTGACACTTCCAATGTACGCATCTTGGCCCCTAATATTTCGTACAGAATTTGACAGGGACAGAGCCTCTAGTAGCTACATATAAAGGTGAGAGGAAGGCTCGCAAAGCTCTCTATTTTCTATTTTCCAGAGCCCTGCATTTTTAAGCCAAAAAGTCATAGGGTTATTTAATATTTCTCCCATTTTGTTTTCATTTGCTAGATGCATCAAGTTAAGACATATTGATTGTAGCACATTCCAGCAAAATGACCAATTTCTGACTACTTGGCATGCTTACCTTTCCTTCTTTATGCATCCCCCCCAGAAATGAAATTTAGTAAAATGTTTGGCTCAGGAGTTAAATAAGTGATGTCCAATGTAAGTACAATAAGGTAATCTGAAACTATCTCAGTCAAAATGCAAAACATGAATATTTATGGACCAACTCTGTATAGCTTGTGTCACTACCAACTGCACATATTCTCTAGTCATTCCAAGTGCTTAAATAATCTCATTTCTGCAAGCTAGAAAGATAGGCCGTGAATTGAGCTGTCCACACTGTGTTATCATTCACTGTTGGTAGGCTTTATATTTACCATATTTTCCGTAAGACCCTGCTTTTTATTACACCACACACACATACTTTTTGGACCCCTGGATAAATAAAATTAATAAATCATAGAATCATAGACTCATAGAATCATAGAGTTGGAAGAGACCTCAAGGGCCATCTAGTCCAACCCCCTGCCATGCAGGAACCCCCATCACAGGACTCCCAACTGATGGCCATCCAGCCTCTACTTAAAAACCTCCAAAGAAGGAGACTCCACCACCCTCCTTTGTGGCAGCATATTCCAATGCCAAACAGCTCTAACTGTCATGAAATTCTTCCTAATGTTTAAATTGAATCTCTTTTTCTGCAGTTTGAGACCATTGTCCCACGTCCTAGTAGCTGAAGCCATGGAAAATAAACCATTCCTTTCTTCAAGGTGACATCCTTTCAAATGTTTAAACATAGCTCTCATATCCCCTCTCAGCCTTCTTTTTGTAAGGCTAAACATTCCCAGCTCCCTAAGCTGCTCCTCGTAAGATATTTGTTCCAGACCCTCAATCATCCTGGTCGCCCTCCTCTGGACCAACTCAAGATTGTTAACAATCCTCCTTGAGGTCTCCTCTACCCCCACCACCCCCACTGTTACTTTTAATTTCCCCATTCTACACACTTCTCTCTGCTTTGGTGAGTTTGTTTTTTGCAGGATCAGGCTTCATAGGTCTTGAGCAGCCCATTAAAAATGCCTTTTCAAGCTAAAAAAAAAAAAAGGTGTGGCTTTTTCCTTTCCTTTCTGAAGCACATTTCTTAATAGGCAGCTCAAGCCCAATGGAGCCTGATCCTGCAAAAAACAAACTCACCAAAGTGGAGAGGAATGTGTAGAATGGGGAAATGAAAGCAAACAGCAGGGGTGGTGAACTCAAGGAAAGATGGAGCAGATTATGCAAAAAACAAACCACAGAGGGGGGAAGCAAGGTGAGTTTGTGTTCTTCTGCATCCACGCCGAAACACTTACTTCTGTGTGTATACCACAGCCCTTAATTTTGGGCATCATGATTTTAGGGGGGGAGTAGCATGGTATACACAGAAAAATATGGTCATGCAGATACTCAACCCCTACTCTGAGCTGCTTCTACATTAAAGCAAACTGCTGATTTGATATCACCCCACAGCGCTTAAAGCATTCTCTAGGTGGTTTACAATTTTAATTATGCAGGCCACATATTCCTCCCCACCACCACCACCACCACCACCACCATGCACACGAGCTGGATACTCATCTCACCAGCCTTGGAAAGATGAGTGAATCGGCTACCTGGGATTGGACCCAGGTTGTGAGCAGTTTTCACTGCAGAACAGCAGTTTAACCACTGTGCCATGAGGCTCCTGTGGGTAGAATGAAGGTGTCACTTCAGGGAGCCGATGCTGCAGCAGTGTCACCCTGCCACTCTTATCCCTCAGGAGTCCACTGCTCTTCCCTCTCACAGGGCTTCTCATTTCCATCAAGTAGCCATCCGTTGCTCATCCAGTCAGTTTTGCATGTGGATTGGCAGAAAAGAGCATCTTGTCCTTTGCTGAAGCCCCGCTCACAAGGGCATCACCAGAAGGACATCTCCAGAAGGTGCTGTTGGGGGGGGCAACTGAGCTCTGTTAAGAAACAAGTCATCATTGATGAAAATAAAGGTCTTGGGTTTCCTCCTCATTCACTCATGCATATCAAATGTAGAATAAATCTAACATTCTCCTAGGGAGGAACCACAGCCCCATGGTTCAATCATAGGCCAGCATCTCTAGTAGAGATGGGTACGAATAAAAAAAATGGTGTTTCGTTTGTCGTTTGTCATTTAGGGGGTCCGTTTCGGTTCATTTCTGGTGCGAATTTTTGCAAAAAATTCATTTTTGTTTTCGTTCATTTGTTACTGTTTCATTACCATTTATTTCAATTTTTTGTGATTTTTTAAAGCATTTAAAGCAGTTCAATGTATTGCCGTAACGAAAACGAAACGGGCGACAAAATTTCTGGTGTTTCTGTTCATTTCGTTTCATTTTAGAGACAAAATTCGTAGCTCTAGTTTAAAGAGCAGGAGATGCATTTGACCAGAAGTGGGGAAAGCAGGGCTTCCTAGCTGTAGCAGGACTCCAACACTCTAGCACAAATAAGGATGAGGGCAGAGAGTGGCAGTCTGATAAACATCTGGAGGGCTAAAATTTCCACATCTGGGGGAAAGGTTTTTAGGAGAGGTTTTGGTTTGCTTGTTTTTGCTTTGCTTTTTTCCTGGCAACCACAACATCACAGAAGAAGGGTGAATAGACTGACCTACTCTAGGGCAATTTACACACCTCTCCCTCTAACCCCTCTCTGTCATGATTGTCAAAAATATTCTTATTATGTGAGTGAGTTTTTCAACTTGCAATTACAGATATGGAGTCCAGCTATGGACCGAAGCAAGCTCGGTAAAGTGGCCTGGACATGAAGGCTAGTGTCCAACGACAGCAGAGCATAGCTCAGAAGTGTGGATGAGAGAAGCATTGTGACATGTGATATCAAAGTAAAGAAATGATTGGAAAGAGATGTTATATATGCCTTATGTATTGCAATATGTTCTTGCTGTTTAGCCAGGGCTGCTTAGCCAGTAAGCCAGATGTGTTGGCTGTGATTAAGAAGAGTAACTGGATTATTTGTGCTACTAATAGAACCTGTATATATTTTGTAAATATACTGCAGTAGAAAACTAGCAACGGAGTCTGTCATATTTTTTGCCTCTAATCCTTGACATTGCTGCAACTCTGCTTATTGAGGATAACTCCTCATAATTCCTGACAATGATGTGAGTGCCACAGCCTGCATCATTGGCTGCCACTTCCGAGGGATGTCAGATGGGCAGTGGTGGCATTGCCACATGTCGGCATTTGTTTTGCTCCATGTTTTGCTCCATAATGAGTCTATGTACCAAGTCTCCTTGGAAAAGGACCCAAGGTGGCTTACAATAAAGAGGGACAATATACAACCCGGAACATTTAAGACATATTCAAATTAAGAAAAGGGAATTAGGAGAGGTGTCTTAGAACATTAAAAGGTAACATTAAAGCTACAAAGAGCACACAAAAAGGGAAAAAATCTATTATGAGGGGTGGAAAGTAACGTGGAAAACACTGTTGTTCTTATGAAATCAATCACTGCAATCATGTATGGTAATCCATATAAAGTCACATAGTAAATAGACCCTCATTCAGGGAACGCTTGCCTGAAGAGGAAGGTCTTTGCCTGCTTCCATAAAGACAGCAGAGATGGGGCACTCCTGGCCTCCAGTGGGACCTAGGTCATTTTGTGCCTTGTACGTTAAGGTCAGCGCATTGAATTGTACCTGGTAGGAGATTGGCAACCAGTGGAGCTGCTTGAGTAGGCGTGCAATGTGACCTTCCCCAGTCAGCAATCTGGCTGCTGCGTTCTGAACCTGTTGAGGTTTCCTGACACTTTCCATTGGTAGCCCCATATAGAGCACATTATAGTAGTCCAGCTGGGATGTCACTAGGGCATGTGTCATAGGCCATGGTCACACCTGGGTTTTGATCCTGATCTTCTGAAGGTCCAGCTTTTCCTCTTCGTCCCATCACGTGATTTAATATGTGGGACAAGAGTTCCCACGTCCAAAGCTGTTTTTTTATTTTAAAGTGCAGATCAGCCCTCTTGGCCAGCAGGTGGCACTAGCATTTGAAAAAAACGGACCACTTGGCTGGAGGAAATTAATGCTTAGAGGACCTGATTGAACTTCCTGTTGCTCCGATGTGCAGGGAAATTAAAAAAAACAGTGCTGATTGGCCCCAGGAACAGCCGGTCAGTGCTATGAAAAAAGAAAGAAAAAGAAACCCGGATCATCTGCATGGTCCCACAGCGTCTGCCTCCTTAAAAGGTGGATTTTCAAAACGAGGCAAAAAATTCCCTACCTCCTGGGTAAGTCATAGAAACCTCGCTTAAGGGAGCATTACCAGGTTTTCTTTTTCTTTTTTTTCCAAAAAGCCCAGTGGCCATGGGAACAGCATTTTTAGACACAGTTTATCTGGTAATTTAAACTGCTTTTAAAGGGACGTGGGACCGGGGCCATAGTGACCAGAGCAGATTTCTCAAGAAACGGGTGTAACTGGCGTACTAGTTTTAATTGTGCAAATGCACTCCTGGCCACCTCTGTGACCTGGGCATCTAGGATCAAGGATGAGTTCAGAAGCACCCCAAAGCTACACACCCCTTTTTTCAATTAGGGGGGTAATCCTATCAAGTACAGGTTGCATCCCTATACCTTGATCTGCTTTTTGACCAGAAGCAGCTCTGTGTTGTCTGGGTATAGTTCCAGTTTGTTCTTCCACATCCAGTTCGTTACTGAAGCTAAGCACTGATCTAAAGTCAAAATAGCTTTCTTGAAATCCAGAGGTGACGAGAGGTAGAGTTGGGTGTAATCAGCATACTGGTGACACTTCACCCCCAAACTCTGAATAATTTCCCCCAGTGGTTTCATATAATTGTCAAATGATATAGGAGACAGAACAGAATCCTGGGGGACTCCACAGGTCAGTGGCTGTGGTGTTGAACATGAGTCCCCTAACACCACTTTCTGCATTCTCTCCTGCAGGAAAGACTGAAGCCACCGTAAGACAGTGCCCCCAAGTCCCATTTCAGAGAGATGATTCAGGAGGATGCTGTGGTCAACAGTGTCAAAAGCAGCTGAGAGGTCTAGTAAAACCAAAAGGGACACAGATCTCCTATCCATTTCCCTGTGTAGATCATCTATAAACACAACCAGTGCCATTTCAGTCCCATAACCAGGCCTGAAGCCATACTGAGCTGGATCCAGATAATTTATTTCATCCAGAAAGCTCTGGAGTAGAGCTGGGCATGGAACAGAAAAATGGTGTTTCGGTTTTTCGTTTGTCATTTAGAGGTCTGTTTCGGTTCATTTCTGTTTGTCGGGAATTTTTTGAAAAAATTTGTTACCATTTTTCATTTTTTTGTTTGTCATTTCTACCCGCTTTTTGTGCAATTTTAAAGCATTTCCGTGCGCAGGCATCCTCCAACGCCCCAGACCAGAGGGAAAACACTAAAAAAATGGATGCTGGCAGAGACACAGTATAGACTAGGTATGCAGGGAGGCTGCAAAGGCAGCGACGGGCGTTGCCCAGGGTGCAAGGCAGCCGCAGAGTTACTGCACTGTGGGGCAGTGGAGGGTACTCACCAAGAGGTACGCACACACGCACACAGGGAGGCTGCAGCACTGAAGCTAGAGTCACAGAGACAGCAATCCCACCCTAACTCCCACCAGAGACTGCAAGGAGGACGGGGGCTGCCAGAGCTTTTTATGCCCTCTGTGGCTGCCAGACCTGCCCGCCCAGTCTGCAACCTGGGCATGCTATTGGTTGAACATGATCCTGCATCACATGGCTTGCCTCCATTTTGTGGCTGGTGGCGACATCCATTTTAAAGGGAAAAGAAAAATACATCGTGATGGTAGAAGACAAAAACAAACGTTTTAAGGACCCCAACCCCACCTGGTAGGTATTATCAGACAATATAAATAATTATCGCTGTGTTTTTATGGATGTCCAGGGCGTTTTTTAACATTTAAAACAGCTCATTTCATTGTGCATCGCCATTAACGGAAATGAAACGTAACGACCACAATTTTTGTGGTTCTGTTCGTTTCATTGCATTTTCATCACAATTTTCGTTTGTCATTTCGTTACATAACGGAAACAACAAACGGTAACGGAAACGAAAAAATGTTCGTTCCGTGCCCATCTCTACTCTGGAGCTGGGAAGCCACAACCTGCTCTAGGACTTTACCCAAGACTTTACCGGTCAGTAGTTGTTGTTCAGTATTCTTGGCTCTAAAGAGGGCTTTTTAAACAGCAGTTTTACTATTGCCTCCTTCAAGCATGCAGGGATCCTACCCTGTTGTAATGACACATTCCACTACCCAGCCTAACCAGTCTGCCAGACCCTCTATGGCAGCTTTTATGAGCCAGGAAGGGCAAGGATCCAGCAGACATGTGGTGGCCCTCATCGTCCCAGTGATTCTGACCACTTCCTCAGGCTGTAGGAGCTGAAATTCATCCATTAATACAGGGCCGGCAAGGGGGACATAGGGCACATACATATTGATGAAACAATATATTATCACAGTTCTAAACACCAACAAGGTGGTTGGTCATAAATTGTTTTGATCTTGGTGATATTTTTTCTCTATTATGTTTTTTTCCATGATGATACATTACAACGCTGAAATTTGTCCCAAATGACTGTTATTTTGTGTGGCTATATTGATATTATTTTAATTCATTTTGCTGGTTTCATATTTTTGCTGTCATTTTTAACTGTTGCTTCATAGCAGGGTTGGGGAACAATCATAGTACATGTCAATGATCATAAAGAGTGAGTTGCACTATGGGGCAGTATATATGTTGAAATAATACATACATATAGTAATACCTCATAAGACAATGCCGAAAAATTCCTGGGCAGAATGCAATTTCCGGGGATAGGAAAAAAATTGTTAGACTATTTGTTTCCTTCCTGCTTGCATTCATGTTACGAGGGACCTTGGGGGGGTGAGTGAGGGGCTCATTATGGCATGTGCGCAGTATTCAAAGTGCTGCAGCCGAGGTGTCATTGGCTGCAGCAGCTCTTTGAAAAGTGTGTGCCCACCGTAGCAAGCCCCTTGCTATGGCAAGCTGGTGGTATTCAAAGTACTGCAACCAAGGGGATCTGCTTTGATTCCGACAGAGCAAAAGAGGTCTGAGAGCCCCTTTTGCTCCACCAGAATCAAAGCAGATTCCCTTGGCAGCAGCACTTTGAAAACTGTGCCCCCGACATAACAGCCTCTCACCCACCCACCAAGGTCCCCGGCGGTGGTGGCAGCAGCAGTGGAGCCTGTGTGTACCCACCCACCTACCCACCCCAAGCTCCACAGTGTTGGCAGCAGCAGCAGTGAAGGGTCACCTGCTCACCTGCCTGGAGGATCAGTGGCATTGGTGGCAGAGGAGGAGGCAGATGCACAGCCCAGGAGAGCCCAACCACCCACAAGGTTGCTAAGTGTCATGGTGGGGTCCCCCGGGGTGCTGGCAAGCTAGTGGCTGTCCCCTCAATGTTTCCTCTGGAATGGATTAATTGGTTTTCAATGCATTCCTATGGGAAACTGCACTTCATAAGACGAATGATTCATAAGACGTATGACATCGTAGAATGAATTAAAATCATTTTACGAGGTATTACTGTACATACATACATACATACATACATACATACATACATACATACATACATACATACATACATACATACATACATACATACATATCTGGCTAACATTCTAGGTGGGACCAAAATTAACAGTTGACTATGTCCTCCCATATGTAGATCAATTCAAGAAGCTGCAGGAACTTGAAGCAGGGGCTTTCAACACAGTATGCTTTCCACATCCATCACCTTAGCAGAGGCATGAGAGAAAATTCCAGGACCCATTGTGTCAAAGGTGCTCTTGATCCACTGAGCCCCGTGGTGCAGTGGTTAAACGCCTGTACTGCAGGTAAAACTGTGCTCACGACCTGGGGTTCGATCCCAGGTAGCAGGCTCATGGTTGACTCAGCCTTCCATCCTTCCGAGGTCAGTAAAATGAGTACCCAGCTTGCTCAGGGGGCAGTGTGTAGCCTGCATAATTAAATCGTAAACTACCCAGAGAGTACTTGAAGTGGTATGGGGTGATATATAAGCAGAACACTTTAATCGTGTCTAAACTGCCCTCACCCATCACCTTTTCTGAGTGAGACGGTTTGGAGAAGATCCTGGCCTCAGCCAGCTAGTGGGACAGGTCTGGCAGGATGGAACCAGCCTAAGGGCTAGAGAGTTTCCATGTGTTCAATATGTGAGCCACTGAAACCGAGGCAAATTTAAAAATAAGAATTACAATTAAACAACGCTTGCGCACATTGAAGTCTCCTAAATTGGATGTTATACAGCCTGCAAGGATATAAGTAACTGATAGTGCAATTCTAAACATATTCACTCAGCTGACTGCTCGGAGACTTACTGCCTGGTAAACAATGTGAGTACCCATCTTTCTGGGAGGCAAGATGTTTTTTGAATGACTATGTTGGAAATTGCCCAGAGACTGTTCTAATACTATGGGCAATATTGAAGTCAACAGCAACAGCAACATGCATCATCCCGCACTCTGAGCAACATGATGGAAAGCCTATCTCGATATAAAACAAAATAATCCATATTCAAAAATAGTCTCTTGGTATAACTTTCTGTGGGCACATGCTTCAATAAGACGTATCACTCTTGAAGGCCAAACTGTTCTCCTCTCCTAGTCTTTATTATCAAGATGTGCAGCTATTTCAATAAACGCATTTGTGCAACAGTTCAAAATGGAAATGGAAGATGCCTCCCTTTCCCTTACTTTTGCAACTGTTTCATCCTTTAAAAGGCACATGCATTTTTCAAACGAAGAAAGAACAGTTGTTTCCTCCAATAAAACATCAATAATATATCAACGAGAATAATAAATGATCGTGGAGGAAAAACATTGCCTGGTTAGAGCTGGATCCTCTTCCAGTTTTACTGGAGGATTTAAGGCTTTGTTTTGCTTTTCAGGAATATTTGGACCTGTGATCTGCTTATTTGTCTATGCCGTAATAACAGGTGTAAACAGGAAAGCAAAATGTGGAAGAGTATCATTCAAATGGAAGATGATAAATGTGATGTGCTGTCAGTTTTTAGGTGGAAGTTGCAATCAACAGGGACAGCCTTGCCTTACATATAAAATGATGGGAGGTGGCAGCAAGGCGTTCACCTACACCCCTAAGCTAGTCTTCATCTTTCTGGTGTGCTAAAGTATGCTATCCTATTACTGAAGAAAAAATTAGCTGCCCCTGATCTTTTGAAAAAGAAATGGAAGGAGATTGCATCTTATACTACGTCACCGTGAGCAGTCCAATGTCTTGGGCCACCCTTGGAAATCAAAGATTAAGAGATCAGAGGAATTTTACATTCACCATCCACTTCCTAGGCTAACAATACAATGACTGAGCCCGTGCCTCCCATCTCCTTGTTATTGCATAGCCACCAACGTAGTCCAACCATCAGTCTGAAACTTGGGGCTTCAGCTCCATTCCAGCCGCAATGGTTTGTGATGGGGGATCATCCCACCTTGACGTCCATAACAATGGAAGGCACTGGTCTGGAGAAGGCTGCTATGCAGAATGCAATGCATGTTGTACTAGCCAAGCCATTCATTGTACAGGATTAGAGGAATGCTACCCTCAGAGTCATCAGCATGTTTATTTTTTGGCACCTTGGCAGTACAGTACTTCAGAAGGCAACCACTCAACAACCACTTGCAGTATTTTCCCATGTATAAGCCTAATTTTTGTCTAAAACTGTTAGACTAAAAATCGAGGGTCATCTTATACATGGAAGAAAGCCGAGGGGAGAACCGTACAGTTACAAAACTGTGATTTGGGAGTTGGGAAAGGGGAGGGCATGTTATAGACGGAAAAATACAGTAAACAGAAGTGAAGGATACATACAAACATAAAAAGCCCTTATAGTAATAATATTCAAAGTGCAAGCAAGGAGGTTCGTGTATCACTGATTTTGTATTAATTTACACTTACTGGCTAGATCTGCCCACCCAGCATGGTATGTTCAGCCATCGGCAAAACCATTGCAGTAACTGAATCACGATGCATAAGACACCTAATCCACACCATGAGAAATCTCTTGTTTTCATTATTGGCCAGAATCTCCAGCAGTGTGCATCCTTTGGCATAAATTTCAGATTTGAAGTATCAGAAGTTAAGAAACTGGGGAGGCATTTGCTGGTGTACATGGTTTGTGCAACTCAGTGTGCAAATCCCTATGTTGACATCTTAACCTATGGAAATTAGCAGCAGAAATGTATGTTGGATGGAATGAACACCAGAGTTAAAATGTATTTTATATGAATACTTGTATTGGGTCTAGTCAAAAGGACTTGTAATAGAAGTCACATGAAGGAGGCACGGAGTGATAAACATTGGGCATGCATGGCGGGCTGGTAATTTGTGTTCAATGCCAAGATGAGCAAGCCATAAATTTGGCTAAGCAGTTCCTAATAGTAGCAGAAAATCACTGCAAACAAGGAACGCTGAATTAGGGCTGAGATTAAAACGATACCAGGGACAGGAATTCACCCGTCAGCTACAGAGTAATGGGAACCAAGCTAATTGCAATTCTAGTCGTTTAATTGCCTTCCCACCCTCTCCCCCCCACACCCCTAAACACACACTCCACTTCTTTAATAGAACAATTATAAAACAAAACTCCTAAAGAGATGCAAATCAGGATGCAAATGCTGGTCTAGTTTGTCATCATGTAGGAAATGAGAAAGGACAACAAAGGAAAAGGAAAAGGAAAAGGAAAAGGAAGGAAGGAAGGAAGGAAGGAAGGAAGGAAGGAAGGAAGGAAGGAAGGAAGGAAGGAAGGAAGGAAGGAAGGAAGGAAATTCTCTGACTTCAAGATAGTAAAATAGTTTCCCTGTTCTGCGATAGATTTTTCAAAAAAAATTTCAGGACTGTTTTTGTGCATTACAGTAAAACGTACATTATCAGAAACAAGGTCTTTTTGCAGGAACTAGCAAACGCGGGCATGCTGGATGGGTTGTGCCTTTTTGATCCATCATTCCATCCTTTTCATGCTCAGTGCAAGTATGCTTAGGGGGAAAGACTGTGGTTTTGAAGAAAACATTGTTCTTATTTTTAGCACCCATGTAATTTTAATCAAGGACGTATCTGGGATGGAGGGGAGCAGAAGGCTACATCTGCCCTGGGCACAGCAATCTGGGGTCACCTGGAGGGATAGCAGGAGTGGAGGAAGCTGTGCACCCTCCCGCCACCCAGCAGTCCTCCTTTCCCCTAGGCTTGGTGATGGCATCCCCTCTGTCACCACATGCCAGGCGCGCAGCGAGGCAGGCAGGCAGGAGCATGGTGGCCATGGCACCCTCCTCCTCCTCTTCCTCACCTTGATGGGAGAGGTGTAAGGCATGCTCTCTCTCTCTCTCTCTCTCTCTCTCTCTCTCTCTCTCTCTCTCTCTCTCTCTCTCTCTCTCTCTCTCTCTCACACACACACACACACACACACACACACACACACACACACACACACACATATACACACACACACACGTAGGCCTGTGCACACACGGGCGTGCGCAGTCAACCCACACCCACAGGATTCGGTCCCTCGTTGCTAGGTGGGTGCGATGTGGGGGGCAGCAGGAAGGGCGCAAAAATGAACTTGTCCACAGGCGGTCCAAATCTTGGCTGATTTTAATTGGCCACATGCTCCTTATCTATGTGAGTATTGTTGCTTGTTGTACTGTATGCTTTTGTTTGATGCCCATAAAGGTCTCGACTAACAATAAAGGCCTTGATTGACTGACTTAAAAATGGCCATTGTCTTCCTCCCATGCTGGAGGCAAGAACCCTTGCGCATTTTGGAGATTCCTTGACAGATTGTCCGGCTGCATCGAAACAACACCTCTCACCCCAAACCGGGACAACAGCAAGGGGTGTACCAACAGAGAGGGGTGTACCAAATTTGCAAGTCACCAAAAAAAAGGATATTGAGAAAGGAAGGAAGGAAGGAAGGAAGGAAGGAAGGAAGGAAGGCACTTGCCTAGGGCAGGTGTGAATGTCTCCCACCAATTCAAGCTCAGAAACAAACACATGTGTAATTATTCCACCGTAAACTTGAGAAACTGGGCTTTTCTTCAAGCAGCTCCAGGCAGGCAGCAGTGGATGTTTTGATTCATTAGACAGGATCTCAACCGAAGAAACGAGGAAATCACTCACCTACCTCTTGATCGCTGTAAGAAGTTTCTAAACAAAGGGACGACAAATGGTTCAATGCCCCAGCAAACAGGACGGAAGAAGGCAACCTGGCTCACCGGCCTCAGAGCAGCTGCGCCTGGAAGAGGTGCCAGCAGGGGCAAGAACAGGAGGCAGTGCGGCATAATGGGAAGCTGGCAGGAGGAAGTGGCCATATTTATGAGGTGCCATTGAAAGAGAGAGTTTATCTTAATACCCTGCCAGGCCTCCTACTTGCTCAGCTGTACTCGTTTTATCCTCTGGTTTTTTTCTTTATGGCACGCAAAGGATTGTACAATACTCTCTCTCTCTCTTTTTAAGGATTAATCACCCAGCTAAGCATGCAGCAAAGGGATTTTTTTCCAACCACAGAAAATTAGCTGTAACATTAACATTGATTTTAGAAATGCCAAGGTGTTGCTGGGACGACAGCGGCATTCAGAGTGTCCAAATGCTGTTTCTCAGATCAACCTCAATGCAAGTATTTCTTGGGGGAGCCTCACATGGCTTGTGGAAGTAGGGAATATGATTTGGGCTGGTTGTGAGGCGGGGTAGAGCACAATGGTTTTTTTCACAGAAATCTGAAAGCAGTTGTATTGGCTCCTCTCAGAACAACCCAGGGATCCCTGTCTTCGATCAGCTCTAATACTGTAATTCGGTTCGAATGTGTGGGTGTATCATGAGAAGAAGATGCATGAAGCAACATGCTGCAATGTTAACTAGTCTGCTGAGCTAAAGTGTGGTGGAAATTGCTGTCCCATCACTAGCATTGAGCTACCAGACCACTCTGCTTCTGAATGCTATAGGTCAGTGGTGGCGAACCTTTGGCCCTCCAGATGTTTTGGACCACAACTCCCAGAATTCCAAGCCTGCACTGCCAATGACAAAGGACTGTGGGAGTTGTGGTCCAAAACATCTGGAGGGCCAAAGGTTCGCCACCACTGCTGTAGGTGAAGACCTTTGGCCTGGCCCTTTGCCTTAACCAGCATTGACTGCTCTTGTCTTGGATCTGAAGGAGGATTCATACAAGGCCATAAGATAGCAGAATCTGCACCCATGGGCAGGGGTGAACCTGGAACTAAGGAGACTCAGCACAACAGTCCTTATGAAGAGTCTGGAGTTCAGGAAGCAATATTGACCGACATCAGCGAGGCAGCTCTCCCAATCCGTATTCATTTACACACACACAAACACACATACCCGAAGCAGATGCTTTGTAAAGCTAATGGATCTCAATTAAGCATCCAAGCTCAGCCTACCCCTATTGCATTGGAATGGCAGAGGATCACCAAGAAGCTAGTGAATATTTTCAGTATAGGCATCTCCAAACCAGATTGTAGACTCTCAACATTTTTAAAAATCCTTTTCTATCCCAGTTGTATACCTGATCTACAGGTTTCCCTTGCAAAAGGGATTGAAGAGTGTGGACGATAAGGAAATTGATTCCCCCCCCCCACACACACACCCAATACCAGAATACCTGAGAAATTGTAGATTTTTTTTAAAAAAAAATCCTTGGGCTTTATAATTTCTAGCCATTGTTGCACTACCATGCTTGTCTCCCCATGGTGGCTGTTCCCTTTACTAGCCATATCCTAAAATGTTCTCACTGACACACATGTAAGTTCTTTGTGTGCCATTCCATCCCGAAATGTACAGGATATCTGTTAGGGATTTCTCCCTCCTTCCCAGAGGTGATGACTAACAACTAGAGATGGGCACGAATAAAAAAAATGGCATTTCATTTGTCGTTTGTCGTTTGGGGGGTCCGTTTCGGTTCGTTTCCGTTTTTTGCAAATTTTTGCAAAAAAAAATCCTTTTCGTTTTCGTTCATTTCATTACCGTTTCATTACCATTTATTTCGATTTTTTGTGATTTTTTTAGCATTTAAAGCAGTTCAATGTATTGCCTTAACGAAAACGAAACGGACGACAAAATTTCTGGTGTTTCTGTTCGTTTTGTTTCATTTTAGAGACAAAATTCGTTTGTCGTTTCGTTGCGTAACAAAACGAAAAAACGGAAACGGAAACGAAAAATTGTTCATTTCATGCCCATCTCTACTAACAACAGCTTTAAAACACATTCCAAAGGAAAACTGGCCCCGTATGGCTCCCGCTACCTCAAACGTGTTTGGTGAATCAGCTCTCAAGCTCTACTTGTAAGCACCAAAGGATGTAAGAAACAAGAGAAAGAAAAGCAGCTGGGGGGGGGCTTTAGAGAATTCTCTCCCCGCTCCAGTCCTTTTAGGACACCTTCAGCCTCTGTTATTTCCTTCCCACACATAAGAGGGACTGGGAATCTCAAAGAAACCCCTTAGCAAGCTGACATGGCACCAAGGAAAGCTTGGCATTCCATTTTCTTTAATTTTCAGTCCAGAACAAGGTCCATTCTAAGCTACACCTGATTCACAGTCTGCAGTTAAACAGGTCCCAGATAATGGGATGGACTAAAACACTCATCAGCCTCAGCCAGCACTAGTTGGGAATAATAGGACCTGCAGTCTATTGCATCTGGAGGTTGGGGAAGGCTAGTCTAGATTTTCCTTAAGGATGTCGATTCTTGGTTGCATCAACAGAAGCATCAAGGGAAGTAATAGTACCACTCTATTCTGCTCTGGTCAGACCCCACCTGGAGCACTGTGTCCAGTTCTGTGCGCCTCAATTTAAAAATGATGTTGACAACCTTGAGTGGGTCCAGAGGAGGGCAACCAGGATGATTGCAGGTCTGGCAGAAATGTCTTATGAGGAACGGCTTAGGGAACTGGGAATGTTTAGCCTTTCAAAAAGTTATATTTACAAGCTGAAGGCCCCATACAAGAGGAAAAGAGGTTTGGGAAAATTCATAAAATTTTAGATTTAAAGGGAAAAGGACTGACAGGTGAAATATATAAACTTATGGTTACAGATAAAAAAATTTTGTTTAAAGCATTGAAAAATAAATGGAGCAATGAAATTATATTAACAGAGGATGATATAAGGAAAATGATGAAAGGTATTAGAGAAATAAAATTGGTGAAATTTTAGAGAATTAGAAAGGAAAGTTATATTCATATGGTATAGAACACCGATACAACTTGCATACATGATAAAAGGATTCAAACCAAATTGTTGGCATTGTAACAATTAACCAGGTTGGTATTCCCACCTTTGGTGGGAATGTGTTAAAGTTAAATCATTTTGGAATATAATCCTCAGGAAAATAGAAAATTGGTTTAAAATTAAATTAGAAACTAATGGAAGTTTATTATTTATGGGTATAATTGGTTGTGAAAAAGTAAGGGTTGCAGACCAATATTTATTGAAAGCAATGCTGATAGCGGCACATGCAGTGATCGCATGGGGATGGAAAGATTCCACTAAATTGAATGAGGATAATTGGAATTTATATCTTCTTGAAACAATACAATCAGACATATTGGCAAGATTAAAAATGGGAAGATTGGGAAATTACGAAAAAGAAAAGTGGTATAGTTACTTTAGATGGATTAGGGAAGAAAAAATATCCAAAGAAATATGGGAGAAATGTAAACAACTGAAGGATTGGCTTAAGCTATGAATAAAGTAAAGAGGTTTAAGAGGAAGCCAAAGACATTGGTGGGATATACTGAAGAGCCTGTATGAAAGTATGGAAAATAATTTGTTCTTCAGTTCCAGGGGTTGGGGAGGTGTTGGGGAGGGGAAATGTAAAAATAAGCGAATTAATTACGTATTATTGTGGATGTATTATTTATTAGTTTCTCTAAAAAATTAATAAAATTAATGTTAAAAAAAGAGAGTCTCCTTCTTTGGAGGTTTTTAAGCAGAGGCTGGATGGCCATCTGTCGGGAGTCCTGTGATGGGGGTTCCTGCATGGCAGAGGGTTGGACTGGATGGCCCTTGAGGTCTCTTCCAACTCTATGATTCTATGATTCTATGAGGACGCATTTATCTACCCTACATCAGAGACAAGACCAAATTTTTTTTGTTTTGTTCTTAAATTGGATCCATGCATCATAACTGTAACATATGGTGCCCTCAAGGATACTAGAGACATTGGTCCCTTTGGGGAAATGAGACCCATGTGCCTACAGCAACCTTGGCAGCGCACAGCAATGGCAGCAGGTGAAGCGCCATCCAAAAGTGTCCATGCTTAGAAGGCTACAGATGCTGCATGGGATTAGAATGAACTCCTTCCTTGAGAGGGAAAACAGATGAATTCCTGGACTCCACTAAGGAAGCCAGCAAGGATATTTGTAACCCTCACCATATGGATGAGATATTAAATATGCATTGCTGTGAGTGCCAAGACATCTATCAGGAAGGGCCAGAACCAAGTTTGTGTTATACATTTTTAACGTGCTCCCCAGGTATAAACCTAGGATAGAAAAGGATTTTTAAAACATTTATGGACCAACCTGGAGTCTACAATCTGGTTTGAAGATCCATATGCAGAAAATGTTCACCCGGGCTCTCCTCTGCCATTCCAACACAATTTCCAAGAAGATTCTGCTAGCGAAGGCTAGAAATTGTCTGTCAAAAATATGTCACCTCTTGACAATTCTACGTAGAGGAATTAGGACACTGCCAACTTCTCCTCTTCGCTCTCCACAAATTCAGAAATGTCCCATCGCATCCCTTCCTTTGGTTCCTCCAGGTTTTTTTTTAGTAAACTTTAGTACAGTAGATGTTGTGACTTCAATCCCAGGTACTCTTCCTAGGGGACTAACAAGCGGTTTGTTTATTTTCCGCTTAAAGGAAAAAATTTCTGGAGATGGGGGAAACCACTTAATAGAATCGCCTATGGGGCAAATCTGAACAGAAAAACGGTCGCAATGAGGGATTAATCCGTTTTCAATGCATTCCTATGGGAAAGTTGTACAAAGGAAAGTTTGCTTAACAGAATTTCATTTGGAACGAATTAATTCCTTTATACAAGGTACCACTGTATTTAACTTTCTGTGTAAATAGATTGAGGCTTTCCCCCAAAAAAGATGTTAAATGTGCATGCAAAATTATGGGCATGCAGTGCAATCGGGATTACAGCAGGCTATTGGTGTTGCTTCTCATCCTTCAGTTTGCTCTGTTTTATTTGCTGCTTGACCTGTTTCGTGACCTGGCAGACTGCCTAATGCTCACATGTCCATGAGCAGCAGTGTAGGTCTCTTAACTAATTAGCATGCAAACAGTAAGAAATGTTAGTGACCTTTTTGTACCTGAACTCACCTGGTTTAGGTGCAACATGAGCTTCTGAAGGGCTGAGAAATTAATAAACGTGTAGGTCTCCATTTATAGTAAGCGAATCTCATTTTAGCTCTGAGTGGATATAACTGCAGAAGTCATTAATACACTTTCTGTTGCACCGATACTTAATTAGAGCCATTTCCCCCCATGGGTCTCTCCCTGTGTTCAGACAAGAAGGCACTTAACAGTGTTTTGTCTTGCTGGACTTTTTGCTTGGCCTGGTTCCCCCCACCCCCCCAAAAAAAAACTTATGCTAAAGATAACTGTAATGGTACATTTATTCATTTTTGTCATGAAGTGTCATGGTGCAGTGGTTTGATTGCTGTACTGAACTAAAATTGTGCTTACAACCTGGGGTTCAATTCAGGTAGCAGACTCAAGGTTCACTCAGCCTTCCATCCCTCCGAGGTTGGTAAAATGAGTACCCAGCTTGCGGGGGGGGGCAATGTGTAGCCTGCATAATTAAAAACTGTCAACCTCCCAGAGGCTACTTGAAGTGGTATGGGGCGGTATATAAGCAGAACACTTTGCTTTTTGCTTTTAATTTCGGGCCTCTCCTTTCCTTCTTTTTATAACTGTACATCAACTGACACCATTTCTAATCGCAAAACACTGGAGCAAATTCCAGTGATTTTTCTTCAATTTAATTTTTTTATTATTACCTACAGGTGTACCTCGGTTGACAAACACCTCTGTTAATGTAATTTTCAGTTCATGAAAGGAAATCTATTGGAAATAATGCCTCCGTTTGCGATTCCTCCCCACTGCCACAATACCTTGGTTTATAAGGCATTGCAAAAAAAGTACCCAGGATGCATTTTGCCCTCATGCGTTTCTGTTTTTCCAAATGTTCTGGATTAATGGATTAGCTTCATAAACCAAGGTACACCTGTATATATTAGCAAACTGGCCCAACAGTGACTGGGGGCTTTTTTTTAACTGCCTTGCAACTGATCCAGAAGTCAGAAATATCCTGCACCAACTTCATTTGTACAATTTTATTCCAAAACTAACACACACCCTTAACAACTTCGGCCTGGTTTGATGGACTGAGATTTAATAAAACAGCCTAATCTCCCTTTACACACTGCTTAAATTATACAGTGGTACCTCGTATAACATAGTGTTTGTATAACGTAAAATCTGTACAACGTAAAAAATCCAGAGGTAGGGAATTAGTGCCACCATGGCGGTCCGCCACCTAATCCACCAATCTTGCAGGTGGGCTCTGCCAGGCCGCAAGGCACTTCCTCCTCCTCCGCAGTTGCCAAATGCCCGGACTTCCTGTTCCCTACTAGCCTTTTCAGCTTGCCCTCCCCACCTGTCCCCTTACCTTCAACCCCAACCGTGTCCTATGGCCAGCAGGGAATCAGCGTGAAGTGTGCTGATCAGCTGTAGAGCGGGTGCGTTGGTGCCCCTCCAAGCCTGATCGCGCAGGAGGGTCAGGCGAGCAGGGACGCGAATGGGAGCCCAGGGATCACTCTGTGCCCCGTCGCACATCCGGCACACCGCTGGGAACCTTCGTTGTCTCTTCATGGGTGATGGAGAGAGGGAGGGAGGGAGGGAGGGGAGAGGAGGAAGGGGAGGAGGATGCCTCATTGGTAGCTTCACAGCTGGGACTGAGCAGCTCCCTCCATGTCATCAAGGGGGCTAGGCTTCTTCACCTCCCTTCCCTGCTGCCCGCCGCACTCCTCTCCCCATCCGTCACTGGTGCTGCCACTGCTGCCTGCTCCACCCCACCGCTGCCGCCCATGAGAGACACGCCTGGAGGGAGCCTGCAGGTGGCCAAGCAGCTGTGCGGCCGGGGCTGGTTGCTGAGTGCCACCCAGGCGGGGCAAAAGAAGTGGCAGCACTACCACCACCGCCATCATCCTCACCCCTTGCTGTCTGCAGGCGGTGACAATGACGAAGAGGATGATCCACACTGGCTCCTGCAGCAGCTCATCCTCTCTGGCAACCTCATTAGTCTTGGCTATGCATTGGAACGGATTAATCCCATTTCCAATGCATTCCTATGGGAATTCACAATTTGTACAAAGGAAAATTTGTATGACATAATTTCATTTGGAACTAATTGATTGTGTTATACAAGGTACCACTGCATATTTGTTTACTTCATAAGAATGTGTGTGTATGATGAACAAACATACTTACGGTTTCTCACAAAAGGCACGTTTCATCACATCACATTTCTTTTTCCTCTGATATAAAGATATACAGCTTAATGTTTGCATACACTACAGTTTTGTTTATCCCCAGACTAGCGGGAGTTGCAGATCATGGAAGTGAACTCTAAGTAAAGTGTTTAAGGAAGGTATGTAGAATATCTTCCACTCCTGGCAACCACTCAGGCTTCTCTGCCCTGCCCTCTTGGCTGATCTCTCACTCAGGCCAAAAGGAGGGAGAGAGAAGTCTGTGCTCTTGCTCACGACTGGGAGATTAACCAAGGATTTGGAAAAAGCAAGCAAGTTGGGTCTGATGAGTGGCTGATCCGCTGAGAAGGTAGACATTGGGAGCAGTAGCACCTGTGCTGCCACCTTTACAAACCAGCACAAACGGGGACAAACTGGCTTGTGCCCATCTCTAGATATTACATACATGAATAACTCCACTGGGCTAAATTTACTAGTGTTGGTGGGCCCTACAACTGCTAACAATACTTGGCATTTAAAAGGATTTTTTAAATACAGAAATGAAGAATTTTCCCTACATTAGCTCAATAATTCTTACAGGAATCCTGACCCAGACTTGGGTCAAGATGAAAATCCCTAGTTTGCAAACAGGATGAGTAGGTGGGCATAGGTATAATTAGTAATTTCAGACTGTGTGTTTAATGTTCTTGAGGATATAGTTGTTAATCTATATTACTTCACTCATTTTAAAATGCTTCTATAACTTTTGTATTTATCTGCTTCCACAGTTTTTCATAGATTACTACTAATAGAGATCAGGACTGCCTCATCTCTGTTGTCCTTCTGTAAACAGGCAAAGACCTTTCTCCTTCAGGCAAGCTTTCCTTCCCTGAATGATGGACTACCATTATGTGTCTTTAATATGAATCTATAGGTTCACATAGACTTTTTCAAAGGAGAAAGGCAGGGTAAAAATACTACTACTACTACTACTACTACTACTACTACTACTACTACTACTACTACTACTACTACTACTACTACTACTACTACTACTACTACTACTATCTTAGAACTGCAGAGCTTGAAGGAACCCTATGGATGATCAAGCCCAGTCCTTCTCAAGGAGACACAGGGAGAACTGAATTCCCAACTAGAGATGGGCACCTTATGAAAAACGACACGCTGATTCGTCATTTTGAAAGGTTTTGAACCATTTGAAAACAAAATGAAGCGGCCAACAGCATGTCATCCAAAATGAAACAAAATGATGTTTTCAGTTTGGGAGGAACTGAACCAGGCAGCCACTGTCTGATCAGCAGCGAGATCCGCCAGAGTACCAGGCAGCAGTAAAATTGCTGCCCGACTGCTCCTTTCTCCCCTGCCACCCCCTCTTCCCAGGTTTTTTTTTTTTTTGACAGGGAGGGCTGTGGGCAGTGCCACTGACTAGACCAGGGGTCCTCAAAGTTTTCAAATGGTGGGCCGGTCCACCACGCCCCAGACACCACAGGGGGCCGGACCACAGTCCAAACAAAAAGGCCGACGTGGAAAAAGGGGGCGAGGGAGGAGCAAGTGGGCAGAGCCCGCCATGATTGGCCCATGATCATTGTGTCTCCAGGGTCCCAGCAATGCCTCCTGCTCCAGATCACCACCCTGAGGTGCCACCGCTGGGATCCCTCTGCTGCGCCTCTTTCTCCTCCTCCTCCTCCTCCTCCAGTGGCAGCGACTGGAGTGGCTCTCCAAAGCAAGTGGTGGGGTGGGGTTGCAATTGGTCCCGGGGGCCGGATTCAGGACCTTGGGGGGCCGCATGCAGCCCCGGGGCCTTAGGTTGAGGACCCTTGGACTAGAGACTTTTTAAAATATCCCGCTACCAGTGCTCTTACTGGGGCAACAGTGCTGGTGGCAGGACATTTTGAAAAGGCTCTAGTCCACTGACTAGAACCTTTTTAAAATGTCCCGGGAGTCCCAACCTCTGGCTCTGCAGTTAGATCCCCCAAACTGCTGAGCTATCTAGCAGTGATGCTACAAATTGTGCATTTGGAAACTTCCCTTGCTTTAGAATGGATATTTGCAAGTGTAGGAGTCATTGCCTATTCAATTGAGCAACCTATGTAAGCTCTTCTGTCACTTCTTTTTCTGTCTGGCAGTTTTCCCGTTAAATGCCCATTGCCTAAGACCAGAGAGAATCTGATTCGTTCCAAGGCTCCACTGTGCAAATAACACACCCCAGTCATCCCCATACACACATATACCCATACTGTACATACATAGCTATGTCATTGGACATGCGCCCCTACATTTCCAGCAAAGAATCTACAAGGTAACTTACACTTTCCATAATTTTGAAAGGAGTCCTTCCAAGTGGGAAATGGGGGGGGGGGTTTGAACCGTTCAGTCTTTTCCTCGCCCATCGTTTGATTTGCATAATGAGTAAATAATTAACATACAATGCATGTGCAGCTGTCTGCATTTAAGAAACAAGCATATGGCAAGTCGGAGAGAGCGAGGACGAGAGAGAAGCCATCATGCCTGGGAGGAGGTTATAATCAATAGTTGTGTGCCATCAAGTTAATTCTGACTTATGGCAACTCCTTCCAGAGTTTTCTAAGCAGAGAATATTCAGGGGTGGTTTAACCCTTCCCTTCTTCTGCGGGTAATCTGGGACAGTGCAGAGCACCCAAGGCCGCACAGGCTAGAGTTTTCTGTGATCCACAGCTGGGAACCGAATTCCCAACCACTGGCTTGGCCATCAGGAAATAAACTCAACACAAGACTAGTGGAAGAGAATAGGTGGGAATGGGAGAGAGGGGGAACAGAACCTGCAAGGATCAAAAAAACAGTTGTGGGGAAGGCAAAGAGCATCAAATGGAAGTAGAATTAGCAGGATTCCTACCCAGGGAAACCTGAGAACTTTTGATAGCTAAACGAACCCATTTCGTGGTGATTTGCTCTATGTTGAGCAAAAATTTTAGTGGGTTTTATGCTTTGGGAGCTGCTTTTGTTCTGAGATCTGAAAACAGCAGCGCCTCATCAAAAACAGGAGAATGAAATACCCCACCCTAGGACCACCTATGTCCATTGCTGCTTTCAAAATGATTTCAAAGAAATCCCTGAGAAATAGATAGTTGGTGTCTCTCTTGAACCAAATCCACATTTAGGGTCCAGAACGGTTACAAATACAAATTCGCATCAGACATTACATACGCAAACAGAGAGAGACAGACAGAGAGGGAGAGAGAGAGAGAGGGAGAGAGAGAGAGAGAGAGAGAGAGAGAGAGAGAGAGAGAGAGAGAGAGAGAGAGAGAGAGAGATTGGCTAGCAAAGCAAATGAGCAAATGACAAGTATTTTTATGGCTCACACTGCATAACTGCCTGTCTTCTCTTTATACTGCCATCCGCCGTAAGGAGCTTAACCTCCCATGAAGGTGCCTGGCAGGTTTTGTGTGCTTATAAACCTGGGCCAAGAGGCAAACTCTCACTTTACTCACCCAATAAATAATGTTGAGATGATTCTCTTCTTGTCTGTATCTGCTGTGAAACTAGATCAGATGGGCTGCCTGGAACTGAGCAAGGTGTGAAAACAAACATACAGCATGTTGTGACAGGGATGTCTTATGAAAATAAAACTGAGAAACAGGGAAATAAATGTTGCAGATCATAACCCTGTTAGTGAAGCCACTTTGGAATCCATCTTCTTGGTGATGTGCTTGGTTTTTTGTTTTTAATCTGGAACACATACTACCTGGTATCCTCCAGATCGGTTCAAGGGCCGCTTCCATCATCCCCTGCTAGCATAACCATAGTTTCTGCTGGGTGAGTACTGTAGTCTAATAAAATTCTTTCCCCAAAAAGATGCCAGTTGACTTCTCTTGAAGGCCCTTTGCTGCCCATTGGCCTTTTTTACTTCCCTTTCTGCTCACCTCAATCACAATTCTACTGCTTTCAAAGTCTGTGAAGATTCTCAGTCATCCTGGTGAATTTATCTGGAAGTTGAGTCATGGCAACTGGGCTTATTTATTTATTTATTTATTTATTTATTTATTTATTTATTTATTTATTTATTACACTTATATCCCACCCATCTTCCCAGAGGAACTCTGGGCGGCTTCCATTGGACGGACCAAAAAGTGGTCGTCAGTACAAAATACAATAGCAGTACAATAGACAAAGAATAAAATAACAATCAACAACAAGTTAAAAACACTTCCAGCACCCTTAGCATACTGGCAAGAAAGGCTCGATAGCCATACAGCTAATTTTCTTTTTCTTGAGAGATTGAAACGTTTCACTACTCATCCAAGCAGCTTCATCAGTCTGAGGAAAGTTAGTGGCAAGTCCTCTGTTTTATATTTCGCCTTAATTTCACATCACCCTGGCCTGAATAGGTTCTTAAGCTGGACAATGGTGGGAACAGGTTAATAAGAGGACCATGATCTGAACAGACTCGTTAGGTTGATCTGTTCAGATCATGGTCCACCTATGAACCTGTTCAAGCCATTGTCCACCTAATGAGCCTATTCAGGGTGATGTGAAATCAAGGTGAAGTATAAAATGAAGGACTGGCCACTAACTTTCCTCAGACTGACAAAGCTGCTTGGATATATAGTGAAACATTTCAATCTCTCAAGAAAAGAAGTCCAGTTGCCATGACCCAACTTCCAGATACTGCTTCCCAAGATTGGTTCCCAAGCTTCCTCAGTTTCTTCTTTCCTTTCCCCACCCCATGTTCTCAAAATCCTGCATACATTCCCTTTCACAACAAGCCTATGAGGTAGGCTAGGCTGAAAAACAATACCTTGCCCAAAACAGCCTGTCAAGTTTCATACCTGATAAGGACATGACATATTTACGTCTCTTGTGCAGGTCTTACTGTCACTTCTTAATGGACTGGGAGGGTGGGGAGATAATTTTTTAACTTCCCCCAAATACTACAAATGCAGGAGTAGGGAATTCTTTAGTTGTCCATTCCAATAATGGTATTGCCTACTCCTGCATTCATATTTAATGTGGGTTGCCAATATATCATGGACCTCCAGAAGCTATTAGGCCTGAGTCCGATCATTCCCACCAATCCTTGTTAGCTGTTCTGACTAGAACTGAGGGGAGTTACAGTCTGATGACATCCAAAGTGCTTCAAGTAGCCTACCATTACTATTAGGAGTAGAGTGAGAGATAATACATGGAGAGGCAAAGCCATACCACTCCCAAGTACAGTAATACCTCGCATAAAAATGTTTCATCATGCCTTGCAAAAAAGTATACCCAGGATGCATTGCACCCCTCATAGTTTGTGGAGGGGTGGGAGGAGTTAGAGCATTTTTATGGTGTTTTGGAGCCATTCCGGACATTTTTGCTGAGGAATTTGGGCCTTTTGAACTTGGAAAGGTAGGGAACTGAGGTTTCCTTGCTTTTTCCTGTCCATTTCCATTGCTTTCCATTGCAATGCGGAGGGGTTTTGGTGAGAATCATCCTGACTTTTTTCTGTTTTTCCATTGTTTTCCATTGCAAAAGAGAGGGGTGAGCAGAGGAGGGATATAAAGAGAATCATCCTGGCTTTTTTCTGGCTTTCCATTGCTTTCCATTGTAAAATGGAGGGGTGAGCTGAGGGGGGGTTTGCTGAGAATCGTTCTGGCTTTTTTTTGTCTTTCCATTTCTTTCCATTGCAAAACAGAGGGGTGAGCCGAGTAGAGGTTTGCTGAGAATCATCCTGGCTTTTTTCTGTTTGTTTGGTGGGAACAACCTGATGGGGTTTTTTTTGGAGCTTGGTTTTATTGATCTTTGAACTGCTTTCCATTCCATTTTTGGTGAGAAAAGGCTGGTGTAGTCTTGCTGGATTATTTTGTCCATGTTTGTATTGCACCGCTGGGGGGTGTTTGTGAGTGTGTGTTCCAGCACTGCAAGCCTTTAAAGTGCAATTTATAAAGAAGTCTGGGAAAAGAACCCCAGCTTATTTGTCTTTTTTCAGATCTCTGGAATGGATTAATCAGAATCCCATCCATTTCAATGTGAAATTGTGTTTCGGATAACAAATTGCTTCAGAGAATGAATTAAATTCGTTATCAGAGGTACCACTGTACTTCTGATATTATTAAAAATAATTTAAGCAGATTACCATACATTGAGGGCCATTGGGACCCAAGTCATTTTGTTATTTGAGGTGATATGAAAAAGGTTCCCTGCCCATCCTCCAAAATCCAAGTGCATAAAACCCAAGGCTCGACATGTTATACTGACAACTGGAGCAATCATAATCGTCGTCGTCGTCATCATCATCATCATCATCATCCTTATATACCTGGTGGCAATCCACTAATTGCCAAGTAATGAACCACTGAGTTTGTTGCCATTATGTTGCGACCTATGTAGGCTTCCTGAAGCAATCACATTAGAGGGCATGTCCATCAGTGAATGAAAATGCAGCTGTGTATGGGACGTGGCATGTGGTACGTTTATTTCATTCCATCCTAGCAGTCATTTTGAAGCATGGGTATAAGTGAGTTAGGGATGCCTTTTCAAGTGCCAGCAAGGTGGGATGAAATTTTATTAACTCGGACTAAGTTAGATTGTTGGCAAAATACAAAGGTCCATTTGTGGACCAGGTGAAAGACAACATGTTGGGTGAATATTAATGAGTGTTTATTGTGCTCCCTTTATGCTTCATAATGACCAGAACAATTTAAACAACACATTTCAGACAGCTTTGTTGCCTTCTGAGGGCCTAAACACACTTAATTTTTGTTTGTTTGTTTGTTTGTTTGTTTAAAAAGTGTGATGTGCAGGTCAATTATTATAAGGGAAATGTAAGTATTATAACACTGGTCACACAAATTTTGTTACAGGATGCTGTTGTCCAGAAAGGTTTGAAGGAGTTGTCACTCATAGAAAGCGCTGTTTTGAAACACTAGACGCGATGAATCATTTTATGAATTTATTGACATGCCACCTTTCCCCCTTCCCCCAATTGGGAAGCCAAGGCAGTGCACAAGAATTAAAATACTACAATAATAGCGGTTTAAAATGCCATACAAAACTAAATATGGTATTTTAAAAATCCATTAAACATTATATATACCAATACAGAGAGAGAGGGAGATGGAGGGAGAGATAGATAATACCCATGTTTCCCTGAAAATAAGACCTCCCCAAAAAATAAGCCCTAGCAGGATTTCTATGCATTTGTTAATAGAGATGGGCACGACTTAGCGGTATTCCCGTTTCCGTTTCCGTTACTCGGTTCCGTTACTCTACGGAAACGGTAACGGGAATTACTCCCCCAGACTTCGAGCTCGAACCGACGAACGAACAATTTTGGTCTGATTTGTCGTGCTCGTTACTTGCATCGCGAGATCGCGCGATGCCACACGCGGCACAGAAAAAAAGTTTTTAAAAGTTAAAAAACCCCGGTTCCCGGCCGAAAAGCAGGCGGGAAAATGCCTGCCGTGCCTCAGGGCACCTACCAGAGGGGTTGTTTCTGGAGGTCCCCGGCCTCCCCCCTCATCCCCCGTCCTCGGCTGCTCTGGTGGGACTCGCCGCAGGCTCGCAGCCAGCAAAAAGCCCAGTCTCGCCGCCGCCGGCCTCCGCAATTAAAGCGCAAGCAAGCGGCACGGACGGCACAGGAAAAAACTTTTAAACTCTCCCCCCACCCATTCCCGGGCCAAAAAAGCAGGCGGAAAAATGCCTGCTTGACTAAGGGCGCAGGGCACCTACCGGAGGGGTGGTTTCTGGAGGGGGGGTCCCGCCTCCCCCCCGTCCTGGGCAGCCGGACTCGCGAGTCGCCATCGCCATGCCATGCGGTGCAGGCGGGGGATCCAAAATGGGGCGGCGAACGCAATATTGTTTTTGAAATCGTGGTCCAAAAACACACAAGCACAACAGAAACACGCGAAAATTTATAAACTGCCAGATTTTTCACAGTAGCAGTGGGTTTTTTCTTGCAACAAAATGTCTCTCCTCTCCTCCTCTGTCCTCCATTGATTTTATTTTATTTTATTTTATTTACACCTGCGCAATGATGGGCTGGCCAAGTGGCCAGCCATGTGGGAGTGGACAACCATGCAAATTTCTGGAGCCATCCCACCAGTCGCATGGCCACTTGGCCATGGAGACTTCTGGGATGTGCCAAAAAGCCCCCTAAAACCTGCCCTAGCCCTAACCCTAACCCTTGACTCCGTACCCATACGTCACAGACTGTCTTCTTAGTGGGTCAGAGAGGCACCCAGAGGTGCAACCCACTAGCCCACCGTAACCTTACCCGTCACTAGCCTAACCCTAGCTCTTGCACTAAGCCACCTTAAAGCCAGATCTACTTGCTTGCATTGCACTACACGCAGCAAGTACAATTCCCTTCTGTGTGAGACATGGTGGTGCCAGAGCCTTGTGAAGGGCGGGTATGACCCTATCACTCTCACACTGGTCTCACTGTCTGCACATTATGTTATGCAATATCCATATGGCTATTGCATAGCATTTTGCAGCAGCAGCAGGTGAGGAAGGGAGACCCCCATGTAGAGGGGTGTCTCTTGGAGCCTGCTTCCCCTTCCTAGTGGCAGGAGGCACCCACGGGTGCCTCCAGGAGCCCACTTTCCCTTTATAGCGGGCCAGAGGAGGCACCCACCCCACAGAGGTGCCTCCAGGAGCCCGCTACCCCCCCAAAAAACCAGTACTAACGACAACGAAAAAACGAAAAAACGAACCGACTAATTTTTGCGAATTTTCGCGAAAACCGGAAACGACCCGAAATGGGACTGGCCCGACTAATGACAACTCGAAAAATTTTTTTTTCAAGTCGTGCCCATCTCTATTTGTTAAATATAAGCCCTACCCTGATAATAAGGCCTAGTGATGGGCGTGGTTATGGTTGTGTGCAGGGCTGACATTCAAGCATATTATACTTAATAAAATAAGACATCCCCTGTAAATAAGCCCTAGTGTGTCTTCTTGAGAAAAAATAAATATAAGACAGTGTCTCATTTTCGGGGAAACACGGTACTATTGACTGTATTGTTTTATGGAGACTTTCTGTGATAGTCTCTCTCTCTCTTTCTCTGCCTGTCTGTCTCTGCCTCTCTGCCTCTCTCCCTCTCTGTTTCTCTGTCTCTCTCTGTCTCTGTCTCTGTCTCTGTCTCTGTCTCTGTCTCTGTCTCTGTCTCTGTCTCTGTCTCTGTCTCTGTCTCTCTCTCTCTCTGCATGTCTGTCTATCTCTGTCTCTGTCTCGTCTCTCTTTCTCTCTCTCTCTGCCTCTCTGTCTCTGTCTGTCTCTGTCTCTGTCTCTCTCTCTGTGTGTGTGTGTGTGTGTGTGTGTGTGTGTGTGTGTGTGTGTGTGTGTGTGTGTGCCTGTCTGTCTGTCTCTGTCTCTCTCTGTCTCTGTCTCTGTCTGTCTGTCTTCCTCCCTCTCTCTCTCTCTCTGTCTCACACACACACACACACACACACACACACACACACACCGCTAATACAAATATTTTCCATGGCTACATCTGAGCATTTTGTACATTCATTAAACAATAATCCACCATGAGTTGCAGCCGCATTGAAGCTCAGCAAGGCAAGCCCTACACATACAATGAAGCAATGGCCTTGGTTTTGAAACAGTCTGCTTAGATGCTTAGAAATCTATTTGCAAGGAAAGGGCTTTACTCCAACTGCACAGCCTCACAGAGCTCTTAATGCAATTTCAGTAAAGACAAATGCACGGACTGGAGGGTAGGCCCATGGCACTTTCCTGCTTGGTTTAAAATAACAACCCCGAGTCCTGATCCCTATAGACACAGTCGTTAAAGACTGATGCTCCACGTCATATCAACAGCCAGTGGGACTGGCCTCACAATAAAGCGTTATCAAACCAGTCACCTGAGGCAACGGCCTTTCGATGTCACTGAGTGACAGTAGATTGTTACTTTTTTTTAATTCTGTTTTTGATACCAAGGAGAGGAAGAGCATGCTTGTGAGGTTTTTCAGTCTCACTGAGCTTTTTCCAAGGAAAAGAGGCAGGGTTGGTTAATTCACACCAGGCAGCAAAATGTCTTGGGTACAACCTGCGGCACAGTCTGTTTGTCTTTCGCTGAAATGATATTAAGAACTATGCGGTGTTGTGCTATTGGAGTAAACTACATTTTCTCTCCCCTGGCCCCTCCTGTCCTGTTTTCCCCCCATTTGGTGACATTAAACATTTTCTCCTCACCTTGTTCTTCTTCCATTTCCTTTATACTGTGGAGAAAACACTGCTGTCACTTTTGGTGGGGCCAGCCTTTCATCTCGCCATTGTGCTGTTGTTCGCTGGCTTTTTGAAGGGGGGGCTCTAAGTGGTATCCAATTTATTTGTATTCTGGTGCCACTTAGCTGAAGCATCCCTCTCTGTCAGCCCGGCGAAAGCTCAAGGTGCTCCGCGCGCCAGGAAGCCATGGGGCGAACAAATTGACAGTATCAATTCTAGCCAATCATCTTGCAGGCAATTTCCACCTGTCTGCCGAAGAGGATTATTCCCCCAATTCATTCAGCAGAACCACTTACTGTCAACGGAGCGGCGCTCAAGTTGCCCGCTCCCACTCTATCAGGGCCCATGAGCTCAATTTTCATCCTCTTGCATCACAGGTAGGCTGTACAGTAAATGAGAAAGGACGCCTCTTCGGCAATTCATTGTCTAGATGGTGGAAGGCATGTATGCAATCATGTCGTGCGGCTATTTTTCTTCATCAGGTTTATTTTCTTGTTGAGGAAGAATTATTCAGCAAATTCACTGTCCGTCCAGTTTAGTTTTTCCACAACATTTGTGTATTTTTATTTTATTTTTCTTAATCTATCTCCTAAATTCTTCATCTAGTTGTAATTACTGGCAAAAGGTGAGTTTTGGCATACCCTTTTGAACTGTTGCATTCTTCCTCATTGAGTTCCAATTGTAATGTAATTCAGTGTTTTATATATATATTTGTTGTGGGCTATCGAGGCACACACACCCCAACTCATGGCAACCCTATGAACAACCAGTCTTCTCTTTTCATGCTGCTTGCAACCTTCATCAAATTTGTAATGTGTTATTCCTGACCTCTGAGAAAACTCCGTGCTATTAAGAGTGCTAGCCACTACATGTGTGCATGATGAGCCTTCTGGAAAGTGCCGATAGTCAAACTGCAGCTTCCCTTACAATTATTCAAATATTTTGCCAGAGAGCTTCCCCCAATTTGCTTCCAATTTTACTGTACCTGAAATTTCCCTATACCAGGCCTCCACAACAGGTAGGCCATGAACTACCGGTAGCCCACGAAGGGTTCAAAGGTAGCCCGCCGGCCATCAATAAAAAAAAGTGAGGGGATAAGTTCTCCAACCCTCCCTCCCCCATCCCAAGGACCACTGGGTCTGGCAGCCCACTGTCTCAGCCGATCAGGGCAGTTCAAGGGCCATGACGTGGTCCCCTGCTCTCCCCGCTGGCCAGATGATCGAGCAGGTGCAAGGGAAGTGTGTGTACGGTCAGCCTTCCTATCAGAATGCATTGAAAATCAATTAATCTGTTCCAGAGGAAACAGATTTCAATGCATTCCTATGGGAAAATGCTGCTCAACTTACAATATTTTTTTTACTTGCAAGCATGTGCTTGGAATGGATACAATTTGTAAGTAGAGCCCTCAGACACTTTGGGCCAGAAAAAGTAGACCTCGGCCTGTTCAAAATTGAACAGCCCTGCCCTATACCATTTGTTTACTAACAGTTCGCTCTCTTTTATTCTTGTTCATAAGGGATAGATGAGGAAGTGAAAGAAGAGTGAGGAAAACATGAGCATAAGAAGTCCATGAAAAGTAGTTACCTGTACTCTCAAACTGGAAAATAATGAAATCTAGGCTCTGCCATTGTGGTTCATATGACCTGCTAAGGAAAAGCTTCCTATTACAACGTTACCCATCCAGGAACACAGATCTTTCAGTGCCACAATGCCCAAGTCACCAAGCATGCAAACCAAGCTGTGCTGCCTTCCAACCATTCAGTTAGAATATGACACCAGTCCACTCTGCCAAATGTAGACTAAGGCAAGCTGTATGTTAGAATAAATAGACAGGATTTATTTTTCCTCGTAAGAAAGCACTGTTACTAATCACAGATGTTCTATAATGCCTAATTTGCAGAAAGTGTAGGTACTTTTAGGTTTTAGCTACAGCACAGTAATGGATTGTTTATTTACATCCTTTCTAAACAGCAGAAATCAGTGTTGGCCAGAAATGTGACTGGTTGGTGGGTTGGTGTTCCTTCCATCCAGAGCTGCCCAGCTCAGGTCCTCCTCATGATTATACAAGACTCCATCTTCAGGATGGCCCAATCTTTTTTTAAAAAAAGGCAACTGGGCATACAGTGGACCCTCATATAACTAGTGTTTTGTTTAACAGAAAATCTGCTAAAAGGAAAAAAATTCTGGAGATAGGGGGAAATCGCTTAATAGAATTGCCTATGGGGTGAATCTGTACAACAGAAAAATGGTCACAATTAGGAATTAATCCGTTTTCAATGCATCCCTACGGGAAATTTGTATAAAGGAAAATTTGCTTAACAGAATTTCTTTTGGAACGAATCAATTTCTTTATACAAGGTACCACGGTAAAAAGAAAGGGAATAGGTTTACTCCTTTTATCACTTAGGTTTTATCTTTCTCCACCCCATAGTGTGATAGAAGTAAGCATTTCCAAAAATATCTCCAATGTATGTTGACAGCAAGTATGCAGTGGCTCAACACCAGCTAAAACACTTCCGGTTCTAGCCCTAACATTCACTGAGTCCTATTCCATGCAGGCTTCAACAAGAGCAATGGTGCTAATTTCAGAAAGGCAAGAGGATGTAGCGGCTAGACTGGTGGTTGGTGCTGGTAAATATGACTGCATCACCCCAGTTCTGGCTCATCTGCATTTGCTGCCCATTGCATCCCAAATAAGGTTCAAGATACTGGTTTTGATTTACAAAACCCTCTATGGCTTGGGACCTGAATACCTGGCGGAGCAGATCTCTCAGAGGTCAACTGAGGCCCAACCCACTAGAATGTTGCAGGTGCTCTCACTTTGGGTGGCCATGCACAGGGAGGCCAGGAAATCAGCTACCCAAAACCGGGCCTTCTGTGTGGCTGGCCCCTCGCTTTAGAACCACCTGTCGAGTGAGTTGTGCCTTGCTCTGACCCTGCTGGCCTTCAAAAAAGCTCTTAAAACATTGCTTTTTAGAGAGGCATTTGGCGACCATTCGTCTGTGTAGGCTTTTTTCTCTCTCTTCCTTTGAGACATACTTGCCGCCATCTTTGCTGTTTTTTATATCATTTTTATTTATTTATTATTTTGATATTGATGTTACTGTTACATTATATTGTTGTGTTCCATTGGAAGATGAGCAGTATAGAAATGCAAAAATAAATAAATAAAAGGATGGCAATGTGGAGAGTCTAGGTCATCAGGTGTTAGCAGCCTGAAGGGACACTGTGCTCCCACACAGTTGGGAAAGTATTACGAGAGGCAGCCTGAGAGAAGAGAAGCAGGTGGCTTGGTCTGCAATCTATGAGAAAGCCTCCCCTAATTCTGACAATGCACCCTTTTGTGTGGCATTTTTAACTTGTTGTTATTGCATGGTTTTAATTAATGTGTTATGCCTCAGGTCCCCTATGAGGAGAAAGGTGGCCTGTGAGTAGGATAGATTGGATTGAAATGGCAACATGCAAAGGCCAAGACTGAAACAGCATCACAGAGGCATTGCATTTCCTTAGCATAACGCAAGCCATTAGCACCCCTACAAGTTTCAAAAGACATCGAGCTGCGATGAACTGAGATGTCAGGATACGGACCTACTCTAATCATGCCTGAAGGTCTGAATTCACTCCGGCTCTAGTCCAAACAGATTGTCTCTTGGCATGCTGCCCCCCCCCCCGGGAGATTTTTTTCTTCCCAGTCACATATCATCACACAACACTCCGACCAGTACATTGTAACACTTGGGAAACTTTTAATTGGGATATTTTTCTTTTGCCTTTAATTTGCACCCAGGAGTCTTATTAAAATGGAACTAAGATGCCAACGCAAACTTCATGATGGCTGTTCACTAAGTCACCTGCATTTAACTCCCAGTCTCTGGCATTCGCACAAGGTTTGGATAAACAAGCAGGTTTATATTCCATAGCTGACTGAAAACAAAGCTGAAGACATTTAGACCCATATTCCACCACCCTGCATCTACAAGCAGACAATCCCTTTATTGGGTGTGAAATGGGTCTGAAATTCCCATCTTGGGACTAAGCGCAGCGGCGGGCTTCATGGCCACACATATTGGCACTTCTCACTTCTCCCAACCTTTTTATAGTGCATTGCCTGAGAAACAGTTCTGGAATGTTCACCTTTGTACATTTTAGTGGAAATTTCAACAGGCTTTAATAAAAGTATCACCCACCGATGGGTTCTGAACATTGTTATTGTTGTTCTCTTTCTGTTTTTGTACATCAGAGATAGAATTTTAAAACTGTCAGTAATTGTTCACAGTGGCTGCATAAATGTGAACTGTGTGCATTTGTTACTAATACAAACATGAGAAAAACATAAGAACAGTTATTTTAATTTGACCAATACACAGTGGAAACAAAGCACACCTTTCTCCCCATCGAAATTAGACTGCATTCACCTTTGCTTAGCACATCACCACTGAGGCCACCGTTGCCTTGGACATGGGAGTCAAGATACAAGAAGATATCCAATTTCTTTTGATTTTCTCCATTTATTTGTAGTGTACCATGGGTGGTATACTCATCTCATGGGGCATGGTGGCTCAGCAGACTAAGGCTCTGAAAACTGTTGGCTGCAAAGTCGGCAGCTCGGCGGTTCGAATCCCGGGTGCCACGCAGCGGAGTGAGCTCCCGCTGTCGACCCCAGCTCCTGCCAACCTAGCAGTTCGAAAGCATGTCAATGCAAGTAGATAAATAGGTACCGCCATAAAAAGCGGGAAGGTAAAATAGTGTTTCCTTGCAGCCATGCCAGCCACATGGCCACGGACTTGCACAACACTGGCTCTTTGTCTTGAATTTGGAGATGAGCACCGTCTCTAGAGTCATATATGACTGCCACGCATGTGCGGGGGGAACTTTTACCTTTTTTTGGGTGGTAACCATCTCTAGGTACTCAGTTTTCTCGAAGTTTAGGCAGAGCTCAAAGTAGTTGAGACAGTCATTCCTGTCAGAGCATTGAAGTCATAATGCTCAGTTGGAAGATTTTAAGCTTGCAATTAGGTAAAATAAGTCCAGCTGTGGACAGAAGCAACCACACTTAAGTTGGCCTTGAAGGGAAGGGAAGTGTCCAAGGACACAGAAGCGAAGCTCAGAAGCGTAGATGTGGAAAGAGCATATGTCATGTGATTATAAGGTAAAAAGATAATTGGTAATAGAATCTATATATACTGTATGTGATGCATAATGTTCTTGCTGACTGCCGCTGACTAATGCTGACTATATGCCGATGCCATGATGTTGCTGCTTGCTGTGATGGATAATAGCTGAGGGGTGATAGCTGCTGATTAGAGATGGGCACGAATAAAAAAAATGGTGTTTCGTTTGTCGTTTGTCGATGAGAGGTCCGTTTCGTTTCATTTCGTTTTTCACAATTTTTTGGAAAATTTTTGTTTTTGTTTTTTGTTTTTTGTTTCTACCCACTTTTTGCGCGATTTTTACAGCATTTCCGTGTGTGGGCGTTCCCCAACGCCCCAGACCAGAGGGAAAAATACTAAAAAAATGATGCTGGCAGAGACACAGTATAGACTAGGTTCGCAGGGAGGCTGCAAAGGCAGCGGTGGGCGTTGCCCAGGGTGCAAGGCAGCCGCAGAGTGACTGCACTGCAGGGCAGGGGAGAGTACTCACCGAGAGGTACGCACACACGCACACAGGGAGGCTGCAGGACTGAAGCTAGAGTCGCAGAGACAGCAATCCCACCCTAACTCCCACCGGAAACTGCAAGGAGGACGGGGGCTGCCAGAGCTTTTTATGCCCTCTGTGGCTGCCAGACCTGCCCAGTCTGCCACCTGGGCATGCTATTGGTTGAAGTTGTCCAAGAATTTACATGATCCCATCACATGGCTTGCCTCCATGTTGTGGCTGGAGTGGCGACATCCATTTTGTCATCCTTAAAGGGAAAAGAAAAATACATCGCGATGGGAGAAGAAAAAAACAAACGTTTTAAGGACCCCAACCCCCTGGTAGGTAATAATTTCAAATAATTATCGCATTATCGCTGCATTTTTATGGATGTCCAGGGCGTTTTAATACCCAAGAAATCAATATTAGGCATCAGGGAGCCATTTTGGGTCGATGTCCCCTAACTCCCCTTAAAGGAAAAAATACTGCGATCTGAGAAAAGACATAAATGCACATTTTAAGGACCCCCCCCCCAGTATGTATTATCAGACAGTATAAATAATTATCGCTGCGTTTTTATGGATGTCCAGGGCGTTTTTTAACATTTAAAACAGCTCATTTCATTGCACTCCACCAATAACGAAAACGAAATGTAACGAACACAATGGTTCTGTTCGTTTCGTTTCATTTTCATCACAATTTTCGTTAGTCGTTTCGTTACGTAACGGAACAAATAACGAATAACGGGAACAAAAAATGTTCGTTTCATGCCCATCTCTACTGCTGATGGAAGTCAATGGGGACTGAAAATGGAGAAATGCTGAAATGCTACTGTTAACTATGAAGAAGTGTTGACTGATGTACTCCATGCAAAGATATTGCCAACGAACTGTAAATATTGTAAAGAGACTGCACAAAACCCAGCAACTAGTCTGTTGTGTTTTCTGTAACCTGGACATCGCTGTTTACTCTGCTATGAAGATATGTATCATATACCTGACAATTCCTTGCCTGAACTTGCCCCTGCAGTTTGTTCCTAGGGGGTAGCAGCAAGCATGATATCGTTGGCGTAGACTCTACGCCGTAGAGCATGGTCCAGGGAGCCTTCTGCTCCAGGTCTGGTGTGATGGGTATCTATGCCTCAGTGTCACCAAAAAACTTTTAGATAGGCCAGCTGATCATCACACATGGCTGCTGGCGTTCTTGTTCATTTTGACCCAGTTGATGAGTGGTTCTGGCAGCCACTGCTTACAGAGGGCCCACCAGATCAATTGTTGTGGGACACAGTCAAATGCTTCCTCCAGATCTAGGAATGCCATGTGCAATAGTTGGGGCTTCTCTCTGTGTTTCTGTATGGGCTGATGAGCTGCACAGATGGCATTGGCTGTTCCACATCCGTTGAAGCCTCATTGGTTGGTGGTGAGCTGGATAATGTTGCAAATATGTTGGTTGTGGGAGTTTGCTGGAATGTTCCAAAGCAAACTGACATTGATTACAGAAAGCCCTGCCTCAAAGCAAAGGGGAAGGGGAAATAGAAGGTCACTTCCTTCCAAATATGCCAACGTGGCAAAGTCAGGAGAGTGTGCTCTCACTGAAACTTCCTCCAAAGAACATATCCTGCAAAGAAAAGTTCCCACAGTTGGTCAAGAATTTTCTCAAAAATTTACATAGTGTGGGACAGGAAGTGGATTGGCTGATAGCTGACAAAATCATCTGGGTCACCCTTGTTCTTGCATATGGGGATTGTTACACTTGTTGACCAATCAGTTTGTTCACATCTGCTATTTCTTATGGCATTGAAGAACTCTGTCAGCCAAGTTATCCCCATGTTCCTTTCATTTCCAAAAAATCAGCAGGCTTCTCATCGGGTCCAGGGGTCCTCATATTCTTCATACTGTTTACTGCACGCATCGGTGACTTATGTGGAGGTATTGGGCAGAACTGGTCCATGGGCTACCATGCCTTCGGGGATCCGTGGGTGTGAAAATTCCATTTTGGAGATATCACTGAAAAGATCTTACCATCATTGCTGGACTTCCTGTTTGCCATGGAGTCTTTTGCCATTCTTGTCCTTTATGCACATATTGTGTTCAACGTCTTGGGTGGCCTTCTTTTTTGCTTTCACTGACCAGTAAATGTCTTTCTCCTATTTTCAGGTAATTGCACAGCTCTTGGTAGCGTTCCACCTTGGCTTTAGCAGCGGCTTCTTGGTTGCTCATTTGGCAGCGATATAGTTCTGCCGATTTTCATCTGTCTTTTCTGCTTGCCATTTCCTAAAGGTTCTCTTCATCTCCTGCTCTTTCTCCTCCACTTGTTCAGTCCACAGCCAGGCCTGCTTGTCAACGTAACGGCAGCCTGATATTGTAACTCCACGGAGTTCCTTGGTGGTGGTGGCAACAGAGTCAGAAAATGCTGTCTAAGTGATGTCACTTGAAGCAGTTTTGTTGGGTGGCAATATGAGTTTTGTGCTCCTCTATTCTTTGTGGTTCTGTAGCTTCCACCATGGGCTAAATTCAACCCTTGGACCCAAATGAAGCAGCCCCAGTGACTCAGTGAGACTTCAGGAAGTGTTAAACCTAACAAGTCTTTTTCAGTCAAGGGAAGCTAATTGGGACTAACAAGGTTTAGAAGAGTTATGACGTAAATGAAGAACTAACTAGTTTTATTTGGCACAAGCTTTCATGAATGCACTTATTTGGTTCACCTGAAGAAGTAACCTTCCCGAAAAGCCAAATAAAAATCTGCATGGTACAACAAGACTTGGGATTTGTTATTTTATTCCTGCAATAGTCTCACAAAGCAATCCCTGTAAAAATTGAGTTATTCCCTTGTTCTTAAAATGAATGAGCCGATTGTGAGACTTGGACAACAGGGGAAACTTGGTTATATGTATCTGTATATTTACAGGATAAATCTTAAATGTGTCTTCTTTTTCTTAGCATTTGTCCCACTTGGTAGTGCGGTCCACTATTCTTGTTTTGGCCCTCCACTTGGTGCGGTCATGGGCTTGGTCCGGGTGAACCCAGGACAACTTCATGTTGTTGTCAAGGGTGTTTGTCCAGCATTATTTGGACGACCCCTCACTCGGGATCCACTGACCTCCAGGGTAAGACCCTTTTTGACCAGAGTTTTCTCATCAGCACACAGGACATGTCCAAACCAGCACAGTCGGAAAATAGAACATGTAAATATTCAGTATACGGTGAACCCTCATTATAACAAGTGGTTTGTTTAACAGAAAATCCGCTTAAAGGGGGGGGAAATTCAGAGACATGGAGAAATCGCTTAACAGAATTGCCTATTGGGTGAATCCATACAACAGAAAAAGGGTTGCAATTAGGGATTAATCCATTTTCAATGCATCCCTATGGGAAAATTGTACAAAGCAGAATTTCATTTGGAACTAATTAATTCCTTTATACAAGGTACCACTGTATTAACTTGCTTTGAATTTTAATTTTATTTTAATTTAATCTAACTACTCTGGCTGGCTTCCAAGAAAATACCCAGACAAAATGGAAACAGTGAATAAACAAAAGCAAAAATCCATTCCAAACCCCTCCCAATCTAGCAAGCGTGACTAAACGCAAGATGAGAACCATGAGGTCATCACAAAATAGCCTCAATGTTAAGATTTAAGGAGTCGAGAAAGTTTTAACCTCCTGTAAATGTGCACGGCAGTCATGATCCAAACTGAGCCTGGGTGCATTTACCTGAAGGTAAAGGAAATGAGTTCCGGGAGCCCAGCATGGTTTCAATATAACCAGAGACAAAGAGTTTGCCAGTGCCTGCATATGGCCACAAAGGTCAAGGAGTTTATTAAGGAGTTGGCAGCCTCCAAAGAAGGGATAGGAGAGATTACAGTGACATTCACCAAGCTTGAGAGGCCAAGATTTCAGCTGCACGCCATCTGTGTTTACAGCTTGGCAGCCTATCGTTTCCTCATAGCACATGTCAAAACATGTATCTTTCAAAGCATGCATCACCGAGGACTCTCTTGCTACTTAAAGAGATCACAGTTTCCTCCTAGGAGCAGAACACGCATTACAAACAACCATCACGCCAATAACCCCTCTTAGGCACACAAATCATGACAAATGGATTTGGTATACCCCTGTGACCCAGTGTTTAAAAGAGTTTTGTCTCCCCAAAGAGTTATTTGGGAGTGGAGGGTTTTCTTCAGCAAAGTCCCTTTTGCAGAGTCCCTTGGTACTTCTTCGTGTGCGGCAGCAACCTTGACCCATGATTAATGTGACAACATTGTATCACTCGGCTTCACATACTCCAAGTAACACCCTTAATGTCTGGTAGCATGGTGCTAAGTTTAGGATTTAATACGGGCCTTCAGTTATGTTGTCCACAAACTACCACCCGCCATGACTCAAAACAAGCTACAAAAAAAGAAAGGATAGGAAATGCTTTTTCAAGCTGCCAAAAATATAATCATAACGCAATATGCGAGCTTCCATGGATGGACACCGCATCATCAGGCTTGTACCAATATGAAGAATTTAAAGTCCAAAAGCTCTTGGCAAGATGTACCAGTAAATCGAGAGAGGTGTAGAAAGCAGAATGGTTGCTGTTTCAAGTTACAGCGGAAGCAGCGGTGGATATCACACCTCAGTTGTATGAAGAAGAGGGAAGGGGCATTTCCACCAATATTCCTGGGACAGAGGAGAGCCTGTGAGGTCCTTATAATTCTGTATCCCCTCCTCACTGGCCCTCTTTCAAGCTGCTGTGACACTGACCAGCTTCCTGTTTCCTACTAAGGAGGTTGCTCTTAAGGCTCAGCTGAAGGTTCTTGTTAAACTTTTGGCAATTTCACATATGAGTTCTTTCAAGAATGGTTGAGTGAATGCAATCCAGTGCTGGTGAATTGTTAATTCTTAGCATATTGATTAGACCCCAAATGTCCTCCTCAGCTGCTGCTATTTTATCATAACTCTTCAGTAACCTTCCCCCAAAACAAATTTGATGTGGGTGTCCATTCAACAAGAAGACTCATTAAAATGGTTCCTTTGGTCTCTCTCCAGTGTTCCTTCCCACCTTTGGTAGTCCTTCATACCTTTGACATCTAAGTGTTCTTGAAGAGTTTAACTCACAGCCCCTGGCTGACATTTGAGCCAGCCTAGCCAAATATAAACAAATATGGACTAGAGATGGGCACGACTTGAAAAAAAAATTTTTCGAGTTGTCGTTAGTCGGGCCAGTCCCATTTCGGGTCGTTTCCGGTTTTCGCGAAAATTCGCAAAAATTAGTCGGTTCGTTTTTTCGTTTTTTCGTTGTCGTTAGTACTGGTTTTTTTGGGGGGGGTAGCGGGCTCCTGGAGGCACCTCTGTGGGGTGGGTGCCTCCTCTGGCCCGCTATAAAGGGAAAGTGGGCTCTTGGAGGCACCCGTGGGTGCCTCCTGCCACTAGGAAGGGGAAGCAGGCTCCAAGAGACACCCCTCTACATGGGGGTCTCCCTTCCTCACCTGCTGCTGCTGCAAAATGCTATGCAATAGCCATATGGATATTGCATAACATAATGTGCAGACAGTGAGACCAGTGTGAGAGTGATAGGGTCATACCCGCCCTTCACAAGGCTCTGGCACCACCATGTCTCACACAGAAGGGAATTGTACTTGCTGCGTGTAGTGCAATGCAAGCAAGTAGATCTGGCTTTAAGGTGCCTTAGTGCAAGAGCTAGGGTTAGGCTAGTGACGGGTAAGGTTACGGTGGGCTAGTGGGTTGCACCTCTGGGTGCCTCTCTGACCCACTAAGAAGACAGTCTGTGACGTATGGGTACGGAGTCAAGGGTTAGGGTTAGGGCTAGGGCAGGTTTTAGGGGGCTTTTTTGGCACATCCCAGAAGTCTCCATGGCCAAGTGGCCATGCGACTGGTGGGATGGCTCCAGAAATTTGCATGGTTGTCCACTCCCACATGGCTGGCCACTTGGCCAGCCCATCATTGCGCACTGCGCAGGTGTAAATAAAATAAAATAAAATAAAATCAATGGAGGACAGAGGAGGAGAGGAGAGACATTTTGTTGCAAGAAAAAACCCTCTGCTACTGTGAAAAATCTGGCAGTTTATAAATTTTCGCGTGTTTCTGTTGTGCTTGTGTGTTTTTGGACCACGATTTCAAAAACAATATTGCATTCGCCGCCCCATTTTGGATCCCCCGCCCGCACCGCATGGCATGGCGATGGCGACTCGCGAGTCCGGCTGCCCAGGACGGGGGGGAGGCGGGACCCCCCCTCCAGAAACCACCCCTCCGGTAGGTGCCCTGCGCCCTTAGTCAAGCAGGCATTTTTCCGCCTGCTTTTTTTGGCCCGGGAATGGGTGGGGAGAGAGTTTAAAAGTTTTTTCCTGTGCCGTCCGTGCCGCTTGCTTGCGCTTTAATTGCGGCGGCCGGCGGCCGGCGAGACTGGGCTTTTTGCTGGCTGCGAGCCTGCGGCGAGTCCCACCAGAGCAGCCGAGGACGGGGGATGAGGGGGGAGGCCGGGGACCTCCAGAAACAACCCCTCTGGTAGGTGCCCTGAGGCACAGCAGGCATTTTCCCGCCTGCTTTTCGGCCGGGAACCGGGTTTTTTTAACTTTTAAAAACTTTTTTTCTGTGCCGCGTGTGGCATCGCGCGATCTCGCGATGCAAGTAACGAGCACGACAAATCAGACCAAAATTGTTCGTTCGTCGGTTCGAGCTCGAAGTCTGGGGGAGTAATTCCCGTTACCGTTTCCGTAGAGTAACGGAACCGAGTAACGGAAACGGAAACGGAAATACCGCTAAGTCGTGCCCATCTCTAATATGGACTAGAAGTGTAGTAGAACATCAATGGACCCCTACCAGAGATGTTCAGATTCTCCACAAGGCTGCATTAATCACAGGGTGTCTGTTTTAGCCCTTCCATCATGCAGAATGAGGTGACGACCTAGTGCCATAAATGGCAAAGAGCAGCACTGGTAACAGTGTCAGCAGCTCCTTATCAATTCCCCATGGATTCCCCACTGTTGGATAGAGAGCTCTGCCATGTAATTTGTCTTTGGGCATCAAAAGCTGGCACCATCTGCTACGGGAGGCAGCATGGTGCCACCACCAGTCATATAATAAAATGGAACTTCTACTTTATCTGGAAGTTGAGTCATGGCAACTGGACTTCTTTTCTTGAGAGGTTGAGATCTTCAATCTCTCAAGAAAAGAAGTCCAGTTGCCATGACTCAACTTCCAGATAAACTCACCTGGATGACTGAGAATCTTTACAAACTGCTACTTCAGTCTGGGTGTATACTAAGGAGGATGTGCTAACTTGTCCATTACCTCAAGTAGCAAAAAATAAAATATAATCCTGTGCTGGCCTTGTACAAGTAGTGTGGGGATGAGGATGGGGGGGGGGGAGATACAATGCAAAAGAAGACCTGAGAGAGAGGCAGAGAAGATTACCTGGCGGAGCGTATCTCTCAGAGACCAGCTGAGGCCAGGGAGGCGCGGAAGTCGATGACTCGTAGCCGCACCTTCTGGGTGGTTGGCCCTTCTCTATGGAATCAGCTACCAAGTGAGCTGCGCCTTGCATCGTCCCTGCCGGCCTTCAAAAAGGCTTTAAAAATTCTGCTCTTTAAGGAGGCCTATGGCGAGCTTATTTCTATCTAAAGTTTTTGTTTGTTTGCTTGTTCGTTTCGCCCACTGCCTTTTGATTGAGGGCCTTCTCCTTTCTATGCCCTACTGTTGTCCCCCCGCCACTGTTTTTACTACCTGTTTTTATTAATTGTATTTACTGATGTTTTGTGTAAACCGCCCAGAGTCCCTTTGGGAAATGTGTGGTATAGAAGTATAATAAATAAATAAATAAATAAATAAATAAATAAATAAATAAATAAATAAATAAATAAATAAATAAATAAGAACCAGTCATGATTTGTCCTTTTGGGCTGAACAACCCAAGCAATAAAACAGCAGACAATCCATTGCTTTCTGATACAAGAAATTGATTCAGAATAGAAAAATAACCAAGGCTGGAAGGAGATGATTCAAGCAGCCCATTATAAGCAGCAGCATTGCTTAAATTCTGGACAATGCCTTGCTGGTCATGGCATGAGCATTTTCACGCCCAGAGTTTTGCATAATTGCTTTTGTCATTGATCACCAGGAGCTAAACATGGGTTTTGTTTGCAGATCTGATTGCTCAAGCATGAATCTCTTGAGAATTCCTACCAGCTTTCTTGTAACATAATTTCTACATCATCTGACTTGACCTTAAAACCAGTAGGTATTCATTCTGATAATTGAGTCTAACCTCACTCTAAGAAGAAGCAGGATTCTGGACTCTGAAGGGATAACTGTACATGTTCTGTTGCCTTATTGGGTAGTTGCTTGCTCCTGAGTTGTTTAAAGACATGTTTGAATAGTACCTGTGAAAGTTATCTGGGAGTCTGGGTGGACCACAAACTGAACATGAGTCAGCAGTGTGACAAGGTAGCCAAGAAAGCCAATGCAGTTCTTAGCTGCATCAACAGAAGCCCAGTGTCTAGATCAAGGGAAGTGATAGTATCACTCTGGTCAGGCCTGGTCAGACCCCACCTGGAGCACTGTGTCCAGTTCTGTGCACTTCGATTTAAAAAGGATGTTGACAACCTCGAGCGGGTCCAGGATGGTTCAAGGTCTGGAAGAAATGTATTACGAGGAGCGGCTTGGGGAGCTGGGAATGTTTAGCCTTACAAAAAGAAGATTGAGCGGGGATATGATAGCCATGTTTAAATATTGGAAAGGATGTCATATTGAAGAGGAGACAGGTTTGTTTTCTATGGCTTCAGAGACTAGGACTTGGATCAATGGTTTAAAACTACAGGAAAAGAGATTCCATTTGAACATTAGGAAGAACTTCCTGATGGTTGGAGCTGTACGGCAGTGGAAGATGCTGCCACAAAGGAGGGTGGTGGAGTCTCTTTTTTTGGAGGTTTTTAAGCAGAGGCTGGATGGCCATCTGTTGGGGGTACTTTGATGGGGGTTCCTGCATGCCAGGGGGTTGGACTGGATGGCCCTTGAGGCTTCTTCCAACTCTGTGATTCTATGATTCTATTTACCTGTTTGTAACCTATACTCTGGTAATCCAAGCAACTCAGCATGATTAATTTACTCTTCAAATTGCTGCTTAACTGGGACTTCTTTGGTTACATTTCCTGTTTTATTTTTGGTTTTTCTTTGCCTCAATTGCACAAAACATATCACTGTATAACAGGGATGGCGAATCTATGGCACGCGTGCCAAAGGTGGCATGCAAAGAGCTTTTGCCTGGCACGCGACATGCTCCCTGCCCTCCCTACTTCCCCCTTTGCTGGACCAGCCATGAGGAATTTGTGGAGGGAGAAGTGGGGGGGGCAGAGAGCATGTCAGGTGCCAGGCTGCCCCTACCATCGCCGTCCCCATCGCCCCCACCTCCACCGCCCCCACTGCCATCACCGATGCCATGCCTGCCCCTCCCGCCATCCCGTTGCCCTTGCTTCCCTCGCCCCCACCCCTGCATCCCCGCTGCCGCAGATCCCGACCCCCACACACACACCGCCGCCATCCCCATCGCCATCACCCTTGCCACCTCCGCCGCCATCCCTGCCCCTTCCACCGCCGCCGTCAATTACCCTGACCCCGCTGCCCCTGTCGCCCTTGCTGCCTTCACCCCCCTGCCACCACCACCACCCCCCGCTGCCACTGATCCCGCCCCCCGCCCCCCGCTGCTGCCGCCTTCCCTATCACTGAATTTGGGTACTCAGTGCCAAAAAGGTTTGCCATCCCTGCTGTATAACCTTGCTGGTATTTTCTTGGGCGCGTTCGAACCCTTTGTAGCCATCCACCTACATTTGATTCTGGACTGCTGTTATAGCAATTTTTAAAGCTTTCAAGTGCCATCTCTAACTCCAGTTTTGAAACCGTGGATGGAATATGCTGTGTTTTTTTTTAAAAGAAAGTAATCTCAAAGAGGACAGGCAAACATCCATGCCCTCAAAATAAATCTCACCCACTGCATTGCTAGCAGTCTATGCTAAAATTTGAGCCTCAGAGTTGATACCTTGTGGTGGGTCCTCCTTCAGATGAAAACACGGACAGTTTCCCCAAGGCCAGGAGGAACAGAGACAATGCTTGTCTCCATTTCTCTTTCGCTTATTTCTGGAGTCAAAGCATTTGCATTCCTATTTTCACCTGACGAAAGTGAGGCTGCCTGTTGAGATATGGAAATTTGAATGCCGAAGCGCAAGCTGTTTTAGCACCTTATTTATGATGTTGTGCTCTCTTAAAATATGAGCGTGACAATGAATGGGATTTATATTCGCCAATAATATGCTCTAAAAGATAAATAAATGTGTATCTTCAATGGAAGTTAAAGTAATAAGGTATTTTTTGTTTATTTGTATTTTGCGTTTGGAGTGGAATGACCTGGGGCAGCAGGTGTGACTGCTTTAAGATGTCAGAATGCCTGAGTAAAAAAATCCGGCTTTTGTAATAGTTCACATTCTTGCTACTAAATCCCACATATTCATTCTCTGCAACTGGGATGGAAGGGATGCTAAAGTAGAGCTATGTGACATCGTGGTGTTTTTATTCTTTTTTTCTTTTTAAAGAAGACTGTCAACTCCATGTAAACATTTTATTAAGTACTTTTTAATTATTAAAACATTTCTCTCCTATCTGATATCGATGGATCTCAGGGCAGAGGGCAGTTAATAAAATCCCAAGAAACGAAATGCATGGAATTCCAATATTTGAAACCATTCAAGTACTTTAAAAATCCTTTCTGACAGCTTAACCATCCTTAACTCTTTCATTTTGACAGCTGGGCAAAACTACAACCTGAAATATAACTAATCAAACCTTTCTAAGACACCCTTCAGTTTTTAAAAAATAAAAGTCTAGATATTTAATTACCACTTTCAAGGAGAGATAGAGAATAGGTACTCCATTTGAGCTTTGACCAGCTGTCCTCAGGCAGAACAGTTTTAAGGATGATTCAGAACTGCCAAAGGTTCTTTGGTCTTTTAAAAATGAGATGCTACTTCATCATTTTATAAAGTTATAAAGCATTATAAACTAAAACAAAAGAAGGTATTTCATCAAGTAACAAAATGAAACACCATTTCCTATTTTAGAAATGAAATGTTTATCCTCCCTTGTCAAAACATACCAATGTCATCTTAGAGAATCGGGATAGCAAGCTCAAAATTGCAACCTGTATGCAGAGAGATGGGACCTAGGAATGGGTGGTATACCAAAAAGATATAGTGGTCTGTCTTGGAAGAGATGGGCTGTCAGATATATCAGTGCATAAGATGATTTAATGGTGATTGGGAAAGATCCCATGCAAGAATCATATGAAATCAAGAGGATACAGTAAAATCCAGCTTCTTTTACCCATAAATCTCTTTTGTTCAAATTTAAAGAGAGAGAGGATTGGCTGGTGGATACAGTCACCCCTGCCATTTCGCGGTTCAGTTACTGAAGTCCCACTACATCGCAGGATTGCAGTACCTGCACCTCGGGGCAGAGGGGGGGTGGCGGGGGCGATCGCGTCGCTCCATGCCGCCCCTCCGAGCTCCTCCGTGAAGCCTCGGGCTGCGGGGGGGTGGGGGGTGATCACGTTGCTCCGTGCTGCCCCTCCGCACTCCTCTGCGAAGCCTCGGGCCACGTGGGGGGATGATCGGGTCACTCCACGCCGCCCCATGCTCCACCAAGAAGCCTCAGGGCCGCGGGGGGCGGCCGGGGGGTGATCGGGTCGCTCCGTGCCACCCCTGTGCTCCGCCGAGAAGCCTTGGGCAGCGCGGGCAGAAGGCAGTGGGAGGTAAGATCCTGCAACACTGCCTGCGCACGCTGCCCCAAGACTTCTCGGACAGGCGCACGATCACCCCCCACCCATCCCCCAGGCCTCACCCCACCCGCTTCCGCATATTGTTGATTTTCATGCATCGCGGGTGGGGTGGGTCCCTAACCCCCACGATCGGTGGGGGGTTACTGTACATGTATGTTAGTAACTACTGTGGCAGCAGGCATGTAGCCACCAGCCAATCCTCTCTCTTTAAATTTAAATAAAAGAGGTTCATGGGTACAAGAAGCCAGATCTTACTGTATCCTCTTGATTTCATATGTTTTTTGCATGGGATCTTTCCCAATCACCATAAAATCATCCTCCACACTGATATATCTGACAACCCATCTCTACCCAGATGAACAGTTAACTAGAAATTGCTAGGTACCATTTCCCTGCACATAGACTGCAATTTCTAGTTAACGGTTCCCACTCTTGAGTTACCCACAAAATTGGGTAAATTTGGGATCTGTTCATTCCATAATGAATGATTTTGTATTGCTTTATTATGATTTTTAAAATATATATATTAATAATAAAATAAAATAGCAAAGTAAAATGTGTCCATCCTTAAAAGCTACTCATTCTCAAAATCAAAAGAAAGTCCCAGGAAGGGCCTTTGTCCTTACACTGTGCTAAATTTCATAATCCCATGACTGGCACATAAAAACATTGGTGGTTACTTCACGTCCTACTTTGTTCCACAATTACGTTCGTTCCGTGACAGCATTGTTCATGGTCATGTGGTTTTTTCCCTGTTCAATCCCTGTTTTCATTTACCCACAGGCATGATTACTTGTCTCGTGACAACTGTTACTTCACGTCCTTGTTTCGTGACAAGTACTGGATTTCCCTGACTTCGTTTAGCCTTTTTTTATTGTCAGGCTTCCGTTTTTCAACATTTTGAATCCCCACTGTGGGTGTGTTGGCTGTCTTGGGAAGCCCGGCAGGAGGAGCTGGGCGAGCCCTCACCACTTTCCACGGGCGAGCGGAGGTGGCGGCAGCGACATGGGTGGTGGGTGAGGCACCCCTGCCCCGAACTCAGCAGTCTGCGGGCTGGCAGGCGAGCAGGCAAGAAGAGCTCAGCCCTGCCTCCGGGACCCAAGGAGGATGGACCTATGCCTGACAGTGGTTCTCCACCTGTCCTTTCAAGAGCCGCCTTCTCCTGCAGGGACATGCAGGCAGCCGAGCCTGGCCTGGCGCAGGAGTTCCAGTCGGCTTTCTCGGTTGTCGGAGTATTCCTAGAGCAAAAGGGGAAACAGCCATTGCCCTTACTTCACGTCCCTTGTCACAGAACAGGAACCAGGAACAAAGCGTGACAACAGAATTCCTCAGCCCAGGGGCAGGTACAGCTCGTCACACTCTGTTCCCAGTTCAGAGGGCGTGGTCAAGACGAATTCCCGCTGTCATGCTATGGAGGTGAAGTAACCTTTTTTATACCGCTTCCAGGTGGAACAGCAAAGAGGGACAAGAGGGACGTGAAGTAACGGCCAATGTGGTATACCAGTTATAGCCTTTAGACTGTGACTTGGGAGGTCCATGCTCTCAGCTCCAGTAAGGGATGGAATCCACTGGGTGATCTTGGGCCAGAAGGTCAGTCCTTCTCTCCCAAACTACCTCACACAGTAGTTGAGGTCATCAAGTGAAGAGGGGTGGGGGAATATAATCCAGCCTCACTGGAAGAAAGCAAACAAATAACTTATAGTAACGTGGTGGTTTCCTTTAGTGAGATAATCCAGCTAACAGTTATTTATTTATTGGATTTTATTTATTGGATTTCATCTTCTTTTTTCCTGTTGACTTCAACTTTTTGCTAACTTTCTTTTCTTTTCCAGGGAGCCTTGTCTTCTCATGATGTGCTCAAAAGATGACAGCCCCCGTTTCATCCTGCTTGCTTCTAAGGAGAGTTCAGAGTTGATTTCATCTAGCATCCACTTATCTGTCTTTCTCGTGGTTTGTTATATCTGCAAAGCTGTCCTCCAAGACGAGAGTTGAGATAAATCAGATTTGTTCTTGCCTGACGCCTTTGCTGTCAAGCCATGTCCATACATTCTGGTATGAAATACCAACTAGAAGACAATCTTTGTGTCACTCTTCTGTGAGCCTTACAGTTTTCTAGTCCCTTCATAGCTCCCAGACTTCTTCCGATTTCTTGTCTGCAGTCCTCATGTGAACTGACGATTGAACTGATGCAAAATATTTGTTTAAAGCAAAGTGTAATGCTTGTATGCCACCCCATAGCTCTTAAAGCATCCTCTAGGCAGTTTACAAGTTAATAATGCCAGTCCCACACCGCCGCCACCTGTGCACACGTACACTGGGTGTTCGGTTTACTATCCTCAGAAGGCTGGAAGGCGGAGTCGATCTTGAGCCAGCTGCCACAGCCTGTTCTTCTGTTTCAAGCAGGCAGGTAGATGAGGTTGCCAACAAGCTCCTGCCAATTCTCTCAACCTGTGAGATACAATAATAAAAAAATTAAGTGTTCTCAAGTCAATTCTGATGTACAGCAGCCCTATTCAGGGTTTACCAGTCTCTTCTCCTAGGGGTGCCCTGGGACTGCCCCGCTTGCCCAAGGCTGCGGCTGGTGGGCTCATCACCTATAAAACACACTAAGGAGAATTGAACTCCCGGCCTTAGCTCTGCAGCCAGTTCTATCCGATACAACTCTATCCTTGATATTATAGCTGTAAGAAGAACCTTGACTTGTTCTTTTTATGTTAATGGGGCCACAAACTCCTATGGAGAAAAAGTGAAACATCTCACTTGGGGCTCAGTGCAGACCAGTGGTTCTCGACCTGTGGGTCCCCAGATGTTCCTGGACTGCAACTCCCAGAAGTCTTCATCACTAGCTGAGCTGGCCAGGATTTCTGGGAGTTGCAGACCAGGAATATTCGGGGACCCACAGGCTGAGAACCACAGGTGTGGATGCTACCTACATCACTGGACAATGCAGGCAATATCCTTGTGTTCCAGAAGGAACTTTGCAAGACGTGGTCCTCCTCTTGTCCTCCATTCACGGCCAACGATGGGGCATTTTGCAAGTAAAGAATGAAAGTATTCTGTAACTTCTTGCGGGACGCTATTAAACCACAGCTTGTGTGTGTGTGTGTTGCATCATTACAGTCGTGACCAAATCTTCATGACCCCACGTCCATCGAGTGTTTATTGGCAGGAATACTGGAGTGGCTTGCCAATTCCTACTCCAGGCGCCCCTACAGCACCTGGTATTCCATGGTGGTCTCCCATCCAAGTACTAGCCAGGGCTGACCCTGCTTAGCTTCCGAAATCAGGCGAGATCGGATGTGCTTAGGAAACAATAGATATCCCAATGAAGTCCAAAGGCAACTTAACCTCTTCTGTTGCAAGCCTGCCTAATTACAACAGGGCCCCTCTTTTATTTCTGAAGGGGTTTTAAAATCACTGGATTATCTCAGTGTCACCATGAGTGTCTGGTCTATTTTTTTTTCCTTTTAATACAGTGAGCATGACTGAGCAAACAGCTGCTATCCAAATTGACAGCTCAAGGGCTTTTTGGAAAAAGGCACCCTTTTAATGTTCTGACAGATCGTTTAAAAACAACAACAGGGCGAACATTTGTTATATGCTTTGTTTTTGAACCACTGAGCAGGATTTATGCTCCTAGACTGTGCGGAACAGCTTTGCCAATTGGCCATGTCTTGAATGGTGTTTTTTTTTTCCTTCTCTCACTCAGCACATGAATTTCCTCCTACTGCACCAAGGAGATGAATAGACGATCTGTGGTCCAGACTCTTAAACCCACTTCCCATCTTTTACTCCTTGCCTTTTAAACCTTTCAAATACAGTAATTGCTTGTTGCCATAGCACCTAATGGGCTTTCTTTTTAGACCACCTCTCCTTCCCCCTAGGAAGATTGACTCAGTTCCTCACGTGAAACCCAAAGAGCCATTAAAAAGAAAGAAAGGTATAGCACACAAGAGTATTGGAAGCACAGGGGTTCAAATCCACAAACACAGTCATGCATTTTGTTTTAAACGTGTGTTGCTTTAACAGGTTAGTTTGCTTGGAATTTAAAGCATTGTAAAATGTTCTTTGATTGAATTTCTTCTGTTCCATAATGATAGGAAGGGACAACATTCATATAGTTTTAGTATGTCTCACATCTAACAGTAGGTTCAGATTTGTATACTTCCTTTTTCCTCTTTATTGTCTCTTTGATGACTTAGGGTGCAACTACATTGCACTTTACCCTCTGGTTTGTCTCTTAGCTGGCAGAGGTAAAATGATCATCTACCACACTTCAATGGGGCACCCGTGGGCCTGTCGTATGGTAACCTTAACAGTGATGGGATGTGGTATTGCAGGGGAATAATTCCCCTCAACTGAACATCTGTTGTCACAATCTCCTCCAAACAATTTTTCTAGGGGTGGGGGTGGGGGGTTAAACTATGCTTTTAAAATTTAGCGCTTTATCAGAATTGCATTATATCACTTCAAAAAAATTAATGTAAAAAAATGAATGAAATGAAAGGAATGGTATTAACAAGGTGAGACAACATTTCTGGTAGAAATTCCCTTTCTTTGTTGATGGTAGATGTCTTTGCTCAGGTCATAGGTAACTGCTAGAGATGGGTGTTTTGTTTTGGAAGAGGTCCAGTTCTGAAACAAAACACAGCAGCATAGCTGCCGTTCAGAACCAGGATACAGCCTTCAGAATGAAAGCAACCACTGACTTACCTTCCTTTGGGTTGCATGGGGACAAACCCCAATCAGGAAGCAGCCTGTGACACATCATTTTTCCTTCTCCCTGGTGCTGTCCAATCAAACAGGAGGTGGGATGATGCATGTCCTTGCACAGCTCCTGATTGGCCAGCACCAGGGAGAAGGAAAGATGACAAGTCACAGGTTGCTCCCTGATTGGAGTTTTGCCCAGCACGACCCAAATGAAGGTAAGTCAGTGGTTGATTTCATTACGGAGGCTGTATCCTGGTTCCGAATAGCAGCTGTCCTACTGTGTTTCGTTTTGGAACTGGACTTCTTCTGAAATGAAACACCCATCTCTAGTAACTTCAGTAGGCAGGATATCTTCCACAGTAGGAATGAAATGAATTGTCAGAAGTTTTCTAGGTAAAACTCCAGAACAAGGATGAGTAATACTTTTTTTTGGACCACTATAATCTCACACACAGATGCTAGCTTCTGAATCATACAAGATACTTGATCAGGCTGGGACTGCAGACTCAAAGGAAAAGAAGTTAAATTCAAAAGGAAATTGGCAACGATTATTGGGTAGTGTAGATTTGGGGCACGAAGTTGCCTTGTACAACTTGATCCAGACTCTCATACAAAATCAAAGCTAACCCAAGATACTTTGCTGCTGGGGCCTAAAACTTGTGACATGAAAGAGTTTATAGCACTGAAACCAGGTGAATCATTTTAGCATCTGAGACAGGGCGTCTCACAATCCCTACATAGTAAGAATGCGGTTAAATGCATCATGATTTTTGCTCCTTTCATTACCACCGTCAACGTCTGTTATCTAAGGACAACCTGCTTTCTGATCTCACCAAAGATGCTGCAGCATTTCCTTTTCGTTATCTTAAAGGCATTCCAGAGCCTGAATGTAGTGTGTGCCCAGAATTAATGGAGCCCCTGTTTTGAGTTGCAAACAATACATGCATGGATGCAAACCTTAACATGTGTGCCTAACCGGTAGGAGTTAGTAAAGCATTAGGGGTGGGAGCAGATGTCAGGGCAGCAGAGTGTTTTAAAATAAATAAATAAATAAATAAATAAATAATCCAGGCACACTTTAAAAGAAATGTTTAAAAGTGTTTTGAAAATGGCCAACGTTTTCTGCAATAAAAGCCCTTCGTTGGATCACGCCTTCCGTTCACTTTGGAATCCTTTAATTTAATCAAGACATGAGACAATAGAAGATTTGAAAAAGGAAAGCAAATCGAGCTAAGAGAACAGGAAGCTGGAGAAAAGAAGGAGACGGATGATTCTTTTCTGAGCACTTACAAGGTCTGAGAGATCCATGCTTCTATGAGGATCTGATGCTTTCTTCATCTTTCTTGCTCTGGAATTGGGATGAAATTGGTGCCAAAGCTGCAGCGGCTGCAGCAATATTTTCTCATTTCGCTTGATATGATATTTCTTTTCCCGACGAGTCATAAAATCGAGGTCCATTTCAGTCTGGTGATCTCCTGGGCTCCTGTGTCACTTTGGTGCGTGGCTTTTACGAAGGCTATTAAATCACTTCCAGTTACATTTCAATGCAGGTGGTTAAAGAGTGCTATGGTCAGCAACCTTCAAGTAAAGATAATGTGATGCATGATTAGGTGTGACATTCAGTCCCCCAAAGACGCTCCATCCGAAGACGGCGATTCCTCTCTTCGTTAAAAGCGAATCAAGCAATGCCAGTTTTGGTCTTCTTTGGCGCTTGGCAAAACTAAAATATATTGCTCCCTCTCACTTCAATGGGTATTGATAGATCACTTAAGCTAACAAATTAGTCTAATAGATGTTGAGTCTTTATTGACTGCAACTGACTTCTCTGAAATGTTGCCATACCGAGCAATCTCTCAAACCATGAGATAGAACCAATTAAACCATAATATCTGGTGTCAGCTGCCTTGCTGAGTGGCAACTTAATTAGAAAGTGTTCTTCTAACGATGGGCATTCTGAAGTGTAAAAAACTCTACTAGAAATGGTTGCATGGATCACCAGTTCAGCGGTTGGATCAGCAGTCCCAGGTCTTGGCGCCTCCGGCAGGCACCCTCTTGAAGGAAAGTGCCCCCTGCTTACTGCTTCTTCCAGGCATGTCCTCTGAATTTATCCCTCTTGGATAAATTGAAAGGGTGGGGAGGGGAACAAAGGTCTTTTATTGATAAACATGGGTGTGCGTACTTCCCATATTTCTTTATAGCAGCCTGGTCCAAATCCCCGCTGAGCTGAAAGAAACAGGGCAACCCATCCCATCACGGTCAGGGTTACCATAGGACAGGTCCATGGCTGCCCCTCTGAAGTCAGGTAGACGATCATGCATTGAAGAAGTTAAGTCAGCTGAACCAGTGCAAAATAAATCAATTCCATAAGAACAAAGAAGAAACAAATGTCTATGGAAAATGACCAAGATACCCCCAAACTTAGCTTCTATAGTTGATGGTAAATACCTTGAAACTGTGCCAGCTGAGAGACACGTCAGAGGGTAAAACGCAATGTAGTTGCACCCTAAAAGTCAATAAAGAGGAATGGGAATCTCTGTTCCCAGGACTAGCCCAGGGTATTTTATTGCCTATTGCAAATATAACAATGCTGGCCCACCCATTCCATGTACCAAAGCCCATCAGATTGGTAGCTGCATTTCCTTCAACTGGTGATGGGACAGCAGCCACCACTGTGCAACCATCCATCTTTCAGTCTGTCTGTACATCTGTTTGTCTGTCCATCAGTCATTCTGTCTGCCTGCCTGCCTGTCCTTCTGTCCATCCCTCCATCTCTCTGTCTGTTCTCTTGTCCATCTTTCTGTCTCTGACAGCCCAGTACCAGTTCGAAGCCTAGGGTTTGATGACCCCTGGTCTACAAAATACCCTCTTGTACTCACTCCCATTCACAAAGTGACACCAAGCCAGGGCAAATCTCATAAGTGGACTCCTTTTTTTATTGGTTAACCACTTCTCACCCAAACACAAAGCAATGGTCAGAACTGGTTTTCAGCAAGTGTGAATGGCCAGCAATCTTGTATAGTGTCCATCATTGGGGTTTAAGTAATTTTGTTTAAAAGAAAGACAAAACTTGATGATAGTTTTGGTCAGCCAAGAAGCAAACAAGGGATGAGGACATACAGTGACACAAATAAATGTTCTGAAGCGTATCAAACTTAAACAACATCCTCTTCTGACCTGCCCTAAAAGTTTCATTTCCTGGTTGCTAACTGCAACTGCTCATTGACCACCTGGGGAGTTCCCAGTGCAGTAGGACCACCGTATCCATGGGGGATTGGTTCCAGGACCCCTGTGGATAGTGAAATCCAAGAATAAGACCAAACACTCTTATCCAAGGATAATGGTGATGACAAGGGTGGTGGAGTGCCAGGGCAAAAGCGTTCACCCTGACAACCCCCCAAATGCTGGGCAGTGCAGCAGTGGCAGCATCGGTATTTTTTTTCTCCTCACCACTACCACCAGCAGCAAACCGCCCTCTTCGCTGCTGGGCTTGGAGGGGGGAGAGAACTTATCAATGCTGTTGGTGGCTGGCCTGTGTCAGCAAAAAACACCAAACAAAAAACTTACCGGTGCCACAGCTGATGTTGCCACTTGCTAGCCAACCTCCTGACTGCCGGGCTCAGCAACAGGCCTGCAGAGGTGGCGGGGGCAGCAGGAGTGGTGAAAAGGAGAAAAAAAACACCAGTGCTGCACCAGCCAGGCATCCTCCGGATGTGTGGGGACCTTAAGGACCTGCCTGGCCAAAAGGCCTTTGAACTTCCTGCTTGGGTCCCAGGGGGGAGGACCGGAAGTTTGAGCTTGAGTGGGAAGTTCAACACTTCCAGTCCTCTCTGCCTGGGACCTGAGTGGGAAGTTCAAAGGCCGGTTGGCCCGGTGGATCCTTAAAGTCCCCACCCAACCCATCCGGAGGATGGCTGGCCAGTGCCAGTGGCGGCAGCGGTGGGAATGGTGGCGGCAGCGGCAGCACTAGCAGTATCGGCAACGGAAATGAGGGTGGTTGGCCAGTGTGGCACTGTTAAGTTTTCTTTCTCCCCCCCCCTCCTCCTCGTTGCTGGGCTCGGGCCTCCCCTGCACCCACTGATCACCAACCGCAGATAACTGAATCCGTGGTTGGTGAATCAGCGGATGCAGTGGTCTTACAGTACAGTTTTGCCTGCATCATACACTGGCAGTGTTGAGTCAAAAAGTCACCACTGGTCTCTTAAAAGGTTTCAGCGCTCCCCTGTCCTCCCGCCAAGGCCTTGTCAAGCACAAACTGAGGCTTCAGTGAATCTCGGATTGGTTTTGCCAGAGTGTTGGTTCTCATCCGATATTAGCAGCGTTATTTCTAATGCCCAAAGCAACAAACAAACGGCCAACTGGTATGTTTCCACCTGCAACATTTTCTGCAGAAGTTACTTTTTTATGTGGTGGTGGGGGGAGAGACAAAACAAAGTCTATCATTCTCCTCACTGGGTTTGCCCCCCCCCCCCGTATTAGCCTTGGGCAAGTGTCAAGTCCCAGGATGCCTCTGCCCCCCTCCCCCGGCAAGAAGAAAAGAAGACTAAATCAATTCAGAGCACTCTCTACCTCGAAAGTCCTGGGAAGGGATTGATGCCATTGGAATTGATGCCATCAATGATGGCTGATGATAGTCAGATTTTTCTTTTCGTATTGGCTAGACTATCAGATACGCACCCCTGCAGGGGCAATACTGTTGAGGATGAAGCTGCAATGAACTTCTCCCATCCTCTGTCTGCCGTGTCTTCGCTGAGCCTTTCCGTGGACGGTGGCAGGGCCAAGTCTATGCATGACTGTTCGTCAGCCTGACAGCCAGATCCTCTGTGAAAAACCGATGTTCGCTATGAGCTGCGGGTGGCAGGCTCTAGCCTTTGGCAAGTAATGAAATCAGCCTTCTTGAAAAGTGGCATTCTTCTCCCCTCTGAGATAGCAAATGAGTGCAATTTATTTGAGCATTAATCATCAGTGAATAATCTAGGGAGAGAGAGAGAAGAGGGAAAGGGCGGCAGTAATCAGAACCGAGTATGACTCAGGCTCCATCTTAAACCTCTTGAGAGGGTGAAAATTGTTCCTCTCTCTCTTTCTCTCTCTCTCTCTCTCTCTCTCTCTCTCTCTCTCTCTCTCTCTCTCTCTCTCTCTCTCTCTCTCTCTCTCTCTCTCTCTCCCTCTCTCTCTCTCTCTCTTTTGGTGGTGGGGAAAGGAAGCTGTCCCCTAGGGCTGTTTCGGGACTTCCCACTAGCCTCTGAAAACAAGATCATGGTTTTCATATGCTGGCACCCTGTTTTGCAATGAAAATTTAAACAGATGCTGTGGGTTGCCTTTCTTGTTAAACCAACAGAACAATTGCTGTTGTGCCTCATTAGAAGAAGGCCGTGAACCTGAATGAAACCTCCTGGAGAGGTAGCTCTGTTCCCTGGCTGTAAGAAAAACATGAGGGATGGTGTGGCTCCGAAAAGCACACGTTTAGTTTATGATCCTATAACCCAGGGGAGTGGTATCAGGAGACAGATATCTAGTCTCATGAGCTCCCAAACACATCTGGTGGGGCCACTATGAGAGATAGGAAGCTGGCCTAGGTGGGCCTTTGGCCTGATCCAGCATGGCTCTTCTTATGTTCTTATGTTCTTATGTAACCTGGGGGGTCGACAAAAATGAGACCTGGTGCTCACTGCAGCTCAGATCCTCAGCTTCTTATAGCAAAATTCAAACTTAAACTGAAGAAAGTACAGAAGACCAATGGGCCAGTTAGGTACAATCTAAGTCAATTCAATTCAATTCAATTCAATTCTCCTTTATTGGCATAAATATTTTAAAACAGAGATGCAGTTACATAAAATGTAAGCCAGTCTCAGGGTCTAAAAGGAATAAGCTAGTCTAAAGTTGAAGTAAATATTTGGCTTGTAAAAGGAATGGGGTTATTTTTCTGATGGATCAATAATATTTGGCTACTGACTCTGTCAGGCTGGGATTTTTGTCAGCCACAAGACGTGAAGTAATGATCTCTGGGATAGGTGGGAGTTTGGAAATGTAGGGGCCAAATAATTGTTGACAAATGATATAATGTGACAGACAACGTGTCAAAATATGGGAAACAGAATCAGGTTCTAGCCGACAAAACTTGCACAGTCTATTCTTATAAGTGGTTTTAGAATATCTGCCAAGAGTGACAGCAGAGGGAAAGATAGTCAATCTAGCCAGCATGAAGGCCCGTCGTTCTTGCGGGTTCAAAAGATTCCTAAGATAGTTTGATCCATGTTCAAAACTGGGAGATAAGCCATCATAGAAAAGGGAGTAAGTAGGGTTTGTTCCTTCGATAATGGTCTGTCTCTCTATGTCCCAAATTCTTTGACAGATAAGATTGTATAGATACTTTTCCTTGCAGTCCGATAGAGACTCCAAGTCAATTCCGATGGACGCTATTTTTGAGCAGATATTCTGGTGCCATTTTGGCATATTGCGCAATTAAAAATTTATCAATCAATACTGAGAAATCAAAAATTTTAATATTCTCTAAAAGCTGTAAACATAGAACCTGGGAACTTGAAGGCAATCTAAGTCAAATCCCTTATGAATACACAGTGAAAGTGAAGAATAGATTTAAGGAACTAGATTTGGTGGACAGAACACCTGAAGAACTATGGATGGAGGCTTGTAACATTGTACAGGAGGCTGCAATGAAAACTATACCAAAGGGAAAAAATGCAAGAAAGCAAAGTGGTTGTCCAATGAGCCCCTACAAATAGCAGAGGAGAGAAGGGACGCAAAATGCAAGGGAGAAAGGGAAAGATACAGAAAATTAAATGCGGACTCCCAAAGGATAGTGAGGAGAGAGAGGAAGGCCTTCTTGAACGAACAATGCAAAGAAATAGAGGAAAACAATAGAAACGGGAAAACCAGATATCTGTTCAAGAAAACTGGAGATATTAATGAGACATTTTGTGCCAAGATGGATATGATTATATTTATTTATTACATTTATTTTTATAGTTCTATACCACAAACTGATTTTCTTCAGATGGGAACACTGGGTGGCAACAACAACTTATGAGACAGCCCCAAAACATAATAATAATAATAAAATAGACAATGAAAAATAAAAAAACAAAAACCCAGTAATACAAAAGCAACAACAAGAAAGACACAGCAAGAAGCAAAAAAAAATTCATAACAAACAACAAACACAGGAGGAACAAACGCAGGATGAGTTCCAGCAAGATGGCAGCTGGCAGCTGCGTTTTGCGATTGCTCTCAGCCTTGCTTTGGTTTGTTTTTATTTTCTCTGTGTTACTTTGCTTTAGTTTTAGTTTTTGAGTGCTTGTGCTGCAGTGGTCTGGCAGGAGAATCAGATGGTGCCATTGGGTACATACGAGGGAAGAGTTTGTGAGGCATGAAACTTACTCGTCAGCCCCCCCTGGCTGGCGTGGACGTGTTGGGCATCAGTGGCCACGGTCTCTCAGCATTGTTTGGCTGGGTGCTGTCGCCATGGCGGCTGTTGGAATTTTGTGCATGGCAGCTTGCTGGGTTGGGCACCGTGACTGTTTTTGCTCTTGGCCTCTGTCCGGCTCCGTTTTTGCTCCTGGCCTCCACCCAGCTCTGCCTTGCCAGTTGGGGCTCCTGTTCTGGTAGTGTTGGGTCATGGGAGATACACTTTGAGCTGGAGGACCAATCAGGTTAGAAGAACTAGGGACAGGCAACTTGTGTCTGTCCCCCATTCTGATCTTCCGGCTCACTGCCATATGCCAGGTGCTCTGTCCGTGCCTCCAAACTGTCTTGTTTGCTGCTCACTACCAGGTTGTTCCATAACAAGACACCTATCATTCCCCTGGTAACTGGCTGAGCAGTGTAAGAAACAGGTAGCTAGGCTAGGGTGTGACCCAGCCAGGATCCTGTTACCCTCCAATGCAGAATGACGTTTCTTCCACCTTGTGTTTGAAACTTGGCTACTTTCTCTTGGATGAGTGGGCCAACCTGGCTTTTCCTTACCGGGACCTGGGTGGGTGCAGAGGGGGGAGTGTCTCTTTACCAGCTGTGCCCACCTGGGTTTTGAGTCCAGCACCTAGGCAGGTCAGATCTTCCTCCAGGTATGAATGGAGCTGCTGAGTGGTGACCCACTCTACCACTTTACCCATGAAGGGAACGTTGGTAATCTGGTGGTAATTAGACATACCGTCCATTGCCAAGCCAGGTTTCTTGAGAATGGGCTTGACCACCGTGTCCGTCTCCTTCAGCCGACTGGGAAAAATCTCATCCCTGAAGGAGGCAGTGGCAATCATAGCAGCCCATTCAGGCATGCTCCCTCCTGTGATCTTGATGAGCCGTGATGGGCAAGGGTTGAATGGGAAAAACACCACCCTGCAGTGAACCTGTGCCCTGGAAGCACCAGCTGATGTCACAGGCCCAAACTGGGCTCTGGGCAGGGACTGCACCTGAGACTGCCAACTGATGCTGAGCGGTTCATGAGGCTCCCCAGTCCCCGGAATTATTGACTTTACAGTTGGACAGTTGAACTTCACCAGTTTACGTGGAAGACCCTTGTTTAAAATTTGCCCCTGCTGAAGTGGTGGTTCATGTTCCTTAAGAGAACGATAATAAATAAGTTACCTTTTCCATACTATTTCTGCTTTTCTAGGGTCCATGGGGGAGGGGTCGCCTAAGGTTCAGACTGAACCTAATCAAATATGGTAATAGATGGTAGTCTAATAGGAGGAAGGGTCTGCTCCCCAATCTTAAATGCTGGCTTGAAGTCCAAAGCACACTTGTGGCAGGTGACATACCAGGCAGCGTCCCAGCTGAGAATGATGATATAAATTTGCCCCATGGCCACTGCAGGCACCCCAAGGGAGCCCCAGGCAGCAAACAGGCACAAGGGGGGAAAGTCCTAGTCCTCCAGGGGAGCAAGAAGGGAAAACCAGCAGCTCCCCTCTGGCACAGACCACGTGGTAAGATTCAGCCGAGAAGTCCTGCCACCGCCCCCACCGCCATTGCCTTCACCCACATTAAATGACAAAAATGGTAGGGGCCTAACAGAAGCAGAACACACCAAGAAGGGATGGCTAGAGTACACAGAGGAATTATACCAGAAAGATCTGGATGTCCCTGGTAACCAAGATAGTGTGGTTGCTGACCTCAAGTCAGACATCGATGAAAGTGAAGTCAAGAGGGTTTTAGAAAGCATTGCAAACAACAAGGCCAGTGGATGTGATGGCATTCCAATTGAACTATTTAAAATCTTAAAAGAGGATGTTGTAAAGGTAGTACATGCAACATGCCAGCAAATTTGGAAAACTCAGCAGTGGGCAGAGGACTGGAAAAGATTGGTCTACATCCCAATCCCAAAGTAGGGCAATGCCAAAGAATGCTCCAGCTATTGTACGATTGCACTCATTTCACATGCTAGCAAGGTTATGCTCAAAACTCTAGAAGGGAGTCTTCAGCAGTATGTGGACAGAGAACTCCCAGAAGTGCAAGCTGGATTTCGAAAGGGCAGAGGAACTAGAGATCAAATTGCCAACATGTGCTGGATTATGGAGAAAGCTAGAGAGTTCAAAAAAAAAATCTACTTCTGCTTCATTGACTATGCCAAAGCCTTTGACTGTGTGGACCACAACAAATTATGGCAAGTTCTTAAAGAAATGGGAGTTTCTGACAACCTTATCTGTCTCTTAAGAAACCTATATGTGGGACAAGCAGCAACTGTCAGAACTGGATATGGAACAACTGAGTGGTTTAAAATTGGGAAAGGAGTATGACAAGGCTGTATACTGTCACCTTGCCTATTTAACTTATATGCAGAGTACATCATCAGAAAGGCAGGTCTGGATGAATCACAAGCCGGAATTAAGATTGCCAGAAGAAATATCAACAACCTCAGATAAGCAGATGATACTACTCTGATAGCAGAAAGTGAGGAGGAATTAAAGAACCTCTTAATGAGGGTGAAAGAGAAGAGTGAAAAAATGGGCTGAAGCTCAACATCAAAAAACTAAGATCATGGCCACCAGTCCCATCACCTACTGGCAAATAGACAGAGAAAAAATTGAAGCAATGTTAGAGTTTACTTTCTTGGACTCCTTAATCACTGCAGATGTTGACTGCAGCAATGAAATTAAAAGACGCCTGTGTCTTTGGAGGAAAGTGATGGCAAACTTAGGTAGTATTTTAAAAAGCAGAGACATAACTTTGCTGACAAAGGTCCAGATAGTCAAGGCAATGGTTTTTCCAGTAGTGATATATGGAAGTGAGAGCTGGATTATAAAGAAGGCAGATCGCCGCAGAATCGATGATTTTGAGCTGTGGTGCTGGAGGAGAGTCTTGAGCGTCCCCTGGACAGCAAGGAGATCAAACCTATCCATCCTGAAAGAAATCAACCCTGAATGTTCACTGGAAGGACAGATTTTGAAACTGAGGCTCCAGTACTTTGGCCACCTCATGAGGAGTGAGGAGTCCTTGGAAAAAGTCTGTGATGTTGGGAAAGATTGAAGGCAAAAGGAAAAAGGGACGGCAGAGAATGAGATTTTTGGATGGCGTCATCAATGGAACCAACATGGATTTGACCAAACTCCGGGAGGCAGTGAAAGACAGGAGGGCCTGGCATGCTCTGGTCCATGGGGTCACAAAGAGTCAGACATGACTGAACGACTGAACAACAAATGTACACTTCCATGTGTTTCAAGTGTTAACCCTATGAGGAGACATGTTATCCTCCCAACTGAGGGAAACAACAGACCAAAATGGGTGGGATGAAATCCATTCCACTACTTAGAAGGCACAAGTCAGTAACTGAATATAAGAGTCTGTTTTTGTCCTCTTTCTTTCTGATTTCTTGTGGTTTATGGAAATCATAAATGCAGGGGGCTTGGCGAGGGGAGTGGGGGGAGTCATAGTCCTGGGGACAACGGCACATGAGTACAGACTTGGAATGGCCTTCTAAGAAATGTGACTGTTCCAACTGTTGGAATGCTGACACGAATCCTTTGTGGGGTCCAGGCCAATCAAGGCACTGTTGCAACACACACCGGGATCTGAGGGGTCAAAGTGCTGTTCCCTCCCTGCTTAGCTGAAACCCACACACACCCAATTGGGGAGGGGGACCAGTGCGCTAAGCTATGGGCTGATGTGCACATATACAGTGCATACCTATGGAGATCCATAGAGCTTCCCACATTATTTTTGGACTGCCTTCAATCCATGGCTATCGTGGATGTCATGACAAGTGCCTGAACTTGCAACACAGAATTCTTTACCGGAACTTTTTCCACTGTCTTCATGCAGTTTCTCTTCTTCATATGCCATTCATCCACCTGAAGCCCTTATCTATCTATGGTGACAATTGAGATGTATAATTTAATGGGCCACCTCCTTCTGTTTCCTAATTGGAGTGGCATTCATTAATTTAGCAGCACCCGTTGCTAGGCAGAAGGTTTGCTGCTCTGGATCGGAGTTAATCATCAAACTTTTTTTTAAGTGCATTACCCATGTGGGGAAGGGGGTCTGGGAGAGTGCATGCGCGCACACATGCATGCAGGCTCATGTGTGAAGATGAAGGCACCTGCCGATGGACTGGAATGGTTCTGCCTGAATACAGGCACCTGATTGGTAAGCCGAGCCTCTGCTGCCTCAGCTGTGAAGGATGTGAAGTGTTTTGCCAGCCGTGTTTCTGCTTCCTCAGTCAGATGATGTGCTTCAGCCACAACGTTATTCGCCAGTGTGACGTTTTTGCAGTGCTGACATGCCATGTAGGCTGCGCTAGCAGATGGAACCCCATCCTCTCCCTAATCATGAGCGATGAATGAACTTATTTCATTAATTCTCATTTGCATTGTCTGCTTGATTACATTTCCCTTGCCTTGAAGCACAGTGTTACACTGCTCATTCTCCAGTACAAGGTTGTGCTCTGCGAAAAGCAATAGAGATACTTCAGGTGTTGGTGCCACGCCATTCTCCTTGGATTCTCAGTCTTTCACTCCACCGTTCCCCTGTGTATAGGGCTACCAGTTTCACTTTATTATTGTCACATTAATAAATACAGCGTAAAATCCAGTTGTTAGTCCCAAACAGAGCAGAGTCCACAGCCAGGCACCAAAACCATATGTGGACGTGAACCTCTAGCCAACTTCTTTTGTGGGTTTTTGGCATTTTCTGTGTACAGTATGTGGTCCATGGGACCCCAGAACGGATCATCTGAGTTTCCATTATTTCTTACCGGGAAATTTGCTTTGTTATAAGAGAGCTTTGGAAGCATGTTTCTGGAATGGATTATGCTCGTAAACCAAGGTATTACTGTAACCTGGGAACTTTATATTTCTTGGTCTGCAATTCTCAGATTCCTCCAGTCAGGATGACCAATTCTGTAGGTTGCTGTTTTGACTAGTGCTAGACTACTCTCTGGGCATTTTGCAACATAATTATACAAGGAGCACTTTGCTCCCCACTGCCCAGCGAGCTAGATACTCTTTTTTAGGATCGAAGGCTGAATCATTGAGCCAGTTACTGGAACCCATCAAGATCGAACTCAGATTATGAGCAGCGGCTTGACTACAGTAACTGCAATTTAGCCACTTGCCATGAGGCAGTACCCTCAAAAAAAATTCCTAAATTCTAATCTGTGTTGCACAACAGCAACTCTCTGGGGTTTCAGTTAGGACAGGGGTGTCCAAACTTTTTTTCAAGGAGGGCCAGATTTGGTGAGGTGGAAATGTGCAGGGGCCGACCATTCAGCCTGAAAGGGGGGGGGGAGGGGAGAGAAAGGACAGACGCAAATGCTCTGGTTTCCAGGTGCTCAACGGCCCAGCAGCTATTGCATGGCCCAGGAATTGGCCCATACACACCTAAGACACACCACTGCTCCCATATGCTGCCCTCCCTTGCAAGGAGGTGGGGAAGATGCTGCAGCAATGGAGCCAGCAGCAGGTAGGCAGGATGGGTGGCTGAGGGGACGGAAGGAGGCTGGGAGGGCAGGCAAACCATAAAACTGCACGCTGATGTCTCTAGCCAGCACAGGGAAGGGCTGGCTGGTGGGGATGAGTGACAGGCTGAGCCGGCGGAGAGAAGAGGCTGAGGGCCATTCACCATTTTAAATCGGGCTGCATTTGGCCCCCGGGCCGGACTTTGGACATGCCTGAGTTAGGAAGAGGTCTCCCCTGCCCTACATGCACCTCATGGCACAGTGCTTAAACTGAGATAGTGCACCTAAAACTGGGCTCACGACCTGGAGTTCAATCCCAGGTAGCCGGCTCAAGGTTGACTCAGCCTTCCATCCTTCTGAGGTTGGTAAAATGAGTACCCAGCTTGCTGGAGGGGAGGAGATATGTAGCATGCGTAATTAAATTGTAAACCACCCAAAGAGTGCTTTCAGTGCTATAGGATGCTTTGCTTTGCTTTGCTTTGCTACCTGGATTTTAATAATTGTTTTACAACATTATTACCTGCCCCAATTCTTCCCATGAACCACAAAGGTTAAAGGTGCTTACAAAAACAAGGATATGATTTATTATAAATTAGTCCTTAAAACTTGTATTACATCGTTTCAGCATTCATTTTTGTTTAAGCCCATTCCCTGTTTTGATTCTGGTTTTTAGGGAATGAGAAACTAAAGTAATAAGTCCCCAAGCAATTATAACAAATTGTTCTTTTATAAATTACTAGTGTGTGTCATTACCTAATGAGTCATGATGAATTTTAAAAACTGGGGCAAATCCAGAAAGAATCGTGGCTAGAATATGGAAATTATTTTTTAAAAGCACTTCCTAATTAAAGCCAAATAAGTTAAAGGACGTTCACTCAAAGTCAAAAGGGGAAATTAAAAATACCTGCCATGCCAAGGAAATCTTATTTAACTCTAGTGCAGCCTGAGTTTTCCAACAGTCATGGAGAAGGATACACTAACATGAATCCCATCATACTGGACTATTTTCTGGTTCAAGTCCCATGGAAATAAATGTTGTTGTTGTTCAGTTGTTCAGTCGTGTCCGACTCTTCGTGGCTCCATGGACCAGAGCACACCAGGCCTTCGTGTCTTCCACTGCCTCCCGGAGTTTGGTCAAATCCATATTGGTTGCATTGATGACACCGTCCAACCATCTCATTCTCTGTCGTCCCCTTTTCCTTTTGCCTTCCATCTTTCCCAACATCAGGGACTTTTCCAAGGACTCCTCTCTGCTCAGGAAGATGGCCAAAGTACTGAAGCCTCAGCTTCAAAATCTGTCCTTCCAGTGAACATTTGGGGTTGATTTCTTTCAGGATGAATAGGTTTGATCTCCTTGCTGTCCAGGGGACTCTCAAGACTCTCCTCCAGCACCACAGCTCAAAAGCATCGATTCTGTGGCGATCAGCCTTATTTCAACCATACAATGGAAATAAATAGGAGTCAATTAGAGTGGTCTACAAAAAGAGTTGAGTTGATGAGTGCAGGTTGAACACTCTAAATCAGAATATGGAAGTGTTGAATCCAGGTCAAAATACCCTTTGCGTAACACTGAATCTCTGAGGATACTCAGTGGCCATGGCACTAAAATAATGGCATATGAATTAACATGTAGTAGCCATACAATTTATATTTTGATTTAAATTAATTTAAGTTGTGGCCCAATTCACCCTTATTTGATAGCAAGTAACATTGAACTGGGAGCTGCCTAGATCTCTGAAGCTAAGCAGGGTCAGTCCTGGTTAGTACTTGGATGGGCAACCACCAGGGAATACCACGTGCTGTAGTTGCCTGTGTAGGAACTGGCAAACTACTCCAGTATTCCTGCCAAGAAAACTCCATGGGCATGGGGTCACAAAGAGTCGGTCATGACTGTAACAACAACAGCGGCAGCAGCAGCAGCAGCAACATTGAACTGAGGAAGTTATGTCAGTTAGCCTGATATTGTGGACATCATTGCAAGGAACGGGTTTCTCCATGTAATGAGGCCAGACATACACATCTGCCTTGCAAGGGTGCAAGCCTACAGACATTAATCTAACAGGACATCCTGTTAAAGTGAGTAGGGTAAGCGTGGGGAACGTTTTGCCATCCAGGAGCCACATTCCAATTCAGGAAGGGCCACAATCTATCCATGGCCAGGACTAAGGGTAGGATTGGCCTTCATGCAGTTATTGTCAGTTTGGAGACTGTCCTGTCAAATATGTGAAGCACCGCTAAATTCTGTTCCCATTTATTCATCTGGGAGACAAAATGCAGATTACGAGGCTGGGAAGCGCCACTCCATGCTTCTTGAATGAGAAAGCTCAGTTCCCAGGCTCCAAAGCACTGTCCCACGGAATAGCTTCCCAACCATAAAGCAGTGTTCAGTGCTGTGAGAGCACCTTTGCAGACTAGGAAACAGAGCTCGACTCACGCCATGGCTTCCCATGCTTAACATCTTATCTCTCCTACCTCTGATCACTGATGGGAAAGAAAAGCAGAAGCAGCTGAATGGAAGAGAGAATTGTCGGAAGCTTCTTCGTACTGTACTAGACCCATGAAGTCCAGTCTTGTCAGCTCTGTCTGGCCATAGAGTCTCACAGCAAATACAGATCGGCAATCAGTTTTGTATTCCACTCACCCTCTATGCAAGGCACAGGCTCTTCCAATCAGGAGGGGGAGGAAACATAGTTGGGTCCTGCAAAAAAGTAAGGTGAAGAAGAGGAGGAGGAGGAGGAGAAGAAGAAGAAGAAGAAGAAGAAGAAGAAGAAGAAGAAGAAGAAGAAGAAGAAGAAGAAGAAGAAGAAGAAGAAGAAGAAGAAGAAGAAGAAGAAGAAGAAGAATTAAAATAGTAATGGGTCCAAGAAGGACTGTTATTCTCTTAATATCTCTCGGTATATTTACCACTAAAACTTTGGGAAAACCTCCAGTTGTTCCACCCTATCAATGGCCTTGCTGACTTTCAATGCCTCTGCAAAGTTACAGGCAGCAATATTTCCTAATGTCATCATGAGAATCACACCTGACCCTAAATACCAATCACCCCTGACCCTAAATAACTTCCAAAATGAGACAAAGAATAGGTGTATTCATGATGGGACAGGAATGCCTGTGTAGGCCATATTCCAAACTCCAACTGTTGGCTTCCATCCTTGTACACGTGTCCACAACAGACATGAATGTATTGACCCAGTTAGTTCTATTTATTGGGCAAACAGAAGAGAACCAAAAAAGACTACTGTATATTCTGTTCAAGTCAGATTATTAACTAGTTGTATGTTATTGAATATCCTATGCATGAAACAGTTCACAACAATATATGATGCCACAGTCCTGTGCACTGGTCCATAAAATGTACTGATAGATAGATGGCGAAGCGACAACTGAAATGAAATACTGATAGATAGATGGTGAAGCCACAACTGAAATGAAATACACCTTTTTAAAAGTCTGGAAATTGAGTCACGGCAACTGGACTTCTTTTCTTGAGAGACTGAAATGTTTCACTGCTCATCCAAACAGCTTCATCAGTCTGAGGAATTCGTTGTGAGTCCTCCATTTTATAGTTCCCTTTGACCTAATGTTACCCTGGTCTGAAATAGGCTCATAAGATGAACAATGGCCTGAATAGGGTCGTTAGGTGGACAATAGTCTCCAGAGGCCATTAGGTGAAGAATGGCCTAAGGTGCTGAAAGCCAAAAAGTATGGGTCGTTAGCTATGGCCTTGCAGGTGGAGGTGTGAAGTATTTTTTATTTGTCTGGGGATTGTTGAAATCACTGCCTGATAAGTAGCAGATAGACTGTGCCTGAGCCCCCACTTCTGTTGAGAGGGGGGTTTCCTTGAGAGGATGGTTTCAATCTCTCAAAAAAAGAAGTCCAGATGCCATGACTCAACTTCCAGATAAACTCACCTGGATGACTGAGAATCTTCACAGACATTGTTTTAAAAGAGAAAAGAGAAGTGAAGAAATACAAAAAGCTTTCTGCATTTTATTTTCAAAAGCAGCTACTTGAAAGTTTTTTGCACTGTTGCTTCATGATGTGCGTGGGTCTTGATTAAATCAGGAAAGTTACTGCTGAACTTGTTGATAAGGCATTCCCGTAAGGGAAGAAGGTTATATGCCAAGACATCAGGGTAGTCTTGTAAATGGATGCCTTCAAAATTCATGTTTCAGATTGCAGCTTATATCTATTCTAAAAGATATATAGAAAAATGCTTTAGTAATTGGTACTAATATATATATATCTTTGTCTTTCTCAGAAGCAATGCCCTAACATGAAAAACAACCCATTGGGTGATGAGTCAATAGAGTCTTCTCACAATCTCATTATTTGTTCACTAAGCAAGTCAAGCCGTGGACCATACATGAACCAGCTAGAGGTACCACACTGTCAAACGTTTTGTAAACATTACCTATTTAGATCATTTTAATATTTGCATATAGAGTACTCAAGATGTTGGATGGATCCCACTTTCCTACCCAGTGCCTCCCACTCTCCATAATTAGTCACATCTATTGGCTAGATTGCAATCAAGGGGTTGTGCAAGGTTTGTGTAACATGTCACAGTTTATCGTAACTAATTCATGGGACACCAGGCCAGATCTCAGTCAGAGATCATGCATGTGATAGTGCAACCCAGGTGCAACCCAGCACCTTGTCAACTACAGTAGGACCCCATTATCCGCGGGGGATTGGTTCTAGGCCTTCCCGTGGATAATGAAAACCGTGGATAAGAGAGAACACCAAAAATCCCAAAAAAATTCTGTTTTATGAAAGTAGCTTGCTTTATGGCTGCTGTTTTGTGACAGTAGCTTGCTTTACAGATGCTGTTTTATTATAGTAGCTTGCTTTACAGCTGCTGTTTGTGACAGTAGCTTGCTTTGTGGCTGCTGATTTATTTATTTATTTTTCCCTGCCAACCGTGGATAACTGAATCAGTGGATAATGAATCAGTGGATATGGGGGTTCTACTGTAGCTGCAATTAGCCTCAGCAAGTTATACAAGCCTTGCATGAACACTAGTAGGACTCTGGTCAATGCCTGGTATCCTTTAGGAAACCAAATGAAGGACTTCATCACTAAGACATTCTCCGTGGTTTCTTTCTCATTCTCATTCTCTCTGTGACCAGTATGTCCATTCCATCCCCTCCTGAGACTTAAAGCCTTCGTCCACCAATCAGAACAGTCCACTCAGGTCATCTGCAGTACTGCCATAGTCCACTAGTGGTCCGCAAGCCACATCCTGGGAAACAGCACCTTGGAGTAGCGTTCTATATGTCTTGTGGAACAGATAGTCATAGCAGAAAACTTTCAGGTCTGCATGGCATGCATGGGTGCAGCATGGGATCAGCAGATGAGTGAAATGGGTCATCCCCACTATCGCTTCTCAGGAAGGAAGGTTTAAAATTCCCCAACATGTGTATTGCAAAAAGAAAGAAGGTTCTGCTCCAGGAAAGGAAGGGACCCAGGAGAGCGCCACAAGCTGTTTTGAGGACTTCATGGGCAGCTCTCAATCTGTGGGTCAGAGAGCGCCCATTCCTGGTTTTTTTTAATTAAACTACCTCTCCACTTTCTGCCTCCCTCCCTCCATTCATTCATTCATTTGTTTGTTCTTCAGCTTCCCTATCCCCCCCCCAAACAAATCCCCAGGCAGGTCCCTACTGTGTCTGTGCAACCACAGTAACTGACTGATGGGATGTCCATCTTTTTCAAAGGGCCACGGTGTGGGAGGACCTAACTTGTAGAAGCAAAAGATGTGTGAAGAATAAGAGCATATGGATCCCTCCTCCATCACAAAAAAGGGGGCTCTACGGCACCTCAGTGAAAACAAGTGAAGGGGTGGCAGGGAAGGTGAATGACAGCTGACACCCCCCGCCCCCAATAATGCCTAAGATCTCTCCCTCGATATTCCAGACACTGAAGACAAACTAAGGTCACTGTGTGGTTTATAAGATTGGTGGCATATGTATGTGTGTGTGTTTGTGTGCTGTGTCGTTACAGTCGTGACTGACTCTTTGTGACCCCATGTCCATGGAGTTTTTCTTGGCAGGAATACTGGAGTGGCTTGCCAGTTTCTACTCCAGGTGCCTACAGCACCTGGTATTTCCTGGTGGTTGCCCATCCAAGTATTAGCCAGGGACGACCCTGCTTAGCTTCCAAGATCAGGTGAGATCAGATGTGCTTAGGGCCGATTAGATAGATAGATAGATAGATAGATAGATAGATAGATAGATAGATAGATAGATAGATAGATAGAGGGCAAAGAATAAAACTTGTGTCATTTTCTAGATATCCTGTTTTCTTTGTTCTACTCAGTTCACTCAATAAATAGTAGTGTGTGTGTGTGTGTGTGTGTGTGTGTGTGTGTGTGTGTGTGAGTGAGTGATGATCATGATGGTTGTGTGGACTTTAAGTGGGCAGGTCATACAGGTTATTGTGTAGCCTTCCCCATTTGTTGTGGGGAGAGCAGCAACCACAGTAATTTTGTTTGTTTGTTTCTTAAAGAAACAAGGATCTTGAAATCTGCAGATAAATGTCACAGAACAAGTTGGAATGTCTCCCAAAAAAGACCGTGCAGGTTGTCCCCATCTGTATGCTCTCCCTTCAGGGAGAGACCGGATCAGGAAGCTTCTGAAAACCCTTAATTTTCTTCAACCCGTTGGGAAGACAGCAGTTAGGAAAAAATCTCTTCCAGAGACCCTCAAATGAACCCCAAAGAGAGACTCAATGTGGCAGAAATAAGAACCCAGTATTTCTCTGTCCAGCCTTTCTGTTTAAGTTGGACCCAGGGCCGGCGCGTCCATTAAGGCGAACTAGGCAGTTACCTAGCGTACCAAAATGGACAGGGGGTGCCAAAATGGACAGGGGGTGCCACCACCACCACCACTGCTGGCTAGCCTGCTGCCCCCCCCGCCACCCCCCTGCTGCTGGCCACCGCCGCCCGTCCCCCCGCTGCCCGTCGCCCCCCACCGCTGCCGCCCACCTGCCGCCACCCCCGTGGCCCCCCACCGCTGCTGCCGCCTGCCCATGCCCACCCCGCTGCCCGCCCGCCCCCCACCCACCCCCGCCGCTTAGGGCGCAAGAAACCCTAGCGCCGGCCCTGGTTGGACCTATATTACATCTAGAAGCTGGGATAATCTGAGAATCACCCATACAGCGTGTCCATCTGTACATTCCTCAACACAAGTGATGCTATTATTTTGACATTTTGATTACTTTGGACTCTCTGCTTGTGAAAAACAGCCCAACTGTATGAAAGGTCAACACAGTGGACCTTCTGTTTAAGGTCCATTACATTCCCAAAACTGGTAGCATTGTGTATTGCCCCCTCTCCATCCAAGGTCATAGCTGTTTGTCTCACATCAGGTCTGTCCCCAGCTGTACAACAAATAACTGGATGCAGATGCAGTGGGGTAGAATTCACACATTCCAGGTCTCTGGGATGTACTTCATTAATTAATTCAAATATTGTTGAATTTAACATCTGAAATTATTCTCTGTTATTTATATGTGTTATTTTATTTATTTATTTATATTTATTTATACAATGTATATGCCGTTTGGTCGCATCTCATCATGGTGTTGTTGGGTAACAGTGGTGGTGGTTAGCTACTTCTCCCAGTTTGACATACAAACAAGAAAGAGAAGCTTTTACACACACACACACACACACACACACACACACACACACACACACACACACACACACACACACACACACACACACACACCAAACAAACACATGTACACAAAGAAATATGCAAACAGGAGAATGCACAATGCCAAGCAGGGAACAGTGGTGTAGCTATGGAGGGGTAAGACAGGACATCTGTCCCGGGGCACAGCATCTGGGGGCACCAAATTAGGTGCCAAACAGGTCCCCACCCATGAGCCACAAAAAAGCATGTTGTGGGTGACCTGCCAGGGCCAGTGTAGGGGGCTCCCTGGCCACCACTGCTGCCTTTGATGTGGCACCTTAGCCCCTCCCTGTCCTTGGGGGGGGGGGGCACAAAAACTGACTTTGTCTCCGGGTACTGAAATCCCTAGCTACACCTCTGCCAGGGACACCCACTGACAGCCAACTTTGTGTGATCATCCTCTGCCCATCGTAAAACACTAGGTAAATTCCCAGACAACAAGATTTCTGAGTGGAAAGCAGCTCCTGTGGCCACCGCTAGTGGTTATTTCTTCCGGGTGGCATAATTGGTCTGCTGGCATTACACCTTTCTTACTTCAGCGGATGAAAATAAAATTATAAAGTGCTGCGTAAATCCCGAAATGGCCACCTTTATGTTTCATCTTCCTTTTAATGCTGCCGAGTCCATAAAATATGCATTAATTCTTGTTTTTAATGGCTTTTATCAGTCCATCTCTCCTGCAGCAAATGGTTGACCATGTTAATAGGTAAGGCTGCTCGCTCTCTGCACTTTCAGCCCTGTGATAAATCTTATTATCTCGCTTTGTTTTAGAATTACTTGCACAGGAAGAAATAAACAGCCCAGACCCTGCTACGGCTGCCATGGCCAAAGCATTTAATGTACAGGGCTGTGCAGTTCCCCTTTGCTGGCTGAATAATAAGGGTTTGCTAAGAGCAAAATGAACAGTTGTGTTAAAAAGTTAAAATATTGGCCAGAGAGGCATCGAGATTCACTGTATGCCAATTAAATATTTTTATTCTGGCAATTTATTTTTCCAGTTAAGCAACTCCTCCATTAACTGGGTGTTTTTTAAAATGTCATACAGATTGCACTGGACAGGAAGGGAAAGCAACCCAATACAGACCATTACTAGGGCTGTTTATTTGCAGGGAACTGGATAAATAACAGACTTGGTACTACAAGCCAGACAATTCTGATCTATGAAATGAACATGTCTGTGAAGATTCTCAGTCATCCATGTGAGTTTATTTGGAAGCTGAGTCATGGCAACTGGACTTCGTTTCTTGAGAGATTGAAATGTTCCACTACTCATCCATGCAGCTTCATCATTCTGAGGAAGATTAGTGGCGAGTAGACATGGGCACGACCAGAAAAAATGACGTTTCGAGTTTTCGTTTGTCGGAACGGGTCTGTTTCGGGTCGTTTCCGTTTGTCGCGGAATTTTTTAAAAATTTGTCATTTTGTCATTTTGTTTGTCGTTTGTCGTTTCCACCGCGATTTAGCGCGATTTCACTTGCCCCAGAGCATAGGGGCATCCCGCAATCAGGGCCGGCGCTAGGTGTTTTTACGCCCTAGGCAGCGGGGGGAGGGGGGGGGGGGGGGGGGGCGGGCGGGCGGGCGGTGGTGGCAGGGGGGGGAGGCGCGGGCGGGCGAGCAGGTGGGCGGCGGCAACAGGCGGGCGAGTGGGCAGGCGGTGGCGCGGGCCGCAGGTGGGTGGTGCGGGCGGGCGGGCGAGTGCGACGTTTTATTGCTATAAAAAACCCACTGCTGCTACTATTAAAATTCAGGCATTTAAAATAAATTTCACATGTTTCTGTGGTGATTTGATGTGTTTTTTGACCACGATTTCAAAAGAAAAATTGCGGTCGCCATTTTGGATCCCCCCACCACCACATGGCATGGCAAGACGACGAGGATGACCCCCCCCCAGCCTGATGCAAGCAGCCCAGGACAGGAGAAGAGGGGGGGAAAGGCCGGGGACCCCCCAGAAACCACCCCTCTGGTAGGTGGCAAAGCCTCAGGCAGGCATATTTTCGCCTACTTTTTTGGCCGGAGTCGGGTTTTTAAAAAAAAAACTTTAAAAAACTTTTTCTGTGCTTCGCATTGCGCGATCGCCGCGATGCCACAACAAAAACGCAAAACGCGACCAAATTTTTCTTTTTTTCGGTTCGAGTTCAAGTTCTGACGGCTTAATTATCGTTACCGTTTCCGTTATGTAACGGAAACGAAAAATGGAAACGAAAACGGAAATTTCGCCGAGTCGTGCCCATGTCTAGTGGCGAGTCCTCCATTTTATAGTTCACCTTGGTTTTACATCACGCTGGTCTGAACAGGCTCATAAGTTGGACAGTGGCCTGAATAGGCTCATTAGGGGGACAATAGCCTGAATAGGTTCATAGGTGAACCCTTGAAATGAAATGAACTTAGTGAGTTACTTAGTGACTTATGAACTTAGTGAGATTTTGTGCTTTTGCCACCAAGGCCCCCAGGTCATGGGGGCAGTCTGAATCCATACGGAGGTCTAGCATGAACTTCACAGGAGCTACCCAAGTTGCTGAACTCTGTCTCCCCCCCCTCAAAAATAGGATCAGTGCTTTGGGTAGCTTGTTTATAGTATTGACTCGCACCCTGTGTAGATTTTCACTTCCCTCCATCCCCAAGAACTTGCCACCGTCACCTGATACAGGAGTTATTCGCTTCCACAGTGCACTGTCTCTCTGGCCCCTTCCTCAACTAAAAGAGATGACCAGAAAGAAAAACGGTTCCAGCAATTTGCTTTCAGGGCAGCCGGGAGTTTTCCTTTGTAAGACATTTTTAACTTAAGGAAACGTTCAGGAATAGGATTTCCTCAAGAACAGGATTATCATCACTTGGGGACAGTATTGATCTCCTGGGTAAGGTCAGAGCCTAGAACTGGGGGCAGTACCTTAGAGGGCCTGCAAAAAAACTCCACTCATTCATCTAAGGGGTCCAGATATTGCATTTACTAGCAGGTCCTGTGCCATCACCTATCCTTCTGAGCTACTGCAATCAGCCTAACTGAGCCAGGACACCAACAACGTGATAAGCACAAAGGAAGGATGGCCGTCTGTCTGGAACAGATGTCTCGGGCAG